>JAQHUG010000501.1:534773-550869 GCA_028555095.1 Dicrostonyx torquatus | reverse complement strand
CACACACACACACACACACACACACACACACACACACACACAGAGTGAGAGAGAGAAGAGAGAGAGAAACCCGAGACTGTGCCTAGACACATCTAGAGATAGATACTCATGGCCAAAGCAAGTTTAAATTGAAAGAGAAAACAGTTCTCCCTATTGAACATAATGAAGAACACATCACTACATCTCTGCTACATTTACTTCAGCAAGCTCAGAAGTTTGGGTTCTTCTTTTTGTGTCTTTCAAATTCATGAAAGGTTTTTGAGAAGCTAAATGAAATTTTATAAGCTTAAAGATCTAAGAATATCTTCTGACAGACTGACGACCTTATACTCATTTCTAGGTTTCTTCCTTGGGGATTTGAATGATGTGATGAAACACCAGGTCCAAAACCAGCTTTCACAGGGAAGGGACTCATTTGGCTCATGTGTACAGATAGCAGTTGGTCATTGAATACAGGGCATGAACTCAAACTTGGTAGGAACTTGAAGGTAGGGGATAATGCAGAGGTCATGAAAGAGTGCAGTTTAGTGACTTGTTCCTCATCACTTACCCAGTCTGCATTAGAGAATCCAGGTCCATCAACCTAAGGGAGACACCAGTCACAGTGGGCTGGGCCCTCCCACATCAGTCACTAATTGAAAAAGGCTTCTACAGCCTTGTCTACAGGACATAGAAGATTGGCAGTCTGAAGGAAGCATTTTTTTCCACAACTGATCTACTCTGCTGGCAAAAAGCCTCTAGCTTTCATCAAGTTGATTTAAGAACTCGTCAGCAAAAACTTTTTTCTATGAGAATAAAAGACTTGCTTTTTTCTTACTCTTTGAGTCCAGGTAATGAAGCTCAGCTAGTAAGGTTATTGGCAGATATCTTTACCAGTAAAACAAATTGATGGCTCTGTCACTGCAACTTTAAAATCATTGTAATTTTAAACAGTTCTTTTGTAAAGCATATTATGTAGGTTTTTTTAAGTTTTAAGATTACATTATAATTACAAGATTAGGTAGGCCTTTCCTTTATATTCCCCCAAAACCTCCCATATACCTTTTGAGTTCTCTTTCAAATTGATGGTTTCTTATTTTATTAATTGTTATATGCATATATGTATATACATATGTGCTCCTAAGTACATGTTGCTTAGTTTGCATAATGTTACCTGTATGTATGTTTCAATGGCTCATCATTTAGCACTGGACAAGAAGTTTATATTTTTTTCCTGGGGAATACTGTCCATTTGTTCCAACCTTTCCTCTATAGTTTTTGTGTAGGGTTGAAGCATTCTAGGCTTTTCCTGTGCACTTAGGCATGTCTGTTGGTTTTGTTCTAGTTTCTTCCATGCTTGAAAATTCATGTTAGTGATATGTTTTAGGTGAAATTTCTGATATTTAATATTTATTAAATATTTAAACTCATTTACTACTCTTCTAATGTGTTGGATAGCATAGAATTTATGAATTGAGAAAAGATTTTGCCCCGGAAAAAGATTTCTCCACTCTCCATTCTCCTTCTGATCAGATTTCTAGACACTGTGATAAGTAATTATCAGGACATAATCAGCAAACCTGTGTCACAGCCTGAGTATGTCTTCTCATAGTCCCATTCAGAAGGTGGTAGAACGTAGAGCCTGAGTACATAACCTTGATATTTTTGAAAGTCTAAGACTGTCCATCCAGGAGGATGTGTGGACTAGTACATTTTTCAATAACCACAGTAGTCTTCTCTGGCTATTTAAATGAATTCCTCTTGGGATCATTTATTTATACACTCAATCACCAGTAGGTGGTGCTGGTTACAGAGTTTGTGAGTTGTAACTTTGCTAGAGGAAATATCTCACTGAAGCTACATTTGAGAATTCAAATCTCAACACACTTCCATTTTGTTCTTACTGCTTTTTGTTTGTGCTTTAAAATGTGATCTCTCAATTTTAACCCCCTGCTGTTTTGATTCTCTCTATGGTTATGAAGAGTTGAGCCATGAGTCTAAATAAAGTCTTTATTATATAAGCAAATTTGGGTGTGCTGTCTTATCACAGTACCTAATATAGTTAATATTAGAGAGCGGTCTGTATAATGTTGTTTCTATGTATGTCTTTGTGGCTGATCATTTAGCTCTGGACAACCAACTGATGTGATTTTCCCTGGGGAAGACCAGCTTACCATGCTCAAAAGCTTACCAAGATTTTTCATGAAAAATTTATATGACTTTGGAATTTTGGCTTACAAAAGCAGTTGAATGTTGTAAGCAGAGTTTGAGGGACCATTTTTGAAATATCCTGGAAAACAGTAGCTCTGAAATAAATGTGGACAGTGGAGGCCCAGTAGAAGTTGTTAACAACTGAGTTAGAGTACGTGTCATTGCTATTTTAACTAAATATATGTTTTCCTTCTGTTCTTGTCCTTTAGCTGAAATAAAAATAAATTGAAATAGTTTCTTTGGTAGAGTAAAATGCTAAAGAGAGCATTAACAGCGAATGGTAGCATGGTTATTAGCAATGAAACACAAGATAACAATGAAAAAAAACAATTGGGAAAAGAAGAAATACAAAACATACAATTCAGAAAGAAAAAGAAAGCATAAACAAGGTTTGTGTGGACAGTGACATCATTCTCATTAAGGACTTTAACACAGGTAAGAAAAGAACTCTTGCTCTGCAGTAGCACAATAGGAAGGGCACCTTCAGTTCGCCTTCTGTTATGAGAGAATAAAGGAAGTTATTCATTTTTTGAATTAATAATAAAAACCCAGAGGTGTGGACATGGTGAGCAAGGAGTATGGAGGGAGGGAAAACTGTGTTTGAGATTATTGTATGAAGAAGTATCTATTTTCAATAATCAAACAAGCAAAAAAGTTTCACATACAAATACACACACACACAGCCACTAAAATGTGATGCAATAATTCTTCCTAAGCTAATCGTTCCTCCACACTTGATTCTGAATTTAAGCATGAAGAGTACAACAGGAAGGGGTTATCAATTATGCCTACACAGTGTCAGATTGATGTAAATACCATTTACATTCTCCTTTGTATGTTGTAAATACCATCGGATAATAAAGAAACTGGCTTGGCCTGATAGGGTAGAGCAGAGCTAGGTGGGGAAAAACTAAACTGGATGTTGGGAGAATGAAAGACAGAGTGAGAAAGAAGGCATGTAGCCCTGCTGGAGCCAGATGGAACTTTATCTGGTAAGCCACAGCCACATGGCAATACACATATTACTATAAATGGGTTAAATTAAAATGTGAGAACTAGCCGATAAGAAGTTAGAGCTAATAAGCCAAGCAGTGATTTAATTAATACAGTTTCTGTGTGGTTATTTCAGGACTGAGAAGCTGGGAACCAACAAGCAGCCTCCTTCAGCATCCAAGAGCAGCTGAAGCAAAGCAGACCAAGAGAAAGAGGCATATTGCAGGCAGCAAGTCTGAGAGGCTGAGCCTTAAATGCCCTTCAAATCTAATGTCCCAGTCCCTGTTGTTCTATATTTCAGTCTTAATTTGGTCCAGTATTTGAACACCATTGTTCCCTTCCTCCTTTTTGGAATGGCAATATATATTCTATGTCATTACTTTTTTAAGTATGTAATTTACCTTTACATTTTAAATTTTTATTTATTTATTTCAGATTCATTCACAGTTTTCTTTTCCTCCTCTCTTTCCATTCTCTCCCCCACTCACTTAAGAGTAAGTTAGACAAAGCACTTACTCTTAAGGCTGAGGAAGGGAATTCCTCATTCCAGTTTGAGGAATAGGTTCCCAAAAGCAATGCAAGGCATTGGGACACTCTCTGCTTCCACTGTTAGGAATTCCATAAGCAGACCAAGATACATAATTGTCATATATATGAAGAGGGCCTAAGTTGGTCCAGTGCAGGCTTCCTGGCTGTCTATTCAGACTCTGCGAGACACTGTGAGCCCAGGTTAGTTGTTTCTGTGGGTTTTCTTGTGATGTCCTTGAACCCCCTGACCCCTACCATCCTTCCTCCCTCTCTTCAGCAGGTTTCTCCAAATTTGGTCTAATGCTTGACTGTGCGAAAAGAAATTGGAGAAGATATCAGATCATAGAACGATCTCCCAATCTCATGCAACAGTAGGATTAACACAGTAAAAATAGCACCTTACCAAAATCAATCTATAGATTCAATACAATGCCTTTCAAAATTCCAACAAAAGTCATTATGGATCTTGAAAAAACTATACTCAATTACATATGGAAAAACAAAACATAACTAAAGAAATCCTGCACAATAAAAGAACTACTGGATGTATCATCATCCCTGATATCATGATCTAAGACAGAGGTATAAAAATAAAAACAGCATGCTGCTGTCATAAATGGATAACAGAATATAGAAGAATGCAAATAGCTCAATACCTATCACCCTGCAAAAAATTCAAGTCCAAGTGGGTAAAACATCTCAACATAAGTTCAGTTATACTAAACCTGATAGAAGAAAACGTGGAAAATAGCCTTGAACACATTGTCACAGGAGACAACTTCCTGAATAGGATGCCAGTAGTATAGACACTAAGATAGACAATAAATGGGACATCTGGAAACTGAAGTTTCTGTATGGCAAAGGAAATTGTCAATAGGAGAAAACAAAAGCCAACAGAATGGAGGCAAAAAAACAAAGCAAATCAAAACAAAACAAAACAACTTTACCATTCTCAAATTGAACAGAAGGCTGATTTTCAAAATATACCTGTCGGAGACCAGCCTCAACAAAAATACCTCTTACCAGGGTAGAGGCATGGGGATTTATAAATATAGTAAAGACTATTAAGACACCAAAAGGAGAAATATAGAATAGTGTTGGGAGAGAATTCTGGTGAATACTGAAATTTGTCTGTGTTTAATTTCCAAGTGCTTAAAATATCTTGACCCCAAAAGGTAGGATTAAGACAAAAATCTACATTAACATGATACAAGGAAATATTCATACCAATTGAAGGTCATGGGCCACATCCATAGTTAGACATTCTGTTACTAGAACAATACAAGTCACGCTCACACCCTAGACCAAAACATTCTGTAGGCAAACCACTATCTGGGTGGAATCCAAAGTTATCTCCTTAAGTGAACTGGACACTTAGTTTGATCCTTAGACTTATGTTTGAGGTAGGAACATATCTACTTCTTTATTCCTGAAGTACAGCGTCTGGCTATTAGCCATATCTGGTGATAATAAACTTGAGAGAGCAGAACTCTCTGATCTAAATCTAGGTGGGACCTGTTTGAGGAAGAAACTCAACAACCTTGAGGGAACTAGAGTTAAGTTCCAACTCTCTTATCTTTGGTCAACGTGGAAATGAAATATGCTCATAGTTTAGGGCTTCCCCATTTACCTTTACAATTTGCAGGCACCTACAATTGGAAGATTACCTTCAGTCTTATAGGAAATGTTGAACTTTGGAGTTCTAACATTGAGTCATTGAGAATTATGGGAACTTTTAAAGTTGAACTTAGTGCCTTTTGTATTTTGATGTAATTTTGAGTCTAGAGAATCTCTAAAGTTTTGGTGTGAATGAGATTGCCCTCTTACAGGCAGAGGTTTTTGAATACTTGTTCACTGGTTGTTGGCACTATTTGGAGAGGCTCTGTGGACTTAGAAGAGGAAGTAATCCCTAGATAAAGACTTTAGGTGGTTTATAGTCCTGCTGCATTTCCAGTATTCTTTGTCTGCTTTGTGTTTGTAAATGAAGACATTGTTTCTCAGTTTGCTGTTACTGATTGGAATCATATCACACTCTCTTAAGATGGACTCTGATCTCTCTAGAACCATAGGCCAAAATATATTTTCTCCTCCTATGGTTAACTTTGGACATTCAAAATTTTATCAGAGGAACAGAAAAATAATTAATGTGTCCATCTTCAGCTGAAAGCCATCCGGTTGGGAATAAAAAGAGTGGAGTGTTGAGCCATTATCTTTATAAAATTGTGTCTTTTCTCCTGGCTGTGTTCAAATGCTATGGATTTGAATGTCCAAATTTAAATTGTCCCTTTTAGCCACACATTCCTGTAAAAACTGAAAGAAGGAAGGACAAAGTTGCTACATGGACAAGAGATGTGCTGATGTTCCCTGTCCTTTATTGAAAACGGAAAACTCTTCTTCTTAGAGAGGCCCCTTTTAAAGTTCACAGTGACTTGAATGCAAATCCTGTGTGATAAAACATAACCCAGGGGGAAAAATCTAGAAAAGATTGTACATGGGTTAGCTCTAGTCCTGTGAAGAAGAATCTTGCAATTTGTTTCTTGACTCAAGCTTGCTACATCATAAAACTCACAGACTTTCCTCAGCCAATCAGGGAAAGGAAAAAGAAAGTAGTGAGAGAGATCTAGAGAGTTCTCAGTGAATACTCCATGCATTGTGGGAACTAAGTGACAAATAGTGGTGCTCAAATATTTGTTTGCAGGCAAGAAAGAAGAAAAGGAAGATGGTTTCTGTAGAACATAGCTAACTTTATACTCTATAGCTATATAACTATAGCTAACAGGAGACTTTATCACTAACCACATGTCATTTTTAGGAAAGTTTTCCAGTGTAAACTATGGGCTCCACTGTACATGATGACACAGTATGCAAGACCGACTGATGCTGTGTAAATCATTTTGACTTATATTCAAGATCTGTATATCAAGAATTACAGTGTTTTAATTGTACATACAAAGATTCCTGTTCTTGTAGTCACATACAGTCAGAGTGCTTTAATTATAAAAAAAATTAGTATTTTCAACTCCCTTCATTCTTTAGCATAACAAATCAATATATTTTCCATCATATTGACATAATGTTTGTTTTTCTAAAATTGAGTTGAATAGACTAGTAGATAAGACATTAAATTGACATGAAATTCGAAAGGGAAGACTGGTGAGTGGGGTGGTGTATATTACTCTGGACGTAGGATTAACAAAAGCAAAGAATGTATGATACAGTTATACGGCAACTCAGTTATTTGCTTGCTAATTACAATAAAAATTGAAACTCATTGCTTCTGTCTCAGGATTAAATTTAATAAAATCTTGTTTAGCTTGAGATTAAAACAGAATATCTAACCTTCTCTGAAATGATCATAAACATACTTCTAAACTTACAAATGCATTTATATGAAACATCATTATCAGCTTCATAATTACAATCTCAAAAATACTGAAAAACTGTAAACCATGTTGAAAACAATCTATGATGATCAGAATCAAATAGTCATACAAGATTTATGTCTTCATTTAAGCATAAACTATATAGTATTGGTTAGAAACCAACTATAAACACTATTATTAAATGTGTTTATTAAAGATTCTTTAAAAACACACTTTGAAAACTATTTATTGTTCATAAATATACCATGTTTATTTTATATCAATATATCCAAGATTGTACCAACATTAATTAGGTAAAATGGACATGTGGGAAAAGATGAAGAGGTCATGGTTTAGAAGTCATTTGGATGCATTCCATTGAACACTATCAGTGGGAGAAGTGGAAATGAAAAACTATAGATAATCAAACCCATGATATCTGTCTAATGATTAATGAAATAGCCCAAGTTACAAAAAAGGGCTGAAAATGCATCCCATGAGAGCAAACTCCTCTCCCTCAAGAGTTATTTTCATTATAAAAACATTGCCTCCATTGCTCCACTTTCCCCCGTTTTAACATGGGAATCACCTGACAAGTAAGGAAGGGAATGTGTGTTCAATGGGAATGATAGATATCCCTATGTCACTATGGTCTGGAGAACAAAGGATAAAGAATCAGGCAACACTCTTATCTCCATGTAAGTACCATATCAATGAAAAAGTCCATAGAGTGACTACTTTTATTAAGCTTGAGCAACCACAATATCATGTAAGCTGTCAGGATAATGAGAGAGCTTAAAAAGAGAAAGAAGGGAGTCATTTTAAGATTGGCAAGAGACTTGTCTCTAGAGGGGATCCCAGGTATTCACAGGGATGTCCCCAGCTAGGTACTTGAGCAGCAGAGGAGAGGGTGCCTGAAATGACCTTGTCCCATGGTTACATTGTTGAATATCTTGATCGTCACTATAGAAATTTCACATGATGGATGGAGATAGAGCCAGAGACCCACATTCACATCAAAGCAAGGAACTGAGCTACCAAGGTCCAGTGGAAGAGCAGAAGGAGGGGGAAGATGAGCAAGGAAGTCAGGATCGCGAGGGACTGGCCCACCAACTGAGACAGTGTGCTTGATCTATTGGGAGCTCATCAGCTGGACCAGGACTGAATGAGCATGTGACCTAACCGGACTCTCTGAATGTGACTGCCAGTGGGGACTGACTGAGAAGCCAATGATAATGGCACTGGGACCTATCTCTTCTGCATGTATTGGCTTTTTGGGAACCTAGTCTATATGGATGCACAACTTCTTGGATCGGGATGGAGGGGGCAGGGCCTTGGGTTTCCCACAGGGCAGGGTATCCTGCACCATCTTAAGGAAGCAGGGGGAAGGCGGTGGGGTATTAGGGGAGTGGGAGGGCCTGGGACAAGGGGAGTAAATGTAAATTTTTCTTTTAACAATAAAAAAGAGACAAGAAAATTATACCAAACATACTTAAGATGAATGAACTCTGAAAATGTTAATCTATAGTAAACTAAAAATGTTTTGGACTGCCTCCCAAATTTGGAAAAATAAAATAACCCTTTAGATTTCTGAAAGTTTCTCAGCTTCAGAAAAATATTTTTTCTAGAGTGTATTTAGAAATGGTTCTTCTCCAAATAAACTCCATACCACCACAGAAGAATTATATAGTTCCCACTCAGCATTCTTCATACATGTCATTTATTTCCTACAATGATAGACGAGCATATTTCTCACCTTCATATATAATGACTTCTTTTTAAGTGTCCTCCATTCAGTATCTAACTCAGCACAATAAAAATTCAAATATTTTCCTCCTCATAATTCCCACATCCTGTCTTCCTGGAATTACTCTTGAACACACTATCTCAGTTCTCTGAGTATTACTACAATTTCAGTATCAAAGTAAAGCCATAAAAATACCATGACACTTAAATTTTTCTATTTCAAAAGACAATAAATCTCCAATATATTTTATGTCATTTACAGTTATTTCCTTCATAGATATAACTTGTCAAAGTAGCAATTGTCATGACTCATACAATTCAGAAAGAAAAACTTCACACAATAACAAAATAGTCTTACTGGTAGAAACAGATCTTTGTGATTTATTAGTTTTTTATTTTATTTGTATAAGTATTTCTGTGTAACCCACATGCATAACTGGTGGTCACAGAGATGAGAGAATAGATAAAAAAAATTCTTAGAACTAGGGTAACAGATGTTCATGAGTCAATGTGTATGTCCTGGAAATCAAATCCTACTTTTCTGCATAATGACAAATGCTCTTAAATATTAAGCCTTCTTTCCAGGTCAGTTTCAACTTTCAAAACTCACATTACTTCTTTTAAAGCATTACTTATTAATCACATGTGTTCCTTCATCTGCATTCTGCCCTTTATTTACTTTTCCAATTCATTATAAAGCAATTAACTAACTTAATGGACTACAAACAAACCCATTCTTACACTTGCCAAATTTATTTTTAAGCATATATATTCTTATTTTGCCTATCCTTACTATTTTATTTATCCACAAATACTTGATTTTTGTTAATTTTCTTCCTAGAGTTTGGTACATACTTCTATGCAATTCAAAATCTAGTACTCCTTCTCAAGACTCAGATATTAACACAAGACTATTGAAATTTTTCTGAAACTGTTGGAATTCTTGTCAGCTTACTTAGAAACACACACACAATACTATCTTTTATCATGATTTTTATGTAAAGAATAGTTTCACAGTGTATAAGAAATAAAAAGATAGAATGGTTGAAAAGAAAGAAAATCAGCTTTGCAAATGAAATACATGCATGAATCCACCACAATTCCTGAGGCTATATGAAAAAAAATTATTACCAGGAGCATCAGAGAACCCAGTCCCAGATTTTCCACTAGGTCCATATCCTGTGGTTGCAATGTCTATGAATAGAGAATACAAAGTAATGCAGCTTGTCCTGTGATTTTGGAACAAAGAAAGGAGATGGGCATAACCATAAGAACAACTGCCATGTAAAGGCTGTACATCAATATTGGGAATAGCACCGAAAAGAGAATAGAGAAAAGAACCTTCTCATTTTTTATTATGAGCCCCGAAAAAAAAAGACTTTTTTACTGAGTTATCTGACAGGAAAGAGTAATACACAGTCAATTCTAGAATCGTTGTATGGAACTGGAAGGTGATTTTTAAAGCATTAGAGAAGTGTCAGCTTGATCAAAATATTTTAAAATATGGATGTACCACGGAATACATTCTAAAAAATCTTGAATTTACTCTTGCTTTAAATCTCATAAGACTGCCTTATTTAATTATACAAAATCTTGCTTACAACCTTGAATTTGTGCTTACAATGCTATTAGTAATTTTTCATGCCTATCAATCGCCATACAATATGCTTTTGATTGTCATATTTACTTTGTACATTAGTATATATGTTGTGTGAATTTCTCAGTGAACAAGTTTAATTCTTCTTTAAACTAGTGCTGTAATCTGTATTCATGTACAATTTCAGTACTGCAAATGATTGTAAGATCTATGATGTCTATTATAATTCGACTTATGTAATAAACTGAATAGTATACAGATGTCAGCAGTTAATAACACAAGATTAATATAAATTATAGTTTTATAACCTCAAATACTCTAACAAACCTTCATTTTTACTTTTACTTTATATCGTTATTTTAAATCTATTTAGAATGAATGATCATAGGGAATGTATGATTCAAGGTATTGCTTTACATAATAAAATTATATTAATGTTTTAATGAGTGTAATCCTTGTCTTTTTTTGGTATTCCCCCTGACCCCAAATCATTTAATCATGATTAACTAGCTAGACAAAGGCACCATTTTGTTGTTTTTTATGTTGTTAGAAAAAATGGAAACTTTCACATTTAGGATTGTTTCTATGTCTAAAATAATATATGTGTTTAATTGCATATATTATGATATGTTTGTAAATACAGGAAATGAGAACTGAAAATAAAATACTAATAGTAGAATCTTTTGATATGTTTATTTATTTTGGCAAGCCTAAAGTGTCAGAAAATTTGTAAGGTGCTGTGTATGGTTTTTCAAGAATGGGAGACAGAAATCAGTAATGTAAGGGGATGGTGGTAAAATTTGGAACAGGACAAATTAAATGTATGGGAAGCAACAAGGTAGAGGAGAGATACCTAATAACCTTCTAAAAACTATCACATGAAAACCAACTACTGGAGAAATTTCCTAAAATACATTATAAAATATAGATAAAATGAACTGAGATCAAGCAACCACTTTTTATTTGAATTAAAGGCCCATTTCACAATATGGAACCCATTACTAACATTAGTGGGGCAAAGTATCATTGTATATAAAGATAAATGTATACTTAAATCTCACCAGAGAAGCTTTATCTTTTCAATAGATAGATATTAACACAGAAATCTACAATCAAAACCACACTGGGATTTTTTTTTTTGTACCTGTCAACATGGCAAAAAGAAAAAAAAAAAACAACTGACAACTCATGTTGTTGAGGATGTAGAGTAAGGAGAGCAGTCATCTACTTCTACTGGGAGTGTAATATCATGTAGTCACTAAGGAAATCAGTGTGGTAGTTCTTCAGGAAAATGGAAATCAGTCTACAGAAAGATCAGCAGCGCCATTCTTCTGCAGATACCCAAATGATGATCCATCTTACCCCAAAGACACTTGATCAATCCTGCTTATTGCTACTCTCTTCTTATTAGCCTGAAATTGAATGCAGTCTAGATAGCCCTCAGGAGAAAATGGATATAGAAAATGTGTTACATTTACACAATGGAGTATTACTTTGCTGTTAAGAGAAAGTGAAACTCACAGGTAAATGGATGGAACAAGGAAGAGGTCATCCTGAGTGAGGAATCACAGACCCAGAAAGACAAATATGGTTTGTATTTGCTAATATGTGAATAGTAAATGTCAAGCTGTTCATAACCAAGTTGTAGTCTGTAGATCCACGTAGGTTAGGTTAGAACTAAGAGGTATAGCTATGTCTCCTTAGGAAATGAAAATAGAATAGACAGTTCTGGATTAATAAGGAGACTTGTAATGGTGAAGCAAATAGTGGAAGGGAGAAGAGTTGAATCATTGGAAACAATACACAGAGATACAGCTAAAATTTCTGGTCATTTGAGAGGTAGTATGATAACCTATTACAATAGGTGTTTCATAAAATATATACATTTATGAAGGTGATTCAAATTAAACAGCCAAATAATGAGGGATACAGATTCCCAAATGCCACCTTTTGGCACCAAAGGAATCTTCTAACTCCGAGATTGGTTAGCAACTAATTGATTTGTTAGTCAAAGTACTCACATGGGAATTTCCCTAAAATCCAGGCTTTGACCAGGACTAGAGTTTTTTCTCCACAAACTGACAGCACAGTCCTTTTTCCTCAACAACTCCTACATAGCTGACAGAAGATTGAGAAGTAGATATAGTATCTACATAGAGCCTTCTCCTTGATGCTCTAGCATTTTTAGTACAGGGAGGTACTCTGCATTTTATAAAAAGAAAAACATAAACACTAAGGCCAGCCACAACCTCTTGGATCTACAATGTTGCCCTGAATACAAGTTATGCTAGGAAAATAGTGGCCCAATCCTTGTGGTCGTAAAATATCTGATTTCACCTCACATTCACTTCATGAAATGGAACTCATACCTGCCACTACTAGGTTAATAAAGAACCAGAAATAAATAGTGCAGTAGTACAAAGACCTAGAGCTCAATCCAAATATTATGTTCTTTTAAAGTACAATAAAAGTCTCCTAATGCCATTTTGCTAAACTCATATATTTGTTTGTTTGTGTTTTTAATTTTTTTTTGGTTGCTGTTGTTTAGGCACTTTCTGAGAATATTTCTCCTGTAGTAGGTGGAAAAAATACAGACATCCGTGGCCAAATATAATGCAGAGAGTGAAATAACTTCAAAAACTTTGTCCTATATGGGTTCTCTCTATCAAATCCTTCCACTCAGGGCTAAGAAAATCCCATGTAAAAAGGGGCTGAAGAAGAATATGAGAAGCAAATGGGATAGGAAGCACCAAGAATACAAATTCCTCTAAATCAACATGATCAAAGCTCATCTGAACTAGCAGAGACTGCAGTAGAAGATTCAGGGCATTCATGAGTTCAAAGCTCTGAGTAGAATTTATAGTTTCCAGTTTAGTGTTTTTATGGGAACCTGAGTATGTGAAAAAGTGGGTTTCTGCTTCTTGTGCTTTTTCCTGTTTATTCTTATATTTGTATGCCTTGTCCAATTCTTATGTGCTATTGTTTCTATATTGTTCTTCTAGACCAGGCTGGCCTCGAACTCATAGAGATCTACCTGCCTATGCCTCCTGAGTACTGTGTTAAAGGCGTGTGCCACCACTGCCTGGCCTTGTTTTTATCTTGCTAACTTTTCTTATACAATTACTCTTTAGAAACTGTTTACTTTCCAATGAGAGAAATGAAGGGAGATAATTTAGATGGGAGGGCCAGTTTCGAGTAACTGGGAAGAGTAAATAGAGGTGAAACTATAATCAGGGTATATTATGGAAAAAATCAATTTTCAATAAAAGAAAAAAGAAAGTAACTACCAAAGAATTAATTCATACTTAAAACAAATTAAAATAGAGTGATGACCAAAGACCTGGGCTAATGAAATGATTATCCTTAATTTTTTAAAAAGGAAAATTTAGATGAACACTTACTTTTGATGTTAATAAAAGTGTTACAATCAAATTTAAAAGTTTTCATATTTCTCTGGGAATAGATGCCCAATGATCTAAACATATAACTTGAGAAGTAGACTCAACTTTTGAAAGTAGGAACAAGTCTCACTACACAACCTCCAAAACAGAGCACTGTAAATAGGAAATCCACAGCTTTTCTGATTCAGATCCCTTGTTTTTTCATCATAGAGTCTATGAAGTTTATGGCCCAACCTAATTTCTCATGAAAAGAGAGTAGAGATTTTACTCCTACAAGGGTTTATTTGCTGCAGTTGGTCATTAGAAAATTAAAAGGGGACTCTGCTAATAAAATGTAATTAATTTATTCACAAGAAGAATAGGCATTAAATGGCATTCACGTAACAAATATTATATTTCAAAACTGAATTAAAATAAGTGACATGCAAAGCATTATAAAATAAAAATAATTAAATATACTTATTTTTAGCTTACTACACAGTACATATAATGAAAAATATACATAATATTGTCATTATGCTTTTCCTCTACACAAACTCCTCCTTGATTCTCCTCGCTGACCTCAAAATACATTATGACAAAATAAATATTTTACTATGTTCTAGGCATGGATGCAGGAATTTTTTTCTTATATAAGGTTTTATTCTCTTTCATTACTGCATCCAGATGTCTAGAATTTGGGTGCTGTAAGTATTCATATTTGTGTTTCTACCCTAGGTCAATCTTCCATAAAAATGTCTTCACTGACTCAATCAAAAATACAATTCATCAATTATCTAACTGATTCTAAATATGCTCAAGTGGAAAATAAAGATTAACAATCTCTTGTCTATGTGACACTCAAATGCATATTAGTTTCAAGCATAAAACTATGAATGACTTTGCTCAGCAAAACGCTTGATGTATCTCATAATGAAAATTGCCTTTTTTACACTTTTAGAAGATGCAATGATCTATAAAGAAAACTATATAAACAAGATTATCATTTCCCTTGGTTGCCTACCAGACTTAAGATAGGGATACTGAAGACATCACATATTTTGGATGCAAGATAGAGAGAATTCAAGCTGGAACTGGAGATGTAGAACCACATTGTGTTTTGTCATCAGATGAAAGAGTAAAGGAGTCATTGACTTCGCCCAATTCTAATTTTTTTATTCACTATTATATCAACCCATCAAATATGCTTGACTGTCTGGTACAATAGAGACACAACTGTTATGGGAGTAACTCACCACCCTCTGCTTGGTTGAGGTTTTCCATTCAATAGGAAATCCATGCTTGTTTCCACAAAACCTTGTCACACCTATGGCTCCAGTAATTTAAAGGTTACATGAAGAAATATATTATTGCGGCTTTGTTAAATTGATACAGTATCACATTGCTTCTAAATATCTCTTTTTATACCAAAAGAGTACTTAGCCATAATCAGAAAAGTACTCTTCGCAGAAGATAGAGGCGAATGTAGAGATGTATAACAGCACAATATTATGGAAGCCAGAAAAAGGCAAGTGTTCAGTCATGAGTTAAGGCATTTATACCATCCAGTTAATATTCTGAGAACATTGTGCAAGACAGGGTAGACATTAAGAGTCTGCAGATCATATGGAGGGTTATCAAATGCTATCTTCTAAGTAATGTATGCCCACAGCAATCAGAAACTCATAGTTAGAAATGTAGATGCAATAATAGAAAATTAAAAAGAAAATCTTCTTGCTTCACCAACTACTGTATTATGAACTTCACCAACTTCTCATTCCTCTGTGATGATGCAGTAAACTTTTTAAGACCATGAATTTAATTACTGTGTTGATCCCCCTGTGACTTCAGAGTAACTCCGAAGCATAGGCTGCCTCTTCATAGAGCAGATCAAGAAGAGAATGATCACTCACCCAGCTGGACACCACACTCTCTAGTCCCTTGGTACCAGAGCAAAACCCCAGGACCCTCCCGCACCTCCCTTAGCTTCTTTAGCAAGTCAGCAGGCAAATTTCCTGCCAGTAGGCTGTTTGAACATCCCCACCCTATTGATTGGACCCTGTAAGCTACAAATTTCACTCTACCATGCCTCCAAACCCTCTTCTCTCATCTCCACCCCAACCACACCCCCATGACCTCAGAGGAACTCTGAAGCACACCTCAACCTCAAAGACGACATTACCTCAGAGAAAATGGTTGGGAAAATATTTTCCAATCAAATGGACCTAAGAAACAAGTGGTGTTGCTATCCTAACATTTACCAAAATAGACATCATACTAAAATCAGTCAGAAAAGATGG
>JAQHUG010000501.1:458877-471166 GCA_028555095.1 Dicrostonyx torquatus | reverse complement strand
CCAGAATTCTCCTATTCTCATTGACCCACCTCTACTTCCTGTCTGGCTACTGGCAAATCAGTGTTTATTTAAAATATAATAGACAGAATACAGACCATTGTCCCATACCACTTCCCCCTCTTTTTTTAAAAAAAAAAAAACAAAACAAAACAATAAGAACTCTGAATCTAATATACTTTGTTTAGCTTTTCTCCTGACCGTTAGCCATAACAACTTGTAACGACCAATATAAACAAAGGAAAATATCCATATTCTATTTTTGGAGAATGTGGGCATGGGTTTCAAGGCAGTCGATCATAAAAATGTGTTACATATTCTTGTTATAATATAGCATAATGTGTATTTTTAACTTCTCCCATAAATATAGCCATAACATTGATATTGTTTGCTGTTTCTGAACAGAAAACACATGCATAACAGGAAAGATTTGGCTGTGAAACTTGCTTGCATTAGTTGCTTCAATATCTCCCTTCTGTCAGCGCAATGGCTAAGTAGTGTAAATTTCGGTGTCCATGTGTCAAAGATGGCAGCATCCCAGTATGAAATTCTTCTTAATTTGTAAATCAGCTGCTCAAAGACAGTGAAAAACTGTTAGGGACATTATGTGCCAGAGAAGCAAATTTCTTTAGTCATAAACCTGGTGTTTATTTCATCTTCCATAATTACTCAATTAAGTCACTTTCATGGATATTGTGTGCTTTTTATCTAGTGAGTAGAAACTGTTTCACATATATCCTTATCTTATAAGTTGTCTGAAAATTGCAAATAAAAATTTGATATTTTAAAATGATATCTTAAGACAAAATGAAGAAAATAAATCTAATTAGTGTTGATCTTGCATTATAAAAAATAAACATTTTTAGAATATGCATACTAGTCTTCTTTGGCTTTCTAGAACTATTCAATTAAAAAGTTTAAACTATCTAATCAAGGTAGTTATAGTCTATGTCGGATGAATCTTCAGTCTCTTTTGCTTGTCACTCTCACTGAAACACTTTTTAGTTGTTGACACATTTTCCTAGCCTCTCCTCCCTGAATTGTTATGGCAAGCTATCTTTTAATAAGCTCATGTGGAAATGAGTAGCTTATTTTGACAAATAATAATTTGAATAGCCTTAAAAGGAACAATAATTTAAATCATTAGATCTAATTTATTTAAATAATAAAACTATAGACTTAAGTAGCAGAAAATAATGAATTTTGTCAAAAATGAATTACACTTACCTATTTTAACTATTATTGTTGGTGGTTTTCTGACACAAGGTTTCTCTGTGTAACAGCTTTGGCTGTACTGGATTCTCTTTGTAGACAAAGTTGGCATCAAACACACAGAGATCCACCTGATTCTTCCTCCTGAGGGCTGGGAGTAAGGTTTGTGCCACCCCACTGAGCTTATTTCAACAATTATTTATTGGATAGAATTTGTATTTTATACACATATACATTTTGTAATTTTTAAATCATTTTAGTTTATCTCTGATCAGTATTTTTATATATTGTTATAAACTATTTAAACATCTATGTTCCAGTATTATGAAATATTCATTGAATAAATTATTAGTAAATCCATCTAAATGGAATGCCTCTTTTTGGCAGCAAGAATTACTATTTGTTAAATCAAAATGTATTGTGAGTGAAAGTCCATGAATGAACACTTTCTTAGACAATGCAAGCACTTGGGTTTTAGGCACAGCAAAATAATGAAAAAGTAAGAATCTTTGTAAATTTAGGTGATGCTGGTAGATGATGTAAAGAGGAATCCTCAGATGGTATTGGATTAAAAAAATGCAAATCCATTATATAACATAATCAAATATCCTAAAGCTATAAGAGAACTATAATCCAAGTGTGTCAAAACTAAGTCAAAGGAAATAATAAAAAGAAACTTATATTGATGCTACATTTAAAAAAGAAAGATTCTTTATATTGTAATTTAGACAAAGAATATGTATAAATGTGATTTCTCCACATCTCTCCTTATATCATTTTTCTTTTTTGGCCGTGTTGGCTGTGGACTATGTTCTGTGGTTGTGTCTCTGATATTCCTCTGCCCCAACTAAGACTTTCTCTATTTAGTGAACAGCACAAGCACAAAAAAAAAGGTATAAGGATGAAATGATTATTTCTTTTCTATAGAAAAGTTTAACAGACTTTTAGTAGGGAAGAAGTTACTAAACTGATCCAAACTGATGCAAATCAGAACTCACAAAACCACAGATACTATCAGTCTGCAACACATGCTTCCAAAATGACTTATGGATAGTTGTTTTCTTTAAAGTTTTCTTGAAATTTCATGAGCCTGAAAGGATATAGAAAAAGAATGATCTTAAAATGAAATGTATTTCTTACGTTATAAAATCTGATTATAAGGGAAGCTCAAAACATAGTAAAATTGTTTACATTGTATTCTAAAAGACAAGTTAGACTAAAATAGTCTAAATACCCAGTAGTGAAACTGTGAGTTATAGTTAAAATGGCCTCAAGGCATATTATAACTTGATTCCAAGATTAGGGAACAGTTCGTTTTATAAGACAGGAAGTATTTCTAAAATAAGCAAACTGCACAGAAAGTGAAATAATGTATTGGAGAGACATTTAACTTTGCAGTGATTTATTTACTTGAAGTTAAAAATGCCTTATAAAATGAATGTCATATGTCTTTCTCCAATACTGTATATTAAACATATTCTTTCAATCTAATTCTTACTCTATTTTGAAAGTATATCTGACAGAAAAATTTATTTAACTGAATCATATTTTTCAATGATTTATATCCTGTCTTGAAAATGTCTATCTATTTAAAATTCATAGGACTTTTTCCTTGCTTTCTTCATTAAGATCTCACTAATGTTTCCCCATGGTTCTAATCATTTTCAAACAGTTCTCCCCTGAAAGTTACATGCTTAAATTGTTTTATTTACTGTTAATATTTATCTGTACCATGACATAAATATGGAAATTTCCCCCACAAAATGAATCTAGTTAGCTACCATATTGTTCTAAAACTATCTTCTTTTAAATTTTAAATTTCTGAAAGCTTGAGAATTATTCACTATGTAATAATTTTATTCTTAATAGTATGTTTTCTAATCTGTTGTAGATCTGTGATTTCCATTTCCCTAATTACTGCCTATTCAGCACAAATGATGCCAAATTCAGTGCTGTCTTTATTATATGTGTGCTTATACACACATACTTAAATACAGATTTGTCCTTCCAAAATTGTTTACATCATTTATAACCTTTCTAAGCAAATAAAAACCAAATGAGAAAATTCATTACAAAAATGAAAAAATAATATGAATATTATCTTAAGATTGTATTTAATCACATTGAAAATAATTAACATTTTTATAGCTATTATTATTAATAAAATTATTTTGCATCCTGACCACTATTTCCCTTCCCTCCTCTCTTCCCACTATCCAAACAACATTGCCTCATGTACTCTACATCTGTTTCTCTTCAGAAAAGCACAGGCCACCTATGGGTATCAATCAAAATGGTGTATCAAGTTGCAGCAAGACTAGACACCTTCAGGGTAGAAAATGGAAGCCATTATTAGGAATAGGAACCCAAAAGCCAACAAAACAGTCAGAGACAAACCTGGTGACACTTTTAAGAGTCCCACAAGAAAATTAAGCTACACATCGTTAGCATATGTGCAGAGACAACATAGCTCAGTCCCTTGCAGTCTCTCTGGTTGTTGATTAGGTCTCTGTTGATTTTTCTTGCGTTGTCCTTGACTCCTCTGCCTCCTATAATTCCTCCTCCCTTTCTTCCACCATATTCATCAGCAACCACCTAATGTTTGGATGTAGGTTTGTTTCCATCTGTTTCTATATGTTTCCATCAGTTGCTGGATGAAGCCTCTGTGGTGAAAATCAGGCTAGGCAATGACCTATGAGCATGCTGAGTAACATTAGAAGTCATTTCATTGACTTCTTTCTTTTCCTCCCTCCCTCCTTCCTTCCCTCCCCCCTCCCTCCCTCCCTCTCTCCCTCCCTTTTTCCTTCCATGTCTCTCTCTCTCACTTTCTTTTTTTTTTTTTGCCAGTCACATTTATTTTTATCCTAAGTCTCTGGGCTATCCAACCTCTGGGTCCTAGTCCTCCAGGCTCTCTCAGGAGTTGTCTCATTCTTATAGTAAGGGTAGCAATCTGAACAAGTAATTGCTTGGCCACTCTCACAATTTATGCATTCCCTTTTATTCAGCACATTGTAGGGAGGACAAATTGTACATCAAAGTTTTTATGGCCTGGTTGGCTTCTCAATTACTCTATTGAAGTCCTACCTGACTACAATAGATTTTTCAGTTCAGGTTTCATATCCTCTCTTTCTAGGAGTCTTTAGTGCAGTCATGCTTATAGATTCCTGGAAATTTCCATTGCACTAGATTTTGGTCTTGTCCTTGAGACACCCCCCCAATGCCATTTTTCTCACCCACTACTATCTCCTTTCACCCTCCCTCCACCCGATTCCTCCTTTTCCTATAACCCTTTCCCACTTTCCTACCCACACATTCTACTCATCTACCCAAGACTTCTCTTCTATTTACCCTTCCCAGGGAGTCACAAGTCTCCACCTTCTTGAGTAGTCCTTCTTTAGTTTCTCAGATTGTGTGAAATATAGCATGCTTGTGCTTTAATTTACAGATAGCATCCAATTACACAAGTTAGTACATACTATGTTTGTCTGTCGGTGTCTTGATTACTTTTCTCATGATGATTTTTTTCCTAATTTGATCCATTTGCTTACAAATTTCATGATGTCATTGTTTTTAAAGACTAAGTAATACTCCGTTGTGTGAATTTACCACATTTTTTTTATTCATACTCAGGAACATCTAGGTTATCTCCAGTCTAACTATTGTGCATAATGCTGATAAGAACATAGATGAGCAAATGTCCTCCTGGGAGGATGCAGCATCCTTTGGGTTGGGGCTCAGGAATGGTATTGCTGGGACTTTTGTTAGATTGATTCCCAATTTGCTAAGGATTCTCCATATTAATTTCCAAAGTGGCTGTACAAGTTTGCACTCCCACCAGCAATGGAGGAGTGATCCCATTTTTTTCCCACCACTTCACCATGTGTGTTATTACTTGTACTTTTGATCTCACCATTGCGACATCTGTAAGATGGAATCTCAGAGTCATTTTGATTTGTTTTTTCTTCACAACAAAGTAAATTGAATAATGCTTGAGTAATTATCAGCCATTTTTAATTAAACTATTTGGTTTGCTGATGTATAGATTCTTGAGTTCTTAATATATTTTGGAAAATATCCCTCTATTTAATTGTGTTTTGTAAAGATATGTTCCCATCCTGTCGGTTGCAATTTTGTCTTCTTGAATGTGCCTTTTTTTAAAAAGAAGCTTTTCAGTTTCAGAATATCCCATTATTAATTGTTGATCATAGTGCTTATGTCATTAGTTCTCTTCACGAAGTTGTCTCCTATTCTAATGTACTCAAGACTGTTCCCCAATTACTCTTCTATCAGGTTCAGTGTGTCTGGCTTTATATCAACATCTTTGACCCATAAGGACTTTAGTTTTGTTCAGGCTGATAGATATGGATGAATTTGTATTCTTCTACATGCTGATATCATTAGACCAGCACTATTTCTTCTTCCATTGTATAATGTCAAAAATAAAAATATAAACATGTATCTATAGGTGTGTGTATTTATGTCTGAGTCTTTGAATAGATTCCATTGATTGCTCAAAAAAAAAACAAAAAAATATTCCATTGATTGATTTAGTATACAGAAATATTTTAGCTTTCCTGTTTTTTATTTTCCATATGAAATTATATATTGTTTATTGATACAAATTTAAGGACTATTTTGTTAAATATATATATATATTTTTCTGCTCTTGATTGCCCCTATTCCATCTAGCCCCAGCAGTCTGCCAGTGAGTAGGCTGAGGTGAGAGTCCTGTGGGCAGGCTGCTTCACCACCACTATCATCCATTGGACCTTGTAATTTGCATGACCCACTCCATCAACTGAATGCAGTAAACCCATCATTTCCGCCTTGCCAAACATCTCAACAGCATCAGTATTCACTAGAGGCACAAACAACAACTGAACCAACTGGAAGAAGAGACTAAAATTTCTTATCTAATTTATCTTTTATCATAACTAAGGAAAACTGTAATTGTAACTATCTATCTTCAACTCTTCAAAGATGCCAGAAGTATATAATATTACCCAAGTAAATAGGAAGTACAATAGTCTTTATGTACTGGATTTCTAGTCTCTGAAAATACTGTCTGTGTCTTCCAAAGGGGGCATTCATCCAAGTTTCAGGACTGAGATTGATGTCATCAGTTTTAAGATACTGTGTCTTTAATATTTCACATAATATGCTAAAACTTATTTATCACAGTATTAATTATGTTTTAGAAAGATCTTCAGCCTATTTTTCTGTACTTAACATTGCAGTTTTAATGTCTTATTGAGGAAATAAAA
The DNA here is from genome assembly GCA_028555095.1 of Dicrostonyx torquatus. Lineage (NCBI taxonomy): Eukaryota > Metazoa > Chordata > Mammalia > Rodentia > Cricetidae > Dicrostonyx > Dicrostonyx torquatus. Next base: position 464,693 of record JAQHUG010000501.1, on the reverse strand, counting down.
TTTTACCTGTCTTTATCATGAATTCCAGAAAGATAAAAATAAGTTGTTTTCTCAATCCCAAAATTATTAAACTATGTAAAGATATTCTTAGACAAACAGCTATCATTAGGAAGTGAAATTCATGATCTCAGTAATCTTTTGTTATTTACTTAACATTATCTCTTTAAAACTATACTAAAAATCTCACAGACCTCTATGAATAAGACTTGCCATAAAAATGAAAACTGTGCCTCTGTCACAACACTAACACTTTCCTGAAAACACAACCATATCATCTTTCCCATATTATTATTCACTTTGTCTATGGGTGATAACTTTTCTAGTCTATAAATATCCATAGTGTTATGGGAATTCAATACGCTGTAGATTTGAAACTTTAAGCTTATCTATATTCTGTGTTCATAGCATATACATACTCTGGATAATAGGTAGGGTAAAAATAAAATATAATGTGCACTCATCTGTGAAAAATCATCTTTTCTATATAAATGATAATGTGGCCATCACAACTTTTTGCATTTGGAAAACCAAGGTTACAATTTCATGTCTTTTTAGTATGAAGATAGGGAACCATTATTTCCAGGACAAAATTTAGACTTAGCAAAACATATAACACATTCTAGACAGTGGTTTTCCACAATGCAATCTTACATAAAAATTTGAGTGAGAAAATATTCTACAGAGTACATAAATAAAATGTGCTTCTATATGGACAATCATAACAAAATCAGTCACTGGAAAGAGATTCACACAGGCTAATGAGTGTGGATTAAACTGACTGTTTAATCAGATTTTCTGTGTCATTTCAATCAGTGATCTGAAGACATTAGTTTAGCTCACTGAGAAACTTAGGGAGGGATTGACACTTTCTCCTTTTTCAATAAACCTTTGTATGACAAAAAGCATCAATAAGTAAAGAACTGATAGAAACTAAAATGATACTATCAAAAGAGTTCATAAATTTAAGTATATTACAATCTTATTAGTATTCTTTGCATTATTACACTGCATAATTTATAATAAAAGTGTTAAGTGCCCTAAAGTGAGATCCTCGATGTTTGTTAAAATAACAGCAATAATAGTCTTTTATGCTTTCACAGTACAGATTATTCAAAATTAGCATATTTGAACAATTGGTTACTTGCGATTTTAAATCATAATTGATAATACACACCTATATGAAATGTGGGTCTCTGTATTTGTTTCCATCTGATACAGGAGGATGCTTTTCTGATGATATTTATGAAAGGCACTGTTTTGAGTATAGCAGAGTATAATTAGGCGTCATTTTTAAATTACATTTTTTAAGAATAGTAATATTTGAAGTTACCCTTGGTCTCTGAACTATCTGGTCTCTTGTTCTTTGTCACTCAGGTAGTGTTGGGTATGGGTTCCATGTTATGAAATGGGCCTTAAGACATTGGTTTGCTACTCCTCCAAATGTTGTGTCATAATTGCCCTTATATAAATTATAGCAGGACAGTATTGTAGATAATATGTACAGTAACTAGACTGGTGTTTCTGGTTTCATAGTCTGTAGACTACTTTCCTGCACCAAAGAGACAAGAACTTAAAGATAAAAGTTCCATGTTGTCACCAGCTCACCTCTCCATGTTCAATGAGCTGTGTGAGTATTGCCTTCAGCAAGGGGACTTTTTTTGTCAGTGTGAATAGCAACCTTTTTTCTTGACAACAGTGAGTTATTTGGAGATTTCCAATGGTCTCCTTTGCTAAAAACTCAATTGTGTAACTCACTCCCAGTATGGGGACTTTTATTCGGTGATAAGAGATGGGTAGTCAGGATCTGTCCCTCCATCATGTGGAAAATTCATTAGGATCACCTTGACATATTTTAAAAAATTTCCACTGCACTAGAATTCCAAATAACTCCTCATATGCTTCTCAATTTTACATATTTTCCCCCACATTCCTTCCTAAGCCCCATCTCTTCTTCTACTGCCCATTTTAAGATCTTGTTCTAGTCTCTCCTGTCCCTTGTGCACTTATGAAATCTATCTCTTCATCCTTGGAAGATCCATGTGTCCCATCTAGTCCCTTCATTTAAGCATATTCATGTCTTCATCAATTGATTATATTTGTGTTATCATTTACTTATTGAGTAATGTTTACAGGATAAAATTCCATGTTTACTTTTTTGGCTCTTGGTTAACTCACTCAAGATGATTTTTTTCTAGTTTTATTCATTTACCTGAAAATTTCACAATGTCACTTTTTAACATCTGAGTAATATTAGATTGTTTCAATGTATCACAGTTTCTTTGTTCATGCTTCTTTTGGTTGTTTCCAATTTGTGGATGTTAAGAATGAAGCCAAACTTAGCATGTTTGAGCAATTGTCCTTGTGATAGGATAAAGTCTCCTTTGGGTATATGTCCAAAGGTGTATAGCTGAATCATGAGGTAGATTGATTCCCATCTTCCTGAAAATCCACCACATTGCTTTGGTTATGAGTGTACAAGTTTGCACTCACACTATGAATGCATGAATTTTCTCCTTATTCCCCATCCATGTTAACAAGAGCTGTCACTCATGTTATTGATCTTAACCATGCTGACCATGTAACATTGAATCTCAATTTACAGCAATCAATCTAGAAGTTTGGTGATTGAAGACAGAACTGTCAACTATGAAATCTGTTAAGAAGTCATTTTTTCTGAATGACAATCAGGGCTTAGTACTTCTTAATTGTCCTGGGTGTATCCTAGAAGTGGACAAGACTTAAGACACACTTTCTAACTAAAATGTAGAAAAATTGTAGGTGGATTTTCAACATTAGTATCTAATTTGTACAGAATAAATCAATGTCAAATATCTCAACAGTCAGTATACTAATATTCATTTTCAGTTCTCTAAATAATGTTAAACAAAGAATTTATCAAGGCAGCTAACACCCTTAGAGACTTCTTATTAATTATTCAACGTCAGCAAATAGCTTAATTTTATATTTAGCTACATGTTATAACTTAAATTAACCCATGTATATTAATTTATGTGTTACTCCAAGGCTTCTTTACTTCATCTATGTACTTTTCATAATTCTTCGTCCAAATCTGGATGGTGACTCCTCAGACTCTGCCCTTCTCCCATCATTCACCCTGCCTGAAATCCTGCCTAGTTTCTGCCCATTTATCTTTTTTATTAATCCAATCACAGTAACATACATTCACACAGTACAAAGAAATATTCTACACTCAAAATTTTATTAAATAAACTCCGACATGTAGTTATTTCTATGTTTATTTTATTTATTGAAGAATTCATGGCTTTTGTAGAGCCCCAGACAATACTATAATTGCATTATATTTTCCCTAAATTTAAACTATATTGCTCAGTTTCTCCCTTTATATTTATTATTCAGATTTAATTAATTTTGAGGTAGAGAACAGTTCTGTAGCATTGGAATGCTTAATGTTGGAAATAGTTTTTTTGGGATAAATAAAATGGTTTAAGTGTAACAAATTATTTGAGTTTTTCAAATAAATTGTTGATTTCAATAGAACTAACTTGTTAACATGCATTGTAAAACATAAAAGGAGATACCACATATTTATTCTATGTCTGTCTTTGTGCTTATATTGAAAAACGTTTGTAAAAGCTGATTTTACTCTTGGTATTCTTTGGGCAAAACTATTATAATTTTATTTTTATTTTAGTTGTATCTGTGCTTTTGTGCAGTTAATTCGTAAATATTTTCTCAACAAATTAAGTAGATTTGTGAGTATCAATAAGTTGTACAGTATTTATTGAAAATAAAGCTGAAGGTCAGGGGACAGCAAGATGACAAAGGCATAATCTCAACTATCTGGGTATAGAGATACTTTGGAATGAGATTTTCAATTACCATGATTACATAATGAGATCAGGCCAACCTCGGCTATGAAATATTATCTCAAAGACAAGCAAAGAAACAAAACAATAAAAATGGCAGCCATGAGCAGTTCATACAGGCTTCTAGTTACATTTAACTTCAGGTATTGAAAGAAAGAGATTGGTAAATACAGGGTCTTTGTGGCTTGCAAAGCAAACCCACGCCTACCCTGGATACTCCAGTGAATAGACTCTATTAAGTGAGCGATTGAAAAAAAGAGAGGATGAGGAGAGGAAAGGAAAAATAAAAGGCTTTGGAAATAGAAAGAATGGAGAAAAAGCAAATGAAAAGAAGAAAATCTGGACATATGTATCTCAGGGTAAAATGCTTGGCTAACATGCATAAGACCCCAGGGCTCAATATCCAAAAGAAAATTGAACAAAGCAAAAAGATGTTNAAGTGCAATAAGAGCTTGATCACGTAGAAGATCCCAAATTCCTTGACATAGAAAGAGATGCTGAAATGAAGGGAGTGCCTGATTTCAAAATAGTACACAAGTTCACAGAAATGTCATAATGTGTATTAATTCCAAATAGATGTTTCATATTAGAAAATATTTCTAACTGCTTCACCAAAAAAATATAAAATCATAGAACAAACAAGCAAACAAATACATAGAATGCTTCATAAAACAATCAAAAGTTTCTCCAAAAGGTTTGTTCAAAAATAGAAAGTCAGGGTGTGGTGGTTAAAATTTTGATTAAAGTCTTAGATTCCTACTCTTTAGTATCTTTTTAAAGCATACACAAGGCTAGTTTCCATCCATCATCTTGTTGTCTTAAGATTAAGCAGATAAAAATTCTGAGATGCTTAGGATCATATTTACCGAGCAATCAGAATAAAATTCTGAAAGTAAAGCAGGCAATGTGTCAGAGTATGGTGGGAAAGGCTTTGGTTTGATTATCTAAACACCACTGTAAGTCATGAAAGAACATATTACATTATTTATATTAACATAGTAATCCTAAAATGTAGGAAAAACGTGACCTTCAGAAACCGCAAATTTTATGACCAGACATCTCAGAAGAAAACTAAGTAGACACGAAGATATGCTAAGTAACACTAAAAAATAGAATGACTTGATTTAGAAGAAAAATAAGATTCCAGGCATATGGGACAGGCACAGAGTTTATTTAGCTGGTCTGAATATCAAATTGAAAACCCCATCTGGGGGTTTCAGTGGTGGCTCAGCATTCAAGAGCATTTGCTATTCTTACAAAGGTCCCAGGTTTGGTATCCAGCATTTGTATCCAAACAACCATTTGTAACTCCAGCTACGGGGTTATAAACCCTTTTCTATCCTCTGCAGGCACCAGTCACATGTGTGATATGCATGACGGGAAACAGTCATATGCAGAAAATGAAATAAAATAGTTTTACATTTTTCATTATCCAGAGAGAAATCTCAGAATAGTTAAAGTCTGTTATACCTGCTTGCATCTCACTTTCTTAACTTTTGAGGGAAAGTTTTAAAAAAACAAGGTTTTTTAAATGACTGTCCTACCTTTATTTGTTGAATGAGGAGTAAAGGGAGGGGTGCTACCAATTTCTTTTATTTACCCAAAAGGAGTTTTATTTGAGAAATTATGCTGAAAAATATAATCACAAAAGAACCATGTATACATGTGAATAACATGGCAAGATACTACACTTTAATGCTGATACACAATGAAGGTAGATGTGAAAATTGCTTATAAAATTTTTGAGTGAGCAAATATATTTTGCATACAGAAGTGACACAAGTCATTCTGAGATGGGTAGAGATATTAATATCCAGTCCTTAATACACTGGATTCTAATACACAGACATTTCTCAAAATTTCTTAGAATTTAAGTGTCAGTAAAGAACTAAGAAAAGCTGGGTGGTGGTGGTGCACATCTTTAATTCCAGCACTCAGGAGGCAGAGGCAGGCAGATCTCTGTGAATT
>JAQHUG010000501.1:439619-454218 GCA_028555095.1 Dicrostonyx torquatus | reverse complement strand
TCTTCATCTTACATGGCAGATGCCTTACATACATTTTCCTTTACACAACCCCTTTAGCAACTTTAACCTCAGTCATTGTGTGGACATTTTGGACCCCTTAATTACAGCTCCTTAGAGTCACCTGCTCTCTTCAGCATCATTTGGCATGTTTCCATACTTCAGTCATCTTTATATAAAAATACTCATAAACCTACTGTAGGTTCTCATGTCACCTCCTCTTAATTCACCCAAATTCATCTGTAATTATATCTCATGAGATTTTTTTGTCTTATGAAGTTAATACAACACTTTTACAGAGACACACTTTAGTCTATAATATTTCTAGCAATCGAGTTCATATTAATAACAGAAAAATAACTAGAAACTTTATAATATATGGAAATCACAATGTATACCTGCCTTTAGCATGCATAAATAATAAAATTCAAGAATATTGAGTGATTATGTGACAAAAGTGATTAAAACTTATCCAAATTAAGATATGGTAAAGCAGTGCTTAATCCAAAAATTATTCTATAAATGTATACATTATAAACCCCTTACATTCTACAGACAATAACAAAAACTGTTACAGAAAGAAACTAGAAGTTAAGAAATCATTTATACTTAAGACAAAAAGAAAAATATAAAATTAATTTCAATTGGAATAAATAAAGCTAAAAACATGATAACAAAAGGAAAACACAAATATCTTTTAAGACATTTAATTTCTATTCTGTTAATGTGTATCCTGAAGACATTTATTCATGCAACTTTACTTGAATGTCAATGCAATACTGCTATCAGTTTCACATTGCAATGCTTTCATACTTTTATCAGAAAAATCATGACACTCACCATTATTTAGGGAAAAAATATGGGAGAATTTTGTTGGATACAATTATGGTAACTGGAATAATAAGGCTTTGGCTCATGGCAAAATCAGAAACCAGTAGATATAGCAAAGAATCCAAAGAGCATCACATCTTTGCATTGGAGACTTATTAAATAATTGTTTGATGGGACCAAGAAGAGAGTATGATATTAACCATAATTAGGTTGATTGTATTTTGTGGGTGTGTCTGATTTGAATAACATGAATTCTTTCTATGTCCTTCTTTTTATATTGTTATGAGCATGTATGATTATAAACTAATATATATTTGATATACAGCATGAAAATAAACTATAGAAACATGAAAATTATCTATCTTCATATTATATAGAAATAAACCTAATAAAAAACTGAAAAGTGTAAATAAATTTATTCAGTGAATTTAATATTGGAAAATATGTATGAAAATATATAAAGATTTTCTGATACAAATATGAAAATCCCTGCTACTGCTGAAATGTTTAATAAATCAACATTCAAAGTAAAAATTTGGTTTGTTAAAGACTGAATTAAGAGAATAATGTGGGAAAACACAGTAAGAAAAGCTATATTTGTAATGTGTTTTCATCTTTATAGGAACAAGTCATTAAAAATGAAATACATTCTATACACACACACCATAACCTGGAGAAAGTGTCGTGTAGGAGTACCACAGTACAATCTCTAATTGACCCTCTGAATATAAAATGGTATGATCACACTTCTTTTTTCCATGTGGGGCAAAGAAAAAGTTTGGGGGGGATAGGAAAGAGACAACTACCCGTATCCCATAATTATCTTCTCATAAAGACAAAATATGCATAGAACTGTGCTTTTAAATAACTATTATAATGCAGCATCCTGTAGCTTCAGTTAGTGAGAATTCTTCACTTAATGTACCTACTTACAGAGGATATCCACAACCAGAAATATAGCAGGAGCCCATGAGAAATATCTAGCTACTCATTGCCTGCTCTAGTTGAATCTATGAGCATAAATCGGTTACTCACTGAAAAGAGAAGAGAAACCCGATGTCAGTAGTGAAAATGAGAATAAAACAGCCAAAAATAGTTGCAGGGAAATAAGAACACTCAGAAATGGTTAATGGTATAGGAACAGATTAAAAAATCTGAAGGGACAGTGAACAAAAGAAGAATCTGAAATGCAGTAAGACAAAAATGTCGCTGAACAGGCAATTTGAACTTTAACCATGACCTTTAACAAAAGCAAAACCTGATGATAAAAAGTAAAATGTAAAACACTTTTAATGAAAATAGCCAATACTGTAAAGACATGATTTGACATTTAAAACTATTTCTACCACTTTTCATTGATGTTCTTTTTCAGGAAACCTAATAATTGTAACAAATCAAAGTGGATGTACAGACTTTAATTGCAAACCCTTACAAGCAGTATAAAAGCTCATTTTTTTTATGCCTAGACCTTCTTATTACAAAGGCACCACCTTGCCTCTCCCCCATTTAAAAGCCTAGTGAAACAAATATATATATATTCTTGAGTCAGGAATTAAAATCTGGGGGTCATGCTCCTGGCAATGTAAATGTCTCTGTCAGTTTCATTTATGGTTCTGTTGGAACAACTCGGAATGTTAGATACTTCAGAGAAGTTGTCAGATAGATTAATAGAAGTAAGCAATATTAGATTTCCTCCAGATGCATTAGGAAGATAAAGCAGAAATGCATAGTAAGAAGTAAAATCTAGCTAAAAACAAATAAATATAAATTAATGATTATTTTTCTGGATCAAGTTTCTAACAGTTTACAGATCGTATTATAGTCTATATTAGTATTTCACATACTTTACTCCCTTCATACATTATCATTTATTTTTTACAAACACGGGAATATCACTTTACTGGCTTATTATGTACAAAGTTTAAACTGTCATGGTTCTAACAAAAGGTTAAAACCTTAGTTTTGAGCACTAATCCTCCAAGTGTTCTCTGAGTCAAATATACTAACTTGTTAAATTTTATCAGAAGAATGTATTTTGATAATTTTTTTCCAATTTTTATTAGATTTTTTTTAAAAAAAAATAGCAATCCAAATTCTCCCTTCCTCCCTCCTGTCATTCCCTCCATACACCCTCCCACAGCAACCCCCTCTAATCCTAAGACAGGGTAAGACACTTTACTTCGTGGAAGGTAAAATTCCCTCCCTACTATATCTCTGCTGAGCAAGGTATACATCCAAAGAGAATATGACCCCCAAAAGCCAGTACATGCAGTAGAGATGAATCCCAATGCCACTGCCAGTGACTCCTCAATCTGCCCCAGCCATACAACTGTCATCCATATTCAGAGGGACTAGTTTGGTCCTATGCTTCTTTCTTCCCAGTCCAGCTGCAGTTGGTGAGTTCCCATTAGCTCAGGAAAACTGTTTCAGTGGATGAACCCTTCATGGCCTTGACCTCTTTGCTCATATCCTCGTTCCTTCTACTCTTCAACTGGACCTTAAAAGCTCAGTTCAGTGCTCCAAAGTGGGACTCTGCCTGTTTCCATCTGTGTTGGACAAAGGTTCTATGGTGATATTTATGATNCAAAGTCTACTCTATCTCCATTTTTCAGCAAGATTCATGAGTCTACCCTGGAGCTTTGCTTCTTAATTAGCATCACAGTGTCTTTGAATTGTATAATTATCCTTTATTTAACAGCTAATATGCTCTTATTTTTTATTCTTTGTGTCTTTCACATATCAGGAATCGAGATGCCATTAGTCTCCCTGTCCCTTCTCATTTACCCTCTGTCCTTGCAAGGCCTCTGCCATAAATAAAATAAAACTTACGTGAACAGGACAAAAAGAGATAATTAAAAGGGAGAGAAAAAGGAAAGGAAACGCTATAGTATGACACTGCAAGTCACACATTATAAGCTTTCTTTCATATTTCGTAAATTTGAGGAGCTGATTGTTCATTGCAATGTATATTTGGTCTTCTTTGAGGCCTCTGGTTTCTGCTACACCATTAACACTGGACCCCCTAGTGAGACTCATTTTGCACATCCTGTTGTTGTCCTGTGTTCTGGAGATCCTGCCGCTTTAAATCAGCACGACATTCCCCTGCATGTTCTCCAGCAAATCATAGATGGGGGTGGATTGGATGTTGGGCTGGACCAACTCATACTCATGGTTCTAGGCTTGGGTATTGTAGAGTTTTTCAATGTCCCAGCTCCCCCATGTCCTCAAAACCAGAATGAGCTCTCTGGCATAGCTCCTGGTAGTTCACTCTATGCAACAAGGAACAAGAGGCAGATCTACTTTCCTGCTTTCCTGCCCTCAAGACCAGCTCACCCAGAGCTACAACACAAGGGCCAGCTCTACTATGTTGCCCAGGTGTGGTATGGGAACCACTTTCATGACTGTTGCTAATCTCTACCTTGCGTATGTCATATTTGTGAAAGAAAATATTTTCAGTAAATATTTTTCCTCATTATTTTGCAATCTACAGATATCTTTCTATTAGAATGTAATTCAATAATTAAGAATAATGCTTATTATCATTGTTGTCAAACCTTTCAAGGGCATTTGTAGAGTATTGAGCCTTGTAAAAAAGAATACTAGCACTCTTACTACAGGAAAGGACTAGGGTATTTCTTGATCATAATATTAAAACTCATGTCTGTCTTCAAAGAAAAGACAGGTCTACATAAAATCTATTACGTAGAATTCAAATGTCTAAGTTCTGGATTCCCTGATTGAATACAGGGTAATGTGTATGTAAATATGTATAAGACCTATCTGCCACTGTACTGCGAGGGGAGGAAAGAGTCAAATCCATCCTGTGTCACTGCTAGATGTGATAAGGCTTTCTCTACCTTGACCTATAGGGGCTCATGTCCACATCAGTGAAACTTATCAGGCTAAATACTTTTATTCTGATCTGCTAGTGAATGCTGTCATGTACACAAAAGGTGAATAGAGAAGGCAGACAGCTCTGTGTTTCAGTCTGAAAATTAAAGATCATCATTAGAATCAGAAGTTTGAGTATGAGAAAGTATAGTAGAGACTTCTCTAATGGTGCAATTTCCTGTCTCTTCTCTAAGTAGACCAAGAATTACTTCACTATGCCATTGTAATGACAATCCCAGGGACCAATCATGACCATTGAAACTAGACATACTGATACACGAGGAAAAGGCAGTAACCACTCTGTCAAACCTATATCCTCAGAAGAGGTGGGGATTGAAGGCTGGAGGCTCCCTGAAAGATTATTTGTATGATTCTTGCATAGTCAATTAGAGTTTGTGAAAAGTCTGTTAGTTTTAGATTATTCCCCCACAATACAAAAACCAAGTAACCTAAGAGTCTGATAAAATCTTGTTCACATTAATTCTATCATGAATACTAACTCTGATTGAGTACTAAATTTGAAAAAAAAGAAACCTTTTTGGGACAGAATATGTCACAAAAAAGAGCGCAGTTCTCTTTAGACATTATTATCTTTTAAATTAAATAAATTAAGAATTAGTAGGAATAAACATTATTGATTATTTGTAGAAAAGCACAGGGTATATTTAAGGTGTCTAGTCTTCATGCTACTAATTTAAAATAATTGTGGTATATTTTAGACAGTTCAATACAACAACAGAAATGGCAGGAAAGTATGTACTTTAATACTGGTTATTTATATAACAATTGGTTTAAATTTTTGTTCAGTTTTAGCTTTTTATGGAATTTCCAGCTCATTTTACACCATGGTAATAAAAAAAACATAAAATCAGATATGAAAGTGGATTCATAGATAAATAATGAATCACATCAAAAATATTTGAAACCATAGTTACTACCAAGACATTATTGGAAATAAGTGACTTTTATTTCAACAACAAAAAAACTGCTAGGAAAAAAAAAAACGAGAAAACTTCAGTCTTGTAATTAATTCTGGTAATATGCCTCCATTATAAATGGTAGACTAATGAATTTTGTTAGACACTGGTACTGAAGTTTTCTTTTATATGTTGTTTCCATCTTAACTACATAGGAAATATCACCGGATATGCAAAGACTGATATAAACCACCTTTGAAAAGCATGGCACACATGAACATATGGTGCAAATTTTTAGATTCTTTAAAAGTAGAATGTTTCAATGACAACCTGCTTTGTTGAAAAGCTGATGATTTGAGTCTGTGCATCAGTGGGCTTTATGACATTACTCAGTGGACTGAGTATTCAGTAACTCTAGCAAAAGAACAGGGGAGGCATATTATAATTCTAGTTCACAAATTAATTTTTAAGTAGTTGTGGTAAATTCTTTAATGGTTTGCTACAAGGTTACACACACTTAATGCTTTTCTTTATTTTTCATTATAATCATTCAATAGTGAGGCTTATTGGAATACTTCAATAGTTTTACTATTACTACACTACAGTGTAGTGTGCACCATAAAAGATATCCAAATTTTACTTTTATATAAAAGTATTTTTTGTCTTTATCCATTTAGTAGTGCTCAAGGGAGAAAGAAAAAGAAAAAAGAAATTCTTTGCTATCTTCCAACTGCTTCTCCTTTGTGATTGGGATGATTGTTTTAGCATCATCCTGCTTCCCAGGCAGGTTTTCATTCTTCAGACTGGCATGTTTTGTATAAGGCCTCCTTAAAGAACTGAAACTTTCAGAGTGTTCTGAAACCTTTTCATCTGAGGCCAAACACCACTGAATAAAATCAATCTTTAGCCCCAGTTGTTGAACCAATCTAGTAAGTGTTCAATGCCCTTGGAATAACTACTTGAGTGTTTAAAGACCACCCACGTGGATACAGAAAACAGAAAGAGTGAGCAAAAGGCTAATTATGCACTGAAACCGCATGTGGTGGCTAATACTTTTCCTTAAGGGAGTATACAGAGTTGAAATTGAAAATTATTTCTGACTTAAAAGAAAAAAANTCTCTATTGCTTAGGGTCTTAGCTGGGGTCATTCTTGTAGATTCCTGGGATGAGAAATTTTTATATAAGTAACCTTTTGAGCATTTACAACATGAAACAAGCTATAATGAATAACATGTTTGTTTTGATTTATTTAAATGTGTTTCATTTAAATAAATAAAATTTTAGGCCTGAAATAAGTAGCTGGTTAAAGTATAAGAAAAGATCACAGAAAAGTAGCTCAAGACTTTTCTATAACTAGCAAGTAAAAGGAGCCATTCAGTGCATAATTTATTTTCAAACATTTCATCACATCTCTATTTAATAGGTATTTATGATTCCATGATTTTCTCAGAGATAAAATGATTTATCAAACTTTTAAAAAATAGTAATTTCTATACAATTTATGAAGGAAACTAAAATACAAATGTTACTGTGCACAATGTTGACTAAAAATATTTGAACATGAAGCCAGGTTTCTTTCTTTGTTTTCCTTTCCTTTTCATTTTTTTCTTTGTAGTGTAGGCATATGAGTATGCTCAGGACAGCATTTTAAGCATCATTAGTGCAGATGCAGTGAATACTGCCATCATTTTTCATGAGTGGTAGCCTCTTTGACACAGTTGCACAGGCAGGGGGAAGCCTTGTTCATCTCTAACTGCTATTTGTCTTGCAGTAAAAGTTGGGGGTGTTCATACATCATTTGCATAAAGAATGCTGAAATATCCATTCCTTTTTCTCATGAAGAACCAGTATATTTTCACGGACTGTGGTTTTTAGGCTCATTAATAGCAATGAGGTTGCATGGTTTACTCGAGTTTGTTCCATGGGCTGCTGCTCACATCGCAGGAAAGAATAAAATGCAGGAAGCACACTATGAAAGCATAATGAAATGCTGGTGCTTGGGGCTGTTGGAAGTAACAGTTTATTATCCTTAATAAGCCAAGGATGGATGAGAGGAGATGAGCAGGGTGAATAAAAATTTGGAAATCTCTCACATTCTCGTGTGTGTGTCCGTATCCACTAAGGCTCCTGTGGTACAGACTTATTTTCAGGTGGGACAATATTTTCAGCACAGCAGTCTCAATAGCTGCAATATGCTCTATTTGGAGTTTCCTTGGAAGGCCTCCCAGAAACCACAGATAATGCTGAGTGCAGCTGGTGGAGACCATTAACATACATTCATTTGGCCTAGTTGGAAACTTAAAGTCTAGAACTGAAATATATATTAGAGTTCAACTCTTAGATTAAAAGCACTGAATTTAAAAGTAAATGAAATAATGAAGAAATAAATTGTTTATGTATAAATATGATAGTGATTATTAGATTGGTTTGTGTAATAAATAAAGGTAGTATTCCAAATAAGGAAGTAAAATGTGTGATATTTTTCACCTAGGCAGAGCATTCCTACACATTATGAACCTTAAAGTTTTATTTCTGATTTATACATCTATATAAATATCTAAAGGGGTAAAGATCTACATATTGCATATTAGAACTAAAATATGTACCAAAACAGTAACGTACGCGACTTTGACTAGAATTGCTGTTCTAAAAAGCCAGTTACCTTGGTTGTTTCCATGGAAAAGGACTGACAATATCCTGGAGGCTCTCTAGTTATCATTGCAGGAATGACTCATCTTAAAAACTATTTCCTCAGCCACAAACCTCTGTATACCTGATAAGTAATGCCATATGAATATTGCTAATGTCTTGATTATTTTCTGTGAAGATTGTTTTTTGGCATAAGACATTAGACAACTTGTTTCTGTCTTGTCACTTCTTGTTTAGGAATATGTTTTTAAGGACAACATGAAATTCCTCCATCATCCTCTGGAGGCCTGATGAGTTAAATCATCAAGACTGATTGCATAGAGGAAACACATGCAAATATATTAGTGAGGAAAAAGGAGAAAATCACATCATGGGGAACACTATTACAATTATCAACTGTACCCTAATTATTTAGCTATATTTCTGCAAGAGGGAGACAATTATCAACTGTACCCTAATTATTTAGCTATATTTCTGCAAGAGGGAGGGGTAAAAATATGACGAGATGAGTACATAGTTTATGAAATCTCAATGTGCTACACAATGTTCTGGGAAATATGAAATATCCTGATTTTAAAAGGGCCAAATAGAATATTATTGATAGGTTAGAAAAATAAAGCAGAAGATAATGCCATGTGACTAAAGTCTGTCTGGCTGTGATAACAGGAACCAGTCTTTCTTCCTCTTTCATAACTCTCATTAATGAAAACTCAAATACAAACAAGACCAGAGTTGATTACATTATTTTTTGTTTTGTTACTTATATTTTAAACATAGGACAACACATTTCAAAAAGTCTCTCTCTTTACTACAAGAGGGAAAACCAAAAAAAAAAAAAAATNTTTTCAAAAATTAACTTAGCTGTCTTCAACTCCTCAATCAATCAAATGTGTAAGCCAAATAATCTATCTTTGATTCGAGCTGACCAGCCAAATGAATGAGACTTCCATGTCCTTGAACTAGCTACTTTCAGAGAACAGAGATGAGAGTTGGCAGTCACCACGACACATGTATAGCTCAATGTAAAGAAATTGCAAATGTCTAAATTATAACCTTGTGTTAGACCGACTTGTGTTAAATTTCGTGAGTTCACAAAATCATTATTTAACATTGCAACATTGCTTTGTTTCTGTGCTGTTGATCTGATTTACTTTAGTTTTTCAAATTGAACTCCTCCTATAGTTTTATGAGATGCCACAGTTAACCTCAAGATATATCTATGAAGCTAGCTCACATTATGCATCCTTTATCTAAGCAGCAATTTCTCTTCTCTATTGTTTTCATATGATTTTTTTTCCTAAATCATGATAGCTTAATCACAATATATTAATAGCTTGGGCCACACCACTGTTCTAATACATTTTTTTTTCTGGCATTGACTGACATCTTCACAATCTCCCTAGATAATTTAGACTAATCTGGCTTTTTAGGAAAATGTTACCTATGATTCCTTCAGATACATAAACAAAAGATTTTTTATGAATAGAACAACGAAACCACACTTTCAAAATGTTAGGTTATAAAAGATGCAGTTCTATTATATTACAAGCATCTTTACTTTTTCAACTAATTTCATTTTTATTTTATTTTTAAAATGTATTTGCTTTTATTCTTTCAACCAACAGTCATTCCTTGCCCATGACTCCTTGTCAAGGCATAGGGTCCTACAAATTTTTCTCTCTTCCATATCAGCATTAATATTTAATTTAAAAATATCTATTGGGTCTAAGAAATATTTACTTTGGTGTGTGTGTGTGTGTGTGTGTGTGTGTTTGAATTCAGGTACTGTGGAGGGTAGAATTGGTCATTGGATTTCCTGGAGTTTAAGGAAGCTTTGCTAGTTAAGCTTCAATGAGTGTGGGTGCTGGGAACTCCATTCCTCTTGATAAACAGCATGTGAGCTTAACTCTTGAGACTCCTCTCCAGCCTCCCAATTAAATTCACTGGTAATAAACACTTAAAATGATGTGCAATATATATATACCAATTGGGCAATATGATAAAATACAGTTATAAGCTAAGCAATTTTTAAGACACCTTAATCATGAATAAACAAGCCCACATCACTTTTACACAAATATATTAAATATATATTTAATATATTAAGAACAACAAAACTATCCTTTTAACTAGATGGGGTATATAATGAGAAATGGAACTAATTTAGCTTACAGTGTTTTCCATAATTTTTTTAACTAATTTGTATTTTCAACCAGCTTATACATAACTATTTTTTCTCTATTTCATACAAAGCATTTATTATCTGTATTATTACTAACAAAAGCTACATTTACTGGGAAGTGGTGATCTATAAATGGTTTGATTTGTGCATTTTTATTCAATAAAATGTTTATCTCATGGCATAACCTGGAAAACATTAACGTTTAATGCCGTAGTGTGTGTCTAGACACTGAGGTTATAATTTATGCTTATGCTTGCTTTTGTAATTTCTTCTTTTCTTTGTTTATACTGTTTTTGTCAGTTGTTTATATGTTCACTTTCTACCTGTGTTCACTGAACATAGCTTGTGTAGAAGAAAATTTTGTCGTTCCATTTTGCATCCACCTTCCTTAATCCACTGATTTCCCCAAACATTAGGCAGGTAATTTAGCTAATATGTCTCGTTGAACAGGGTAGTAGTCAGAATAAATATCTTAATATGCAGATAAACTAGTTAAAGTCAATCCTAACATCAAGTCTTGAAAATACATTTGGAAGATATCAAGCATCATGTTTACTAAGTGCTTATCACACAATCTGTCATGGTGCACTTTTTAGTTGTTTTATTTTTTTTAAAAAAAATCATCTACTGAATTCCAACCTTTTATCTCTGGACTTTAATCATTTCTTCATTGTGAATAAGAGCCAAGCCCTACTATTGATCTATTGCCTGATCTTTTCCTTTTCCTTTCATTTCTCTTTTCTTTCCTTCTTTTTCTTTCTTTCTTTCTTTTTCTTTCTTTCTCTCTTTTTTTTTTTGGCTCTTTTGTACTGATGAGGTGTATCATGTCACCATTCTAGAGAATTCTAGAAACACTATAATGACAGAATACCTTTCTTACAAGCTAATTTTATGACAGTAATATTATTAACATTTAAATTTAATATTTTTCTTCTCTATTTCTCATTTGCCATTAGCAAGGAAGAAGCATGAGTCATTGCNCTTTTTCTTCCCTAAAACTTTTTTGAATATATATCATTGCTTCCAATTTTGCATTTTTATGTATTTCACGAATGTGAGAATAGTGGGTTCTGTTTATTGTGAGGTCTGCTGGACTCCATTTTTCCTCATTGCTTATTTTTTTCAAATCAAGAATGTTAGTTTTGTTTTGTCTTATCTCATTTTAATTTTTATTTTAATATTATCTAAAAGAAGTCGGTTTGTTTTTTTAATTTTTTTCTTTTATCTTTTCTTTTTAAAAAACGGTCTTTTCTCATTTTACAGACCTATCCCATTTCCCATACCTTCCTCTCTTCCCACTCCCCCATCTTCCCCCCACACTATACCCCATTCACTCCTCAGAGAGGGTAAGCTTTCCCATGGGGAATCAAGAAAGTCTGTCACATCCCTTAGAGACAGGACAAAGGCCCTACCCCTATACCTAGTGGTCCTATGCCAGTTCTTCCACTAACAGTCCAGCACTCCCACTAGCTCAGATCAGCCGTTTTTATAGGTATCCTCATCCTAATCTTGACCCTTTTGCTCATATTATTGCTCCTCCATCTCTTTAAGGGGTCTCCTGAAGCTTACCTGTGGATTTCTGCATCTGCTTTCATCAGTTGCAGGACTGTAAGGACATGGACAATTTTAAGGAACTTTTTGCTTGCTTAGGCGCTGGTTAGGACACTGGATTCAAATGCAAGACCTCTAGGTCTAGTTGAAAACAGGAAGTCTAACTAGGATGCTGAGCTCAAAGCACAGACCACGAAGTGTTCCTGTCAGCAGGCCACCTATTAGCACCTAGATCTGTGGTCTCTCAGGGAGCAGGAAAATCGACCGCCTTGGGGAGGTCTTTGGGGACAGGGGCCTGCTAAACATAACCACTTTGGGGAGGGGGCATGTTAGAGATAAGACACACCTGCTGTTATGCAAGGTCAACTCCCTTTGATCCAAAATGAACGTAGCTTGCAGTCTTTGCCTATATAATTTCAATCTCAAATAATGAAGGGGTTCTCCTCCCTACTGCACTACGTCATGAGTAGTGGACGAGTCCCCAGCCTGGCTGGATAGTGCGCTGAATAAACCTTGCTTATGCTTCTGGACTTGACTGGATTTAGTGGTCTCCCGAGGTCGTGACTTGGGTACAATAGGACAAAGTTTCTATGATGACAATTAAGGTAGTAATCAATCTGATTACAGGAGAAGGCCAATTCAGTCATTTTCTCCACTANAATTCAGTTTATATATTTCCAGGGAAGTATGGCTTCTATTCAACTTGGCATTCCCAATATTTAGTATATTAAAGTTCATAAAATAGTTACTTAGAATATTTGCTCGGTAAAATAATTTGCAAATTAAATATTTGAGGTGGTTTACTAAAGAGGTACAATGTTGATTAAGGAATTGGGTGTTTGAATATCTTCAGTAAATCATGATAAATGACAGTCAGTAAAAGAAAAATTAAGAAAGAAAACAGTAAATCCAGGTTTTTTTTTTGGATGACAATCAACACTTAAATATTTAATGTCTGTCACAAACAATATTCTGGTGAGTTCACATACACACATACATACACACACATGCCACACTCAGTGAATTAATTTGAATAAGTAATACATCAAAGGATTCAAGTAGGATGTAAATTCATTGTTTTATTTTTTACACAAATATGTTAAAGAGTAAGAAAAAATATTTGGAAATAAATAATAGAAAATATGCTTCACTGGCCATAGCACCTGGAAACACAGCTTTATCATTAAAACAAAACACGAAGGATACTCTCTGATGTGTGTGTTTCTCTCTGTGTGTATATGGGTTTTAGAGTTAGATTTCATTTGAAGTTTCCAGTGACAGAGTTTTCATTATTTAACTAAGGCAATTTCCATTGTCTTTCCACTGCTTAGGTTAGTATTAAAACAAAAATTACAAAGTCAGTTGCGGAATAGGCTGTTCTTCACATTACTGGTACTCAATAATAATACAATGATTTCTTACCCATTCAATCAGAGCTAGCAGTATATGAAGACCAAGCATCAGGAGAGTTCTAGTCCCATTTTATCTGGCAAAATAAAAATATATATTGGGATCCCTGGGATTGGAAACGAGAACAAAATTTCTTTGAGCCACTGTGGTGGTTGATGGATGTCACAGTAACTAGAAAATATAACTCTTTGTCCACTAGCTCAAAGCTAGATAAACACATTGTACATATCAAAATAGATAAGAGGTTATGAGTTTACCATGTTAAGTACAGATAACTTCCTACAGAGTTGGGTGCATTAAAGGATATCCTAAGTCCCACCCCTTTTGACAAAATGAATGTATATTCACTTAATTGTTGAGAGGGAAGTAGCATGATAAAGATCTTTGAGAATGAGAACCAAAGCATGCAGAAACACAAGACTGTAAGAAGAAATTTGGACAGTTTCTATCATTATGTTTAGTTGGTATTTTGCGTAGAACATCTTCAATTAATCATTAGATTTTTGAAATAAACCTCAATCCGTCAGAATCATTAAAACAAGCCTAAGTATCAGACTCACATTTCTTAAATAATTCATCAGCAATAGAAGCATTAAGATATGCTATATGTGTGTATACATAAAAAAGAATAAAAGAATGTTCTATGATGCTAATTATTTTACATGGAAAACACTTTAAAATTTTTATTTGTTTTTAAAATTTCATAGATGAGTGCCCTATGCTACTTATAATATTATTTTATAATATGTTTGTGTGTCTGTGTGTGTGTGTGTGCGTGCACCCATGTATGTATTAAAATGACCTAAGCTAACAATATATATTAGGGTATAATGGTTTACACTTGGACTGTCAGCTATTTAGGAGGCTGAGGGGAGAGGATTGTTTATATCATTATACTTTTACTAAGAACCGCTAATGTGGAAGTATAATATAGGAAGGGAGGAAGAGAAATAAAGAAAATTACTTTTAAATCTATATTTTTGTATGAAATTAAACTGTTGTAAGAGGAGGCTGTGTTCCCGGCACCTGAGAGGAACATGGGCCCGTTTGCTCCGTTCTGCCTGGCGCCAGCTATCTTATGCCCAAAATAACCACACGAAAATTGTATTAATTAAAATACTGCCTGGCCCATTATCACTAGCCTTTTCTTGGCTAACTCTCACATCTAAAA
>JAQHUG010000501.1:381485-394248 GCA_028555095.1 Dicrostonyx torquatus | reverse complement strand
AATAGGTGGCCTGCTGATTGCCATACTATATATATTGAAGAGATTTGGAGCCTTATTTCCCCCTCAAAAAACCTATAACCCTTCTTGATATTAAGAACCAACAATTTAATGACTAAAGTAGGTGAGTTTAGTTCTTATTCAAAATAAGTCAAGTATATGGTGAAACATTGTTCATTACAGAACACTCCATGACCAAAGGAACTAGAACAAAAAGTTTCTCCCTAATATCTAAAATCCCAAGGTTCAGACCTTCACCTGGACAGTATGCTATCTATAAACATTGTTTATTATAGCACAGAAACTTTATATTCTACTGCTTATCATAATTCCCAGGATATAATTCTTAGACAAACAGTGGATACTGCAGGTATTTTGCCATATGTTTCATGACAAAAATCTTGCCTCTCCTCTACTTTTAATTCCCTGAATGTTAATTAACCTTTACAAATGCAAGTTAATGCAAATATGTCTTAATTTCATATTTTCCTTTGTACTAAACTCTACACTCAAAGGTTTGTTAATTCTAAAGTATAAAAATAAGTATTATTAAGGATGAAAACAAACAATATTTTTTAAAAAGAATTGTTTCCAGGTATCAACTATGTAATGGCCCTATATCCTGATATTCCTATCACTCTCTTATAATCCCAAAGACAGAGAGGGGGAAGGGAAGCTTTTCTAAAACTAGCCATATTGTTCTCTGCAGTTTATAAACAGTGTTTCTATACTGAGATCCAGACTTTTTAAAAGTTCACTACATAAAACAAAAAGAGTCTATATATGTCAGGTATTTTCTTACTGCTGTAATAAATACTCTGAGAATGGTTACGTGAGGAGTAAAGGTTTCTTCCAGGTCACAGTTCACAGTCTATCTTGGTGTGGACTGAGAGAGCAACTGCTCTCTGACATGGTGTCGACAGTCTAGAATCACAGAATGTTGACTCATTGCTCGTGCTCAATTGCTTTTGTGTACATACACAATCCAGAATTCCAGTTAATACACACTATGAGCCATAGTGGGTTTGTCTTTCCTTCAAATTTAATTTAAACAAGATAATCCCAATAGGTAGAACTAGATGTGTTTCTCCAAAATGATTCTACATTCTTTCAAGTTTATACAATATTCTAATTATCTCTATCAAAATTGAACAACTCCTCTAAAAATCTAAGCAGGAGAAAAACTTCTCTAGCACTAAACTGTTCTTTCTTTCCCAAATACATTGATATTCCTTCCAATTTTCTTTATAGAGACCTTTAAAATTACAAATTATAGAGAGTATTAGGAATGTTAGTAGTGGTTTGATAATAATGGACTGAACCGCTGAATGGTAAACCATACAATTAAATATTATCCTTTATAATAATTGTCATGCTCATGGTGTCTCTTCATAGCACTACAAATCATAACTAAGACAGAAGTTAGTGTTAGGGTCTGGGGTATTTTACTGATATCCATGACCACGATTTTATTTTGAGAAATTTGGACTTTGGCATTATAGGTTAGGAAAGCAGTGAGAGATTTAAGTATTGCTTAATGGGTCATAGTACTAGAAGAATGAGAATAATTTGAACAGTGGGGGATTGGCTCAAGATGTTTCAGAGAAGAATAATCTTAGTATGTTGCCAAAAGATGGTTCTTGCTGTATTTTAGTAAAGAAAGTGCTGATTTTTAACCCTTGTCAGAAGTATCTGCCTGAAATTAAACTGAGGAGATTAAGATTAATGCTCTTCAAAAAGGAAATCTCAAAACAAGCTAGTATAGACTCTGTTCTGTGATTACTAGTGTTTATACTTAAAAGGATTTATAGTGTAAAGAATCAAGCTGAGAAGAAAAGGGGATTCGGGAAATGGAATGGAGCTAACCTTGTGTTCAAATAAATAAATAGATTAAGAAATTGAATAAAGGGACTAGTGATATTAGGGCAAGACCCCACCTTGTTAAGTTTCCAACTTGTGTAAAGGAATTAAAGAAAACCTTAAAACAGTGTATGGTTATGCAGCCCTTTACTCCTGGCACTTGGAAGGCAGAGACTGGTAGATCTCTGAATTTGAGACCAGCATGGTCTGCAGATCCGATTTCAGGACAGTTGAGCCTAGGAAATGAAGGAAATTATTGCAAACAGAAAGTTGGTGAAGATGAAATTGAATACAGGGTCATCTTCCAATTCTAGAAAGCAGATGAGTTCACAGGTTCAAGCACATGGTTCTTACTTTAGAGTTAAGGAGAGAAGAAAGGAGTTACATAATTTCCTCCATGGCCAAGGACTACAGCTAAGGCTTATCATGTGTTTTTGCTGTCCCTGAATGAAGGTCTAGAGAGGCCATTGCATGAAGCTGTGAAGTTGAATCCTGGATTGCCTTGGAATCCTTAAGATGTTGGAGGTGGCAGAGTCAGGGGATGCTCGCCAAGGAAAGCTGCTAACAGGGAGTGAAACTATCCCAAAAGAAAGAAGTTGCAGGCAACAAAATTGAAAAGAGTTGAAAAGAGATCTGAAGAGCACTTTGACATCAGACATGGAGGTGCAGATTTTGGAATTTGCCCTACTATTACTCAGTTCTGCTTTCCTTCAGTATTTACTCACAACACTGCCTTCCAGTAACCCATTAACAGTTTGCTTCACCTAAATTCTTATGAATCAAGTAAATTCTGGAGCAAAGTAGATAAATTGAAGACATTCAATACAGAAAAAAAAATCCAAAGATATATGATCATGCACACATTTTTACAGTTTCTAATGTCTAAGCCAGTATTTTGGGGCAAAATAACACCCTTCCTTAGAAAGAAGGCAGAAAATATTTATAAAATATTTTATCTATAGAGATAATTATATGATTGTTCAAAACTCTTAAGTGAATACATGACAGAAATTTATAAGCAGAAACAGATCATGCTTTTTATCCTCATGTAAAGATTTAAAGCGACATCCCAGGAGTTGGCAGATGTCAAAGCTGGGTTATTTTTTGAGAAAAAAATCATTTTCTGACCAACAGGCCTGAAGATGACCAGACCTTTGTCACAAAGGTAGAAACGGGAGAAGGGGAGGGTTGGGGAGAGCTTGGGGGATTGGGGTGGTTGAGATGGAGGAAGGACGGATATGGAAGCAGGGAAGGAGATATCTTAATTGTGGGAGCCATTCTGGGATTGGCAAGAGGGTTGACTCTAGGGAAGTTCCCAGGAGTCCACGGGAATGACCCCAGCTAGGACCCTGGGCAATGGAGGAGAGCGTGCCTGAACTGGCCTTGTCCCTTAGTAGTCAGACTGATGACTATCTTGAGTATCACCATAGAACCTTAGTCCAGCGACAGATGGAGATAGAGACAGAGACCCACATCATAGCACTGGACTGAGCTCCCAAGGTTTAGTTGAAGAGCAGAAGGTGGAAGAATATGAGCAAGGAAGTCAGGACCACGAGGGGTTGTTTAACCCACTGAGACAGTGTGCCTGAGCTAATGGGAGCTCACCAAATCTATTTGGACTTGGACTAAAAGAGCATGGGATCAAACTGAACCCTCTGAATGTGGCTGACAATTGGGGCATACTGAGAAGCCAATGAAAATGGCACTGGGATTTGTCTCTACTTCATGTACTGCTTTTCTTGGGGGGGGTGATCCTAGTCTATTTGGATTCATACCTTCCTAAGCATGGATGGAGGGGGCAGAGCCTTGAACTTCCCACAGGGCACGGTAACCTGCCCTCTCTTAGGCCTAGAGGGAGAGGAGAGGAGGGTGAGTGGGAGAGTGGAAGGGAAGTGGGAGAGGTGGAGGAAGTGGACATTTTGATTGGTATTATTTATAAAGTAATAAAAAGAAGAAACAGAAGTGCTAGTGTTGATGATGAAGTTCTAGACATTGGGTACCTTGCTTTATTATCAGAGTCACAGAAAAGAACACTGAACGCATTCATAGAAGTACATATTTCACTAGGCAGGCATGGTGTTTTAGAAAGGTTCCACATTTAACTCTAAACTGCTTTGGGCTGTGAGAATATTCATTACACATGACTTTTCTTTCCCATTCTTCTACTGATTTTGAAGTGGTGAGAACATTCTTTCCTCAGTATCAGTAGGCTTACTCTCGGAAACCTGCTGAATATGAATATAAGGCCAATTAACACGTTTGTATATAAACTGTAGAATCCATCTAAGAGGAGGAGGATTTATCTATTGGTGCTTTGAAGCAACAACTGAGGCCGTATTTATTCACAGTAATTACCTGGAAAGTCCCTCTGTGTGATATTTTTTACGCCAGGTATAAAATTAATAATAGTTTAGTGTAGAAATAATACAGAAAGTGTGGACCATTTACCCCCCAGGATAAACCAATACAAGGAGTTATTAAATTTTCTCTTATCTCTTACTATTTGTGTATTTGGATTACTATCACAATGTTACTTGCATTGAATATAACAAGGCTGTTAGGGCCCTGGCAACAGACTTTTGTTTCCTTCCTTTAATATGTTCCACTTAGGTTGCTTTGTTAATTAGTGCAGGTGACTCAATCTACTTCCTTGGTAGCAATCAATTAGTTATCTTTGAGATTTTAAAGAATACAGAGATTTCTGGGTTTTTATCTCCCCTGCGAAATGCACTTTTCAATTCAAGAACAGTTTTTTTTCAAAATGTAGTTGTTTCTCAAAATAGCTGTTTGAGGAAATTAACACATTTTTAAAGTATGTTAACTGAGACCAAAGGTAATTAAGCAGCTCAATAACTTGGAATTAACATCCCCCCTGACAGGCTGACTATAGATGTCAATGAAAGTTTTAAATAAAATCAAATTGCAGTTAGTTCTTCAAGGAGACAAAATAAGGTAGGATCCTTAGCACTGTTACAGTGACATTTAACACTTTTTAAAAGGAGGTCATACAAATAGCTCTCATTCTAGAAATCAATCATGTGTGAACAATTGTCCTCCATGTTTTTCTTATAATAAAAGTACAATGGTGACATTGACATGTAAAATAATTTCTAACTGAATGTACCTTTTCCTAATTGTGAATAGGAAAGAAATTATATACAGCAAATGCCTCCCTTTTGCTGTTGAAAATTCTCTGTCACTATTCATTGCACATTAATTTTAAGTTGTGTATGTCTGAATAAATTATAAAAAAATGATACTATTTGTTTTGTTCATTGTATGTGGTTGCTGAACACACAGTAATGATTAATCCCTGGGTTGTCAACCTATGCTAAAGCTAACGGTGCAATAACTAATATTTGGGAGTGATATTCTAGTTGTATGATTCTCTTCTTGATATTCACTGTTATTCAAATAATTCTCATCTTAGCAACTTATACTTTAAATATTTGTGATTATTATGCTTTTGTACTATTTCTCTAGGGAATATCTAATTTATCAGTGTATTTTGGATTTTATCTGGACAGATTGTTTTGTGTGTTCTCAGCAGAGCAAAAAAATGTAACTTTGTAATGAATTAAACCATTATATATTCCACTCATTTGCAGTATTTCAAGCAAATATAATTTATAAGTAGAATACCTTTCTTTATCCAGAGGCATATTCAAAAATAAATAATATGGAAGTGACATTACAATGTCATCCACAGAAATAAAGGATCCATGTAAATTTGTCTGGGTGTAAGGATGGGATCTATTTGATGGAAATTGGAAAAGCTCACCTTGGGTCTGTGGAGTTCTTACCAATTCATACCATACATCTTACCTTTGTAAGGCATTGTGAGCATACATTTACCACAATGGCATGAATAAAGTTGTTTCTAACAAAAATATTCAAACCTCATGATTAATTTTCTGTGTTTTTTTATATCTGATATGTGTGAACCTGGTGACCTTCAGGAAATATGTTTTGTAGTCAGCTTCATTTATTCTTCCTTACAGTGACTATCAAATTGAGAACAAACACTAAGAAGAGTGGTCACATAATTAAAGTATATTTACTATACATAAGGAGAGCATAGACTCACTCCCAAAGTCTTGATTCATCAATTCAAATTAGGTTGATTCATTTATCTGAGCAGAAAAAAAAATATTTTCAAAAAAGGGCAAATGTGTCATAACATTCATGAGTGAAAACAAATTCCAATAGCTCAGCTTGACATTATGATCCCACATAGACCTCATATTATTGGAAAAAAGTTTCTGCTCCCCTTGGGAGAAGTTTATAATCTTAAAGTGGGACAGAGGTCATTTTATAATCACTCAACAGGTTCTTTGATATATTCTGATCTTTTAAATATTTATAGATAGGGGCTGGAGAGATGGCTCAGCGGTTAAGAGCATTGCCCGCTCTTCCAAAGGTCCTGAGTTCAATTTCCAGCAACCACATGGTGGCTCACAACCATCTGTAATGAAGTCTGGTGCCCTCTTTTGGCCTGCAGGCATATATGCAGAAACAATATTGTATACATAATAAATAAATATCTAAAAGAATGTGGATACATGAAATTACATAAACTTTATGACTCATTCTTCCAAGAGCTTCTGTAAAACACTTAAGTTGTTAATTTATAAGATTATATTTTATACAATGCATTTTATTTGCATTTTTACTTGTTAGTCTGTTTTCCCCATTGGTATATATTTATTTCATGCATGTTATATAAGAATAAAATATATTTGAAACTTAAACTGCTATTCATTCAAAATTCTGAACAGTGGGTAGATCAATGTGAGGATTCTACCAAATTTCAACTTGCTGAACCACTAAGTTTATTGGATAAATACATGGCTTCACATGAGGGGTTATTTATTGCAGTGCACCGCTGAAAGCCATCCAGCATAGTCAATGGGTCCTGAGAGCTGGAAAGTGTAGTTCATTATACCATTTGCAAACAGTTGTACAACTTTGAGATTTCATCCACATATGTTGGCTGAAATCTGCTTCTTTCAAGCAGATATGAGAGTCTTTCAGTATTAATTACTGATCATATCACTGTGGGGATGGAAGGTCATAGTATATCTGGTCAGTTTCAGAGACTTCCTGAAGCTTATGAGGTGTTTACCTCATGAGTTAAAGCAGTTCTCAACCATGATGGAATGTTCCCATTTGGAGGAAGCTGTTACTCAACCCTCTATATTTCCCTTTCTCTATCTCTCCTTCCATAAGGAGTTCCTACACAGTTTTAATTTATGTCCATGTCATGCAAAGTTCCATGGTGATATGTAGCTTGAGAAAACGTAGGAAGAAAATCACATCACATAAAAGAGAACATCTGTCTTTCTGACTTAATTCACTTAATATAGTATATCCAGTTTCATCCACTTTTTTAAAAGATTATTTTGATATTCTTTATGGCACAAAAAAGGTCTGCCATATGTACCATCATTTCCTTTTATATGCCTTGCTTTTATTCACTGAGATCAGGTCCATACTTAGCTATTAGCTATGCCTAAGTAAACATTTATGCACAAGTGTTATGTTGTACTGTGTTGGATTGGGTTCAATCACAATACTGAAAAATAGAAATACTAAGTCAACTGTAGGCTATTTTAAGAATCTGAGATAACCCAATATTTGCTTTCACAATAGTTAGATTAGTTTATATTCTCACCAGCAATATTTAAGTGTTTCCTTTTTGTCTGCATTTACCTCAGTATATTCTTATGTATCTTCTTAATAATGCAATTCTTCCAGAAGTCAGAGAGAATTTCAGCGCAAAGAAGAATAAACACTAAAGACAAATGCATAGACAAGGATTCTGGTTATGACTCGAGTAACTCTGGAAATAATACCACAAACAAATAACAAGATATTTATGAATATTAAAACTTCTGTGTATAACAGGAGACAATGGAATGAAGAGATTCTATGAATGGAAAAAAAAACCCTTTTTGACTATACATCTGGAAATCAATTTAATTCTAGAACAAATAAAAAACACAGAAAAAACAATAATAGTAATTTGAACCAGCCAATCAGCTGAAGAAATGAAGAACTCTAAAATGATGAAACATAAAGACAATAAACAAGATGTTTAATATCTGTAGTCATCAGATAAATTCAGCCAAGAGTATAAATCTATTATTATTTGGTATTGAATAAAGAGCTGCCAAACAACTTTGTTTTAAACTTAATCTTTAAATTTATTTTTAACTATTGAAAATTTTGTAATTACTGTACTTAAAATCATATTTAAAAACTAAAAGATTTTACAAGCAATTTTTCAATGACAATACCCAGAGCTTACCTAATTTAAAGTTGAAGTCACTGTTTTACTCAGATAGACCAGATGTGAAAGTCATTCGATTTGTGTAGGATGGCCTTACTATTAACTCTTTTGAAGATATTAAAATTCAAGTGCTGAGTTTACAGAGGCAAAATGCAATGGCATTATGACCAAGGCGTTTGTTTCTAATAAATCCGTTCAGGTAGTTGCTTGCTTGTTCGGTTCAGATCTCTCTGTTTGTGTGCTAGTTAATATGATGCTGATGCTTACATTTCCTGTGTACCTTGGAAGAGTTTCAGCTTAAGCAGATGAAAGTCTATTCATATGGAATTCAATATTTTAAGAATTTCATGAAAATAAAGCTGTAACTTTCTGGGATTGTTTTACCATAATAAAAGTCACACAGCATCAAGCTCAGTTTTATGGGCATCTTTTTATACATTCACTGAGTTGCATTATTTCAATAAAAAATTTGCAAGGAAAGATATTAACACATTGTTTAAATTCAAAATTCAAGGAAATTCAATAATTAAAAAGTATTAGAACAATTCTGATGAATAATATTTATATATGAGGAAAACTCTCCTCCAATACTCTTGCTCTGGTCAACACATTCAGCTAGCACAGATGAAGTTCAACTAAATCTCAGTAAATGTATAACACCTTGAGTATTCTGTCTCTATTAAGATAATCAGTTTTGTTCTTATATAAATATATATGTGTATATATATATATACACATACATATATGTTCATAATATAAATCATCTATATATTTAAGCTATTAGTAGCTTCATGGAAACAAGATTTTTCACCTTCTTAGAGAAAATCAAGATAATCAACTCAGATTCCAACCAGATATCCTGAATTAATGTTTACCCATTACTACTCTAAATATTACAAATGGATGACATTTTTTTATCAGAAAGAAATGTACTATCTAGTTTTATAGCATTCTAATGGGAGGATAATGTTGCCTAATTGGATTTATTGCAATTCTTCACAGATAGCAATATTCAAAAAAACTTTCTTACATTTTTATTTCTATAGAAAGACTGTGCAAATTAAACCTATTCATATCAAAGCAGTTTATCACAAAATACCCTTTATCATCAAAGATGATTCTTCTCATATTTAATTTTTATTTACCTGAAAAAATATTGCAAAATATTTTAAATTGTTAGCCTAAATCATATACATAGCTGATATAATTATTTTGTTTACATCATTTTTCCTAGTATTAATAACCTTCGCATACATGTGACATGAGTACTTAGCCACTAAATTATTTTAAAAGCCATTCATTTATTTGTGTGAATATTATAAGATTATTAATTTGTAGAAATACAAATTAGACTTTCTCAAGTTGACTTGGAACTTCTTCCAAATTCCAGACAATTCTTAAATTTATTGTACTTAAAATCTTAAAGAATATTCTAGTTAAGTTAATCCTAGAACTCCACTAGAAACCTAACAATGTATCATTTTTTGTTTTGGGAGAGATAGTTTTTTTAAATGTGGTTATCTAGTGAGTCTCAAAATTGTAAAATATTTGTGGCCTCCATAGAACAGTCCTGGAGAGGATGAATGTAGAAACAGGTAGCTTTTTCCTTTTCAGAGCTGGGGCTTACACAATTCCTGACCTTCACATCAAGGCTTCAGACTTTCTGGATATAGATTTCAGGATTTATACCTTATATCTGTTTGAGAATGACAGGCTCTAGACTCTGGAGTTTGCTCTTTGGTCATATACTTGAGTCACTTGGTCTCAGACTGGTCCATGTACCTGCTATTCCAGGATTATAGCATGGAGATGACCTATACCAAATGTAATTATGTGAGAATTTCTTCATTTGACTATGTTTTAGGGAGCAAAATACATTTCAAATTACTTCATAATCTCTGCGGGAGATTGCATATAGATCGTTTTGTTTTACTCACATTTAAAATAATTAAAGATTAAAATGAATGTCTCCTTAAGAAATATGGTTGTGAATGACCTTTTTATTACAGCATAATATTCTGCACTTTATCTGTGTTGTAGCATGTTGCAGGATTTTTCTATAGGAAATAGATCATCACTTACAGGTGTATATAAAGGTATATACAATTGTGTTGTGGTTGTGGAATAATGCTCCTCCACACTGTAAATATTTGTCACTCATATTAGTTTAATAAAACACTCACTGGCGACAAAACAAGCAGAAAATATAGGCAATCAGACTAAAAGAATTCTGGGAAGAGAAAAGACAGAGATGTAGTCACCAGCCATTTGCAAAGGAAGCAAGATAAGAATGCCTCACTGAGAAAAGGTACCAAGCCACATGGCTAAACACAGATAAGAATTACACATTAATTTAACTATATATAACATATATAGTTCTGAGTGAAAAGCTTTAAATTTTCCTTTATCTTTGCAGAATATACTGACAACCTAAAAAAAAATGTGATTTTCATGTTGGTTAATCATGCTACAGCCACTGGGGTAGAGACTTACTGATGTGAGTGATATATAAGCAATTGGAGAATGCAGTGTGTGTTTGAACCTTATTTTTTCATTTCATTTTACATTTTTTCATACTGGAACAAAAATAATTTGTTCTAATTTTGAGTTGTTGTTAAGATGAAAGTTTGATCACACTAAGTTTGAGATAGCAGTCACAGTCACTGTCACATTGAAGGAAATCTTCACAAAGCTCTGACATAACAATTTAATCATGTCCAAACAAATTTTTGTTTTGTGTTTCTGTGTGTCAGCTCACACTTGATAGCATGGGAAAGCATCTTGGTTTCAACAGAGAATAAATGATTTATAATTTGTTAGGATCTAGAAACAATCAAATTAGACAGTATATATACTGAGACTAATTCCGAAAAAAATACCATGATAAGGTAAATTCTGGAACATTTTAAGTTATTAAAACATGTTTTACACATTAAACAAAATTAGACACAAAATTAAAGTTTTACTTATATTAGCATACCAATCATATGTTCATATTTGCTTTCAATTACATTAGACAAATTATCAAGTATAACTTTGATTTGGATTTTGTTCAGAGTATAAAATTTTTTCATTAAGAGTAAATAATTTGAAATATCTTAAAGATATCAGAAAGTTCCAACAAGTGATAAGATATATCAGACATGAATTCATCTTTGATTGTAGGAGATGGGAAAATCTAGAAGATCTTGTTAAATCTTACTGAGTCAAATTTGTGGAATCTATTAAAATGTAATAATTTGATAGAGTAAAATTTAATAAAATATCTCTTAATTATCATTTTGGTAGTATCAAGGATCCCTCATGACTAGAGACACTTTACATGATCCTATTTTTTAATAAGAGTCATACCTCAATACCAAACCAAATGATAGTAAACTATAATAGGCAAAGTTGGTATACTTAAAAAGATTGTTGATTTGGAAGAAACAATTCAGTACTCCTTGTATATACTCTTTATAATGAAATGCCATCTATTGAATGTAAGAACAAGTCAGAATTATAGAAAATATATAAATATTCTCCTTGTCAAACCATGTACCAGAAAGACATGAACATAATTCCATCCAAGAAGCCGATGCTAGTACTTAGCATAATATTTATTATATTACCTATCCAATAAATAAAATAATAATGTTGAGCAAAAAATTTAAAATAAATACATTTTGAAAATTAGAATATCTACCAAGAACATGATGGACATGCTTCTTGGACAATATATTCTCAAGTCTGTTTATTCCTCACGTAATAATTTGTTATAAACATTCCATTTCCATTTCCAAAATTATGGTGAGAGTATATGTAAATGAAGGCATGAGAATATCAATGAGAAAGAGTAAACAGTCAATATCCTATATGTTAATCATTGTATCTGTTATACTATTGTATTTCAAATGTGGCTTTGCAGTGAACAATGACATGAACAGAATTGCTTTCTCATAATTTTTATAAGGGCACAACTGTATGTTTTTGTTAACAAAATACATATACAAGAGTAAGTTATAAAATTTGGAATTAAATATTCTTAAATTGTTTTACAGTTTTCAATTTAAGAAATATACTTTATTTTTAAATTATAGTTTTATATTTAACTCAATTACTTTTTCAAATAATACATTTATGGAAAGATAAAAAAGGAATAGTGTCGAAACAAAAGTAGTACATTTAGATACATTTTTCCTGATTTTTAGTTCCAAGTCATTTACCAGACCAAAGCATTTTTTTGACCAAATACATGACTTCATCCTAATGATATGAGCATGTTGAGTTATATTTACAATTAGTTAATAAAAATTTTATGGTGTCTCTATAGTATACAGATTTCTAATAAAGCAGTTGACAATTTTAAAATGCAATAACTCTAGTAAGCTATCTAAAATGTATTGAAAGAGTTATAAACAACAAGAAGAAAAATAAAACTTCAAATTTATGCAAGAAGCTACTGAAAATATTAAAAGAATATTACAAGCTTAAATGGCAATATATGCTGGACTTCAGTAACTTTATGACTCTGAAAATAATCATTAATATCTCCACAACTCGTTAGAAATGAGTTTGAGACCAGCCTGGTCTACAAGAGTTAGTTCCAGGACAGGCTCCAAAGCTACAGAGAAA
>JAQHUG010000501.1:338023-351844 GCA_028555095.1 Dicrostonyx torquatus | reverse complement strand
TTTTATTTTACTGTATGAATATGAATGTTTTGTTCATATGCATGTGTGTGCACTACATGTGTTCCAATTGTATCCTCTGGAACTGGGATTGTGGATGAATGTAGCCACCATGTTGGTGATTGGTACTGAGCCTAGGCTTATTCAAAAATCAGTCAATTGCTCTTAACTAAGCAATCTCTACATTCTGAAAAACTCATCTTGAAGTGTCGAGGAATTTCTCCCTGCTAACTAGCTATCATAGTACCAGAAGGTATATTGCAGACTCGTGGGAGAGAAAGAGAGTACTGATCTTACCTAGAACCATTCTTTTCATACCACAGTAATGATTTATCAGGCAATAAATGCCCACTAGGAGCACAATAGTGGTGAGACATTTTTTGTGTGTAATCAAACACTCTCATGACTGGATTAGGGAAGTTCTCTAGCAGAAAAACATAATTAGGGAAGTTCTCTAGCAGAAAAACATAAATAGCATGTTTATAGCATATAGTTTAGACATGGTCAAAACTCAGGAAAGTCACATGATGCAAATAACAACATATTGGTGTTGTTTTTCTAAATGAACATATTGCCAAACTGTCTTCTAAATAAGTCATAGTCAAAGATTTCTGTATCTCCCAACCTCATGAGCAAAGTTTCTTACTGCTTGAAGAAATGTTGAAGATAGTCACAATTATTCAAAGTGCAGAAAATCAGCAACAATGAATGGCTAGTCATAAATAGAGCACATGTATTACCTTCTCTGTCCCACAGATTAAGAAGAAACAGGGCAAATACAACATCTGATTAGGAGAGGTGTTATGAATTGCTCCTCTTCTAAACACAAGATTGCTATTGCACATATGAACTCATAAAATCTGTGTTTGCCTCTGCAAGATTTGAAAAGGGTCAGGTCACTTAAAATTACCGCAGTGGCAAGCACAATGCCTAAGCAGGTAAAAGTGATTACAGGCAAGACTGATGACCTAAACTCAGTTCCCAAGTCCAACCTGGTAGAAGGAC
The DNA here is from genome assembly GCA_028555095.1 of Dicrostonyx torquatus. Taxonomy (NCBI): domain Eukaryota; kingdom Metazoa; phylum Chordata; class Mammalia; order Rodentia; family Cricetidae; genus Dicrostonyx; species Dicrostonyx torquatus. The sequence continues at coordinate 350,842 of JAQHUG010000501.1, read as the reverse complement.
AGATTCCTGAAAGTTGTCCTTTGACCACAAACATGTTTCCTCATGAATAATAAATGTATAAAAATTAATAAAGGTTTGATGTTGTAAATAGAAGTTGGATAGATAGAATAACAGTTTAAATCTCTTACTGTTCTTGATAATGACCAAGGTTCAGTTACCAACACAGTTATGTTTAAGTTCACCATTTCCAGCGAATCCAGGTCCCTGTTCTGTTCTCTTTGGGTACCTGTGTGTACATGGTGCACATAGAAGCACTTATATTCATAGCTGAAAATAAATAATAATTTAAAATTTCTCCAGTATATAACCCATACTGAGTATTTCTCAGGTCGAACCCTTAGATGAGAAGCTATTTGATATTGATAACTGATGAGAGGTTAAGAATAGCATTGCTTCAAGAGTATAACCAAAGACTCCCCATCCCCAGTGGATCTCAGGACCATAAGAATAAAGATAACATTAAATGAACTTGCTGGGTTAAACAAAAAGAAAGAAAAAAGAAGCAGAGAAATAAAATAATAAAAAACATAGAAAGAAAGAAGGAAAGAGAAAGAAAGAAGGAAGGAAGAAAGAAAGAAAGAGAAAGAAAGGAAGAAAGAAAAATAATTTGAAAGGAGATGAAGTTGGAAAGTTGTGGTTAATGAAACAGTACATATCTAGCATATCCTGGGTCTTCTTACTTAGACTATTAGAAGCTAAGGAGGCTTTAGTAGAAAGTAAAAAACTTAAAAGATATAGCTAATCTTCAATGATGACTTATAAGAAAACTGTTCCATTTGTTATTATTTTATATCATCATGAAAGGCACATATAGAAGAAATATCAAACAAAACAAATGAAGAGTATCAAATGAGTTCTAGAATATGGCAAATTATTAAGTGATTACAAAATTCTCTAAAATCACATGCATGTCATACCATGGTTGAATGAAAACTTTCGGGAATTAATCTCAGTGAGGAGACAATGCAACAAGAACACAGAGCACAGATGCATAAAAGACAATGCTCAGTTCGTCACAAGAAAAACAACATATCACAGTACTAAATATTCAAGAATTTAAAGGAAAAAGTGACACGTGAAAGAAAAAAGAAAGAAAGCCATTTCAGTCACTGTTTTTTGTTCTTAGACTGAGTTGTTCATGAAGGACAATTTTTCTTCCTCTTGGTTCTGTAGAATAGGAAACACTAGCATCAATGAAGCGACTTTGTGATATGTCATTGCATGGCTGAAACTTGAAGTCCAGACTGGCAAGAAAAGATTTAGAAACAAATAAACTTTCATAATAGTATCCTACTGCAACGATAATTACATTAGTCCATTGACACAACAGTCATTATCTAATGTTCTCTTATTAGACCCCATATCTTGATACTTTTAACTAGGGTGGAGTTGCATCAACCATGGAATACACAGTTAGGCCTGAGAAGATTATGCCAAATTAAGAGGAAAGAGAGAAAATATGTAGACTAAAAATATTCAATATACTAATACAATGTTTTGCTGAAGTACTCAAGTAAATTGCCTATGCATGTTGTTGGAGTATTAAATGATGTAGATTTGAATTAAGCATTTGAAGGGAGAGTTGTGTTGCTGTTTGGTTTAGGACAAGGCTTGTCAGAAACTTAATTTGGATAGTATCATAGGTCTGTTGTTCTGAAGTCTTCCTGAATTCTCTGTTATGTGTTTCATAATCCCCCATTTCCCTTCTTTGAGCATAAATGTCTCATATCATCATTTTAAGCTCATTGCTACTTTCCTACACAGAGTAATCCTAAATAGATCTTTCTTAAGCATTTACTTGCCACTGAAAGTTATTAAGAACTATTGAAAAAATTCAGGTTATTGTATCCATAAAATTAGAAAATGTCATGATTGATTTATTGTCACTAAAAGCACATGGATCTACATTACTAAACATACAGAATTTTATTTTTAAGTATTAGATATTTAAGTTCTCTCTGCTTTTTATTTTCAAATTAACTTTCCTTTTTTCTGAGAGTATAGATGACTGCACTCCCACATTAGTAACAACTGCTGTCAAAGGGGAAATCTCTTGCCAAATTCTTACCTGAGCTTGAGCTTTATATTTCCCATTTTTCTTTCTGGCCTTTCTGTTTCAATAGGTCAATGATTTTCCTAGTTCCTAAGGCTAGTTGTATTACTCTCTAAATGCCATTCTAATTTGAGTCTCAGACTCAACTCAGCACAAACAAAAACATACTCACAAATTTTAATTCTGTCTTATAATGTGAAATTTTCATACTTTAATAAATACTACCAGTATGCATTTACTTCCCCCTTAATTGTCATTTGGAGAACTGTTGGGCCAAATTTATCTCAGGGCCTGTACCTTTAGGCCTGTAGGACATAAAAAAGCCTGGCTTTGAGTGAGGATGAGACAACAGAAATTAGGTAGACACCCCTCTAGCCAGAGGGTGGGTTTGGTTGTCTCTCGTTGGATAGACGTACCCCAACATCACACCATGTCATTTAAGCTATCTAAGTTGATGTTCACAGTAAGAAACTTCATTCATGCTTGACTAGACTCCCTATCCCCTATCTTGTCTGATTGTCCTGCACAGTGGGGATGGAGAATGGGCAGGTAGTACACTCACTTTTCCCTGGGGAATAAGTAGACCTAGCAATGACTAGGGCAATATGGAGGCTCAAGAAGCCTGGCAACTTGAGGCTCAAAGAAGTCAGCAGAGAAATTCACTCCTAAATTATTCGACATTCAGAGAGTTTCTTAATTATAATTTTGAATTCTCACTTAAATTTCCAGCCAACATATTCAGATCACTGCACATGTCTTTCAAGTTTACAGTCAAATAGTGTACATATACAAATAATCTTGTACTTTCTTTCTACAATCTAATTTAAATATTTTTTCTTTACTATTACAGTTCCTGTGAGTAGAATTGATAACAGGGGATTTGCTGTCTTTTCTTAATGACTTTACTTCTTCATTTTCCATATTTCTGAATTCATTTTACTATCTGCTGTCTGGCATATCTAGGCATATCCACTATAATTTAATTTTCAAAGTAATCTTGAACATTTCTTTATAAAAATTCATGTGTTTATAACCTGTACTTTTTATTTATCTTTTTCTTTGTAATCTGAAGATTAAAAGTCCACAATTGTCCCATTCTCATTGCACAGCCGTAAGTAACTCCTCTGCTGGTCCCTATATAAATTTGGGTTTTGTGTTAGTAAGGGTTTTCTAAAGAACAGACCTGACAGAATTGGTGCTCACACACAAACACACACACCACAACACACACATACATACACACAGGTACACATACAAAATAAATGAAATTTATTTATATTAAAATATATTCTAAACATATATAGTATATAGCATACAGAATATGTAATTTTAAAAGCTATGGTCCAGATAGAGCAACAGTGGTGATCTCATAAGGGAAAGGCAAAGAATCAAGAATCCAGTAGTTGTTCATTGCACAACACTGGTTATTTCAGCAGTACCAGTCTGGTGCTGGAGTCTAGGGAGATTCCTTGAGAGCTGCTGATCACAGCTGTGAAGAAGTTTTGAAGAATGGTAAGGAGGATGTTCTACTATCATAAAAGAAAACCTTACTATCAGGAGAGATCAACTTGTCAGCCAAAGGTTGATTTCAAGCAGGCAAAAATCTCGCATCTTCTCTGTCCTTTTATGTGAGTTCCTGCAAGCAGGTGATGCCCAGATTTATGGCATATTTTCACCAATAAATAAGATTAATAAAATCCCTCATGGGTATGGCACATGTTTAGATTTTAGTTAATTCCAGATGTAGTCACATGAGCAACCAAGATTAACCATCATGAGTTTATATGATAACTTAAATACTTTCTCTGTAGAGTTTTCAAAAATGTCTTTTCTTCAATTAGAGTTTCAACCTTGATCATAACATAATCAAAGTTTAGTAGTCTATTCAGCTCACATCACCTTTCTTCAGCATTCTCTCAATACTTCAAGGTTGGCTCATGTTCACCAATTGCTCAATGGTAACCTGTTGTTTTTTATTTTTTTTAATAACATAGAGGTCCTTAAATAATTTACTTCTTTTAATTCTCATACTGTTTTGAAACATTGCCTGTTTTCTTGTATCAGTTGAAACTGTTAGTAACAGTTCCCTGAATCAGGTGTGGAAATGAGGTATCTTTACTCCTATCCGATTTTTCTTCCTGCTGTTTTTAAAACATACTTTCCATCATTCTGACTTCTATATTCCCTGATCAGATAGCATGTGATGCTACACATCAAGGCAATTATAAAGTGATTGAGGACTTCCTGTTCGATAAATATAAGTTATGCCATTTTAGAGAAATAACAGTGATAAATGTAAACAGAATTTCTCCTGCTCACCGAATCATTTAAGTGGCTTGCTGCTGTGTTTCTGCCTCATTCAACAGGAAGGTAATGTAGATTTTTTGCCAGCTGAGACCTTGTAATGAAAAGTAGATTTCTGTCTTTATTTTTAAAAACAGTTTCTGACAGATGAACAGTAAATGGTTTTCTAGGAAAACATATCTGAGGATGACACTAATTGTTTTTTCAAAATATATAAATATTACATTTTTAATTTTTAGTATTATTGATCTCTTCATTTTTTTGTTTGCATTATTTTTTAAATATCACCAAAAATACAAAACTCATACTAAATATACATATTAATCTTTGCTATACCCTGATTAATATTTCCATTCAAATTTGTAGATATACTCCTCACAATCACTGACAATATTGTTTCTTTATATACAGTGACAATTTACAACTTTTATGTCTTAGCCAACCAAGTCATACATAAATCTTCTTTCTCACATATCTGTACTTCTATTTTTGAGTGACTTGTAAAAGTTCAAATATTATATAGAATGCTCTTAATTAGTTCACATTTTAAAAATTGACCAGAACATAACTATTCCATTTTATACAAACTAATGATTAATTATGAATTAGGTTCTACTAAAATGTCATCATGAGAGACACATTTAAGCAGCAAGTACTAATTCAAGACTCAGATGATATCTACTTTTTTTGAGTAACAAGAAAAATGAATGCTGTTGACATTCTGACCCTATGAGTCATAGAAAACCAAGTTGATTATTGTTATTATAAAGTTTTTTATAAAGATGATTATTTAAAAACATTTAGAGACCTGAAAATGACTCATCCAGTAAGCTTGTATGCCAATAGCCCTGATTGCTTGTGTTTAATCCTCAGAAACCACATGGACAAAGGAAACCAAAGAGGAAACTCTCTTTAATTGTGCTTTGACTTCTATATGTGTGTATGTGTGGCACATATATAACAATTGGAATTAAAAAGAAATACAATACTTAACTTTTTTATTTGCTTATTTGTTTGTTTTTTTTTAGGCACGGTCTTACCATATAGTTCTGGGTGTCCCAGAATGCACTATGTAGATCAGCATGACTGCAAACACACCAAAATTACCTGCCTTCTCCTCAAAGCAGCTTTTGGTACAGTTTTTATCTGACATGCTTTATTATAATTTATAAAATGTTAATACATGGCTTTTCAAATCCAGAAGAAATGATGTCAGTTGTAGACAAGTAAATGAAAAGTATTGGCATTTTACAGAGTTAAAATATTTAACCATAGGATTACGATATTTTTCAGAATATGTATGTAAGAATATGTTTAAATCTTACAAATAATTAACTAATTAAAATAACAAGCACATTCTGATCAATACAAGACATATATTCCAAATATACCAGATATAACATACATTAAAGTTAATTTGCTCACCATTTGTCTAACTATCTTATAATATGGGAACCAAGAAAAGTTACTGAAGGCAAAATCTGTGCTAATACCAATTATGTGAGAGACCCAGATCATGCTCTAAAATGATGTCTTCCTGGATCATAAGGATGTTTCTCTAAATGAAGATAAATCACTTCAGTGTGATAAGACTTAAGTATCATCATAGCAATAAAATTATAAATCAATTATCTTGACATGTCCTTGTCTCTCCTTTTTTAACCAGCAAGTTAAACTGCAATTTACTACAATGCCACTTTTTAAAACAGATACACTATCAAAGTAAATATGGGAAGAAAAAAATACAATTAATGTCTCTAGAAATGTTCTATTTATCTAAATCCAAATCTATAAAATTAATTAATTAATGAAATTAATCTCTCCTATGAGAAATATAGGAAAGGGACTTATTCAACCTAAAAGCTTTCCAGTTAGGCTGCCAGGTCAATTTTAACTGTAGCAAGTGACTGAACATCATCCTCGTTCATTACTTGACAAACACTCTGAGCATTAGTAGCAATGGCCATATGTGTCTATAATTAATTACAGATTACCTTCTCAATTGGTACCTGACACAGCTGTCACTCACAATTCCCAGAGAAAAAAATTTAAGCATTGTTATCTTTATTAATTTTTTGCAATACTCAGTACATTTACATTTGTGAAGTGACTGGATTTAATTACATATTAGAAAAATGTATTATTTTACAATAATCAAGATCATTAACACTCAATCAATAAAATTGAAATATTATACAAGTATGCTACAATTGTTTCTTTACACTGCAATAGTAAAATGATTTCTTTAGCTTTGCTCTCATAGTTGTCCTTGTACTAAGAATTGTTAGGCACATTAATCAGAAAATCTAATGACAGTAGAGCCAAACTTCAGATTCCATTTAGATCTGTTGGCATTCATCTGTTTTACTTTTCCTGAAAGTCAACACAGTATACAAATACATTTCTGTGTGTAGATGATGTAGCTCTGTGAAGTAAAGTGGGATGTCCTGATTTGTGTTGCTTTTATTGGCTAATGAATAAAGCTTTTTTGGCCAATGGCTTTGAAGAATAAAGCCAGACAGGAAATCCAACAAAGATATAGAAAGAGAGTAAGTGGAGTAGATGCAATGTAGTTGCCAAACCAAAAAGTATCAGCCAACCACAGAGGAAACAAAACATGTAGAAAATGAGGTAATATCACAGCCTCACGGTAATACACAGGTTAATATGAATGGATTAATTTAAGCTGCAAGAGCTAACTAGGAAAATGCTTGAGATATTGGCCAAACAGTATAATAATTAATATAGTTTCTTTGTAGTTATTCTGGTCTGGGCAGGGGGGAAATGAATGAGTGGCTTTCATTTACAGTGAAGAGAGGAAAAAAGAGAGAGTCATTAAGTCTGGATAAGATCCAAGATGACCCCTGAATTAGTACACTATCTTTTCTTAGAACAAAAAGAAAACATAATAAGGAAAAAAAAATCTCTTTCAGCAGGCAGACTTAGGGTGCAAAATTTGAACACATGTACTAAGCAAGCCAAAGAGAAAAACTTCATGATAGAATAAACTTAATAATGCCTTGTGAAACTACGTATAAATCAAACTATCTTGAATTCTTTCATAAACTTGAGCCTCTAAACATTATTTTCCATATTGTATAAAATTTTTAATGTAAGTTAATTTCCACTGATTTTTATTGAAAATTTAAATAAAACTTTCTATCATCATGCTTAATTACATAGGAAATAAAGAAACACTTTTATTGAAATATGACATATATGCTTGTGCATATTCTGATACATATGCACATAAAATAGTTTGCAAGCTCACAAACATAAAATACATATGTATATTTGTATATGAGCATATGTATATAAGTATATAACTAAGGCATTGGTAAACCTAAATATAATAATATACAAAGAAATCAAAGCTAGAGGATAATAATCCAAATATTTTGGACAAATGAAATAATACAGTTATATAAGATTTTTTAGAATGCCCACAATATGAAAATTACTATGTGATCTGCATATGAAAAGAATATTTCCCCATAAATGTATGTATGTATCTTATATTTTATGAAATTCTACATATAGTATGTTTCAAGATATGGGCTCATTCATGTTGCATTTCCTATTTGCTCTAAAATCCATTACAGACTAGTACTCAATTTTGTCACTTACTATGCAGCCTCTAAATAATTATATGTCCATTAAAGACATTCATTGTAGGCAGAAACTGCTCATTTGTTTCCCAGCCGCACAGACTAGAAATAACCACACAGAAACTATATTATTTGGAATACGTTTTGGTCAATAGTTTAGGCATATTTCTAGATAGCTCTTACATCTTAAATTAACCCATTTCTATCAATCTGTGTATTTTCACATGGTTGTGGCTTACTGGTAATGTTCCATCCAGCATTCAGTGTCTGTCTCCTGTGGTGGCTATATGGCTTCTTATTTTGACTCTGCATAATTATATATATATATATATATATATATATATATATATATATATATATATATATAAAAATCAGCCTGACTATATTCTGTTAAATTATTGATCGAAAGCAACTTTTTGATTAAATAGTGACAGAAAGAGTCACAGTTTGTTGTGTGGTGGTTGCACACACTTTTAATCCCATTACTCAGAAGGCTAAGACAGATATGTCTCTGTTTTTTTGGGGTTTTTGTTTGTTTGTTTGTTTGTTGTTTGTTTTTTTGTTTTGTTTTGTTTTTTCAACAGATGTATCTCTGTTTGTTTGAGGACAACCGGGTCTATAGAGCTAGTTCCAGGACAGGCTCCAAAACTATAAAGAAACCTTATCTCAAAAAACAAAACAAAACAAAAAGGACTCACAGTTTACATAAGAACAAAAAGGATATATCTTCCACTAGATATATCCTAAGGCTAACTGCCGAGAATAGATGGATTTTAGGTCTTTAGAATGGGCTAAAGGTAACAATGATGACTGAAAAATCCACAATATAAACTTCCCTTTCTTTCTAGCAAGTAAGTTTTTTACCTTAAATCAGCAATGATGGTATCATGTTTTCCCTTTACATATACACAAATTGTTTTTCAATATAATATATCAACAAAATTTTCTTTTAAAGTTCGCGCAGTATGTAATGAGTGTTTGCCTGCATGTAAGTTCACTGTGTGCTTAGTGTTCAGGACAACAGAAGTATGCACCAAAAACACAGAACTGAATTCAAAAAGGAATTTTGCAGTTCTGTTTGGGGTACAGTAACCTGAACAAATTCTCTAGAAAAGCAGAGGGTGCTCTGAAGGGCTAAGCCATCCCTCTAGCTCCACAATTCCTTTATGTTACTTGTGTATGCTTTGCTGACCAAAATTCGTTTTATAAAATAATGTATATGTTGTGCATTGGGAAATAGAGAATTTAAGGCTGTAACTACCTCTATGATTCTGTTTTGATTTAGAATTCTTAAAAAATTACATTCCATTCACTTTTAGATTGACGATTATTATATTTGTGTTTTTTAGACTGTGTCTCAACTTTTACTAATATAATACTGAAAGACTGTTTTGCCTTATTCAATGTTTAGAAATTCATTTTTGAACTTTGTCCACTGTCTTAGATTGTCTTTACTAATATATACACTTTATTTTTAATGTTAGTTGGTGACATATTTTCCTTAATTTTTAAATATTTAAGGCACTAAATTTGGCAAAGTCAGAATCTAACTTTATTTTGAAAATTTAAAAGAGAAAACAGAAAATACATTGTGTCTTACAAATGAGTTGTATATTTTAGGTCAAATCTACTTTTGGAAATTTACCTTGTCTCAAAAATGGTAATAGGACTTTTATTATAGTAGATCACCCTTAGTGAGATTTGTGTCCAACATAAAAATTCATGCTATAACATTGATATAAAATAGATAGTTCTCTTTAATAATTCATTTATTATGAAATGCAATATTCTGACTGAAATCTAGAAGCTAAAGTTTCAGCTATGTGGTTATATATACAACTAACATATAGTCAAGTGGGACAAAAGATATTTAGTCTGTAGACATTTAATTTCATGATTATTTAAAAAATTCATGTTTATAATAGTAAGGTACTTTTGTAAACATAGATATTTAGTCTGACATTGTACAGAACATTATGCAAATTATTAGCATTTTTACATTTATGTTAAAGTTACTTTACATCAAAACTATTTCAGAATATTTCATACATCTCCGTATTTAGCTAAATATGGAGTAATTGTTGTAAAATTACTATCGAGATAGACATTTAATTAAAATACAATAAAAGTTTGTAAATCTAAGCATGATCCAAATATATTGGTTTCCTAATAACTAATTTTATGTCTATAGAGTATACACAAAAATCATATCAATGATATAACTGCATTTATTTACTTATTCATTGACCAGACCTTACATATAAATGACCTTTACTGAATATGTGAGATAATCAGTTTTAAAAAAAATCAGTCTTCAAATTTAACCATATCATATGAACTATTATTACATCTAATAAGCTTATTTCATTAAGACTATGACAGTGTTGATTAGCAAACAAACCACCTATCTTTATCCAAATGTGCATAGATTGCTACTAGAGAAAAATAGAGAAAATGAGCCAATCCTGTGGTGCTTAATTTTTATATTTCAGATGAATGATTTATAACAATAAGAAAATAGACAAATATATGTTAGTTAACCAGATTATAATGATTAAAATGTTACACAAGTTCTATGAAAAATGCATTTCACATTGTAGGTAATTTGATCTGCTACAGTCATAAAGCTAATTTCAAAGGCTACACACAAAACTTTTATTCTGGAGATAATTTAAAAAGATAGAATAGTTTCATTAAAACAATACATGCCCTTTTCAAGAAAATCTGTTAATACTCATTAAAAACTACTCTCTGTATTGTTGAATTATGAAAAGAACTGAAATGTTTCCATTTATTTTCTGAGAAATAATTTAACACTATTACTGTCTTAGACAATACGTTTTCCTAAAAATTTAGGCTGCAGACAGAATGGCTTTTTTAACAGAAACGTATTTTCACAATTTCACAAACCTAAAGTTTGGAATGCTGAAGATTAAGATTAATAGACTAAAGTCTGTATTCTATTGGAGACTCGTGTCCATGTTTTGTAGACTGAAAAATGGTAAAATTGTGGATAGGGAAGAAGTGGCCAATTCATTTTTCCATCTCTCGAAAAAATATTAGTCCTATTCTTGAAAGTGTCCTTTAGTCAGACATTTTTTATACTTCCAGCTACCAAATAATGACACCGAGATTCATTTTAATTAGTAAATCTTGACCCTGGCTTAAGCTTGCTTGCAACTAACTTTTATTAGTTAAGACAGTAAAATTAGTTAAAATTTAAATTTTCCTATTTATATTCATCTACATTCTGCCATGAGTCTTATTACCTCTGCTTGGTATAGTGTGTCCTTCCTCCATGTCTGGCTAGCAAATCTCTAGCTGATTACTTTCCAAAGTTTCTATGTATGCCAGGAAGATCTGCCTATTCTCTTTTGTCAAACTATTGACTGTTTAACTCTTTATTAAAGCTATAAGATGTTCTTAACTAAGACTCATCTTTACAGTATACAAAAAACTATCCCACAATAGCACCTGAGTCCATCACAATAGAATTTAGAATTCAGAAGAAACATTTTTATTTCCAAATAAAATATTCTTTTAAAAAGATGGTTAGATAGAAAGGTTCATGGTGATGTCAATTTTTTTTTCAAGAGATTTCCTAAGAATAAAGAAGATTGGGATTTGTTTAGGATAAAAAAGATAGATGCATGTTTTTTTCTACTTCCTCTACTCATCGTTTATCAAAATTCAAAATTGTCAGTGTGTATAAAAGATAACTCTTGACAAATATTCAACAGATTTTTATATCTATAATACTTAGGAGGTTATTTCTTCCTCCTCAAAATGTCTAAATTCAAGTGAATTTATATGTTGACTTCACTACATATCTATTACACAAATAAATTAATAGAGTCTTAAAATTTTCTCATTTATAGTACAAACTACTGATTTTACTGTTGTATACACATTATATATAATGATAGGTTCCATTAAAGTATTTTATAGTGTATGTAGTATTTACAAATATTCACCTGTCCCTTTCTCCTCGACCTCTTTTATTTAATCCCATTAATTCCACAAGTATTTCTTAATTAGTTTTTAATATTCTTATAACTATGTATGAGGGTTCATATATTTGTACATGTATTAAGATCCACAAGCAAAAGAAAATTTGACATCGATGAGTTTGACTTGTTTCTCTTGATATGATGATCACTAGTTGCTACATTTCTGCCTTGAACTCTTAGTTGATGTTTGCTACTCAAAATAATCAGGAATCCTATTAACAACCACTACTCATATATGTCCATGGAGAAATAATGGGGGAACTAGACCAAACTCTAGTTCTCACTTTGAGTTGAATTAGAAATCCCCTTTATCTAAAGAAAATCAGAGAACAGAAAGTGCTATTACAATCATTGCTGTTAGAATTTGCAAACATATTTGTACATATGTGTGTGTACAGAGTGTATATGAATGTGTGGTTAACGTACATGTGTATATGTGTGTATAAATATTAATGAACACGTGTGTTTTCTGTGAGTGAATGTTGAGTACACAGTTCTATATTAAAAAATCTAATATTTCTTTTTTTTTTAATTACAAGAAAATTTTACATTAACTACCCTTGTTCCCGGCCCTCCCACTCCCCCCCTACCCCGCCGCCCTCCCCTGCTTCCTTAAGATGGAGCAGGATACCCTGCCCTATGGGAAGCCCAAGGTCCTCCCCACTCCATCTCGGTCTAAGAAGATGTGTATCCATATAGAATACGTTCCCAAAAAGCCAACACATGCACAAGAGATAGGTCCCAGTGCCATTATCATTGGCTTCTCAGTCAGTCCCCACTGGCAGTCACATTCAGAGAGTCCTGTTAGGTCATATGCTCATTCAGTCCGGTTCAGCTGGATTTG
>JAQHUG010000501.1:319407-333242 GCA_028555095.1 Dicrostonyx torquatus | reverse complement strand
GCCTCCCAATTGAGCGGAGCGCCTGGGGGATAGAGGTTGGTCTTACCAGTCCTTTTTTTTTTTGGTTTTTTCGAGACAGGGTTTCTCTGTAGCTTTGGAGCCTGCGCTGGAACTAGCTCTTGTAGACCAGGCTGGTCTTGAACTCACAAAGTTCCGCCTGCCTCTGCCTTCCTAGTGCTGGGATTAAAGGCCTGCGCCACCATCGCCTGGCTAAAAAATCTAATATTTCTATTCACAGTACATTTTGAACCATGGTCTCACAGAAACTAGAACTTTCAGCTGGTTAGTTCAGCTGGTCAATGCATTCCTCTTGTCTACTTTTTTTTCCTCTCTCAGTCCTATCACTGGGTTATAAATGCAGCATCCAGGCCTGCTTTTGATATTGTATTAATAAGTATTGAAAGTGAAATTTTCATGCTTGTGAAGCAGATGTTTTACCTATTTAACTACCTCCTCAACCTTACAAACAACATTATTTTATTAACTCTTGATGACATATGATGTACTTAAAGACAAAACGTTTTTTCTTCAGTTTTATCATTTGTGTATCAGATGACCTTCTAATTTCATATTTCCACAGTATCTCAAAATTCTACCACTCAAACTCTATTATCCATCTAGATTATTCTTGGCATAAACCATCTTATTAAATGTAGATTTGATAAGTATTTTTTGTTCTTAAAATAAAGCTTTATTTGTAATTTTTATGGAAAACAGTCCTATGAGGAGTGAAAATGTCTGACCATAAATACAGTTATATTATGAAAGCAGGGGAATCAATTTCATGGTAGTTTAAGAAACATCAATATCTTGAGGACATACTACCGTTTTTTTTTTTTTTTTTTTGAAATCACACATAATATAGTTACCACAGTTTAAATCAAATGAGAAATAGTGTTACCAATAAAGGGGATGTAGCCATTAAAACCTGCCTATATAGGATCAGAGTTCTTATTAGTTTTATACAACCATATAATTATATAACACCTCTAAAAATTTTACTTTAATTTTGACAAATTGTAAAAATGCGTTTACAAATCACTGAAAACTATGAAATTCCCAACACTTAAAATAATCATTTATGTTTAAGAAATATTTATCAACACTACTTGCCTATTTTATATGTCAAGCATATATAAAATTAATAAAATGTATCAAATAACATTTACTAATATTACCTTATTTAAAAAATAACAACATATATATAATAGGAAGTTTTGTAATTTGTCTTCTTGTAGTGCAATATATGTTTATTCAAGAAAGTTTGAAGAAACCAGGTCTTCAATAATAAGAAGAAAATAAGTTAATGAGTGAAGATATTAGAGATGATTTTAGTTAATGAACAGGTATGACACAGAGTCCTATAAATATAGAAAATGATATCAGAGAACAATTCCACTTCTTTATAAATATCTTTCTGTAGTCAGAGGCTGCTCATTCATTTTCCAGCCACCCAGAGTCAAAATAACTGCACCGAAAGTGTATTAATTAAATCACTGCTTGGCATATTAACTTATGCATATTTCCAGTTATCTCTTATATCTTAAAATAAACCATTCTATTATTTTATATTTTACCACAAGACTTGTGGCCTACTGGCAAGGTTCCAGCTGGGAGTATGTGTCTTTCCCCTCTGGAAGCTACATGGTATCTCTTTGACTCTATTTTCTTTTTTTATCTCTCTACTTGGAATTCCCACTTTTCAAGCCACTGGCCAAAACAGCTTTCCTCATTAACCAATAAAAAGCTACAAATACAGAAGGACTTCCCATACCATCTTCCTATATCAATCTAACATCTTTCAAACATTATGGCCTTAATATCACACTTTTTTCTACTTCTTTTCTTCTTTTATTTGATTGTTTTTTTAACCCATTGTAAAGAAGAGTCCTTTAAAATGAATCATATTTCTTTATGAAGAACATTTACAAGAATATTAAGGTTGTGGGCAATTTTTTTTACTAGCTGCTTTCAGGCATTTATTTCTCAGAAATGAAACCGGAATTGAATTGAACAGATTACATCCAAAACAATTATAAAATAAGGCACTGACTAGAATTGAACTTATTGCAGTGAAAGGGAAAAAATGCACCACAGAAGCACAAAACACCATAGGGTGTGGTCCTTATAGATCAGGAGAATGAATATTATATAGGATATCTTTTTGCATATATGTTTTATTTATTGGTTGAAGAATAATCTGTTTTGGCACATGACTTAGCAAAGTAAAGCCAGGAAGGAAATCCCAACAGAGATAGATAGACAGATAGACAGACAGACAGACAGACAGACAGACAGACAGACAGATAGATAGATAGATAGATAGATAGATGATAGAGAGAAAGAGAGAGAGAGTAGGCAGAGTCAAGGAGATGCCATGTAGCTGACGAAGGAGAAAAGTGCAAAAACCTTACTGGCAGGACACAGCCTTGTGATAATATACAGATTAAAAGAAATAGGTTAATTTAATATGTAAGAGTTAATTAACAAGAAGCCTCAGCTAATAAGCCAAAGCAGTGTCTTTATTAGCCAATGGCAATAAAACCTATTCACAGCATACAGAGGGGAACATAACATCACATGTTAGTAGTTCTACGGGAAGTTGACAGTGTGAGTAATGGAAATAGTATGTTGGATGATGAAACAAATTAGAGGGGCTTGATTTCTTTTTAGGCTCTAACATCTCATATTTTGTCATGGCTCTGGTATAACCTGTCTCATTCCAAGGAGAAGTGAACACAACTGCACATTTCAGCAAATGCAGATCCAGAAATGAACTCTCCCAAGCAGGACACAGATTTTTTTAAAGTGTATAAAAAAAATCAAGATACAGGATACATTCCATTTACTACGGAATACCTGTTTCGTGAGACAATGCTCATATACTTGCATTTATACATCACTGAACATCTGCTATTTTATTTCCAGTCAGTCTAAGTTCAAATATCCTGATTTATAAAGTAGACATGGTGAATGGTAAAACTAGCAATAAGCATTCAAAGTACTACTGGAAACATTTTTAAGATAATCTAATTTTATAATGAATTTAAATTCAATAATTAATTTTACTTACTTGTAGAGCTAAACTTCAGAATTGTATTTTTTAGGAGAGATATTTAGAGAAAACAATGTAATTTCCAATATGTAAATAGATGCCATTTAAAATTTCCGTTTTAAAGATGTCAGTATTTTCTGCTGGAATAGGCATGACAAACTTCATAAACAAAAAAAAAAATTACAGTCACCCTCACCTTGAAGTTGTGCAATTAAAATTGATGCCATCAATATACTTCTCTTTAAAATGTTATAGTAATGTTAAGAATAACATGGAATAGAGTTATTCTGTTTTCATATCTTGCTTTTCCATGGTAATAAATTTTGACATTTGAATTCT
Source organism: Dicrostonyx torquatus (assembly GCA_028555095.1). Lineage (NCBI taxonomy): Eukaryota > Metazoa > Chordata > Mammalia > Rodentia > Cricetidae > Dicrostonyx > Dicrostonyx torquatus. The sequence continues at coordinate 329,848 of JAQHUG010000501.1, read as the reverse complement.
TTGCTATATTAAATGTGTTGGAAAGTCTCATTTTTGTCTATATAGATTCGAATTTACCCCAGTTAAGTATTTGGAACATACCAGATGGGAACATGACAGAACTCTAGCACCAGTTTCAAGAAAAGTGTATTGGCCAAATCTAGGACAAATTAAACATCAGAAAGAGTAGTGGTATTTATATATTATAACATATTGAATTAAAATTTAAAAGTAACAGTATTTAGTTATTCTATCAAGCAATCATAATATATCATCATTTCCTTGTTAACATCCTAATTTAGTATAATAACATTCTGTGCTCAGAAGACAGATAATGTGTGGTACTAATGAGCTCTTCTCAACAATATAAAAGCTGACTTTACCACATATTTGGTCATGCCCATACACTTTTACAAGAAAATGAAGCTGAATTGGAGTTTATCTTCTGCAGAAATCTAAAAATAACTCATAGAACAGCAATCAAAATATTTTAATTGTCATTTTTTGCAATGAAAAGCTAAAAATATATGCAACTTATTTAAAATATCCACTAATTGCTGTGAAAAGAAAATTTTCAGTTGGTGGCATTTTATTGTAGGCAGTGACAAATTAAAGGGAATAAAATTTTTTAGCACGAATGTTAATGTTTCAAGTTTATTAATTTGACTATTGACATATGTGCATTTTTAATCTGCAAAACTGAAATTTTCTGTAAACAATACTTTATTCTCTCTGTGTGTATGTATGTATAAAAACTAAAATTTTTACTCTTTTATTTCACAAAAAAAATATAATAATATGTGAATACTCTGGAAGCTCCCAGCTACTGGCATGAAAACACAGGGATAACCATAATTATACAGCATTGCTTTTAATTAGTTTTTTTCTGGTCTGTTGAACAAGATATTCATTTATGACAGCCACCACCTGTCTCTCTATGATATTTCTATAGCTGTTAAGTTTCTGTACAAGATTCATCCTGACATAAGACATTTTCAATTTAAGTGGATTAAAATGACTTAGAATTTTCATTCAAGCTTAATACTGAATTGTTAGAGAGAGTGACATCACGATAATTATCAAAAATGATGATGTGAGCAATTGTCTTTTGTAGAGATACTTTATATTGCATGGTTAATTAACAAACTAATAGAGTTACAACATTTTGAATTCTCTTGTTCATGGCCACTACCTTTTCTTGAAAACATTTGAATTATCATGTTTTTCAAGAGTTCAATTCATTGTATAAGAAAACACAAAGTCTTCTCATTTAAGTGTAACATTTAAAACTTTTTAAAGAATCTATATTCATGTTTATATTTAAAATATTCAATTATAATAACATTGAATCAATTGCTGTACTGTTTTAGAAACTGTATGTAAAAGTTTAAGTAGGTTTTTTTTTGTTTTAAATTTTTATTCTTTTCTCATACAATACATCCTGACCACAGTTTTTAATCACTCTATTGCTCTCCTGTCACTTTTCCCCCTCCTACTCCCTAAGACACACTCTTCCTCCATTTTTGATAATTGCATGGAATTCACCTTGGTATGATTTAAACATTTAATTTACAGTCTGTGCTTCTAAAGGTGAGTTTTCAATTTAATTGGGATGAATTTTAGAAATCATTGCTCCAAGGGTTCTCATAAAGTCAAAGTAGGAACACTAGTAGATAGTAAATGTAGGTATAGTAGTAGATATATTTTTATTTCATCATTTATTAAACATATTTCCAGTGATTCTGCTCCATGTTCACTTTATATTTGAAGCACGTTCCTATCACACTTTCATTGTGGTTTAGAGATATGTCTGTACCAGTGTTAATTAAGTTAATAAAATTAAAAAAAAGCCTTAATACCTTGGCAGACTGGATTCTAGGTTGATGAATTGAAGTCAATTGAAACAAATGATTAAAATATATTTGACTAATTCCCCAGTTTCTGAATAATTAAAATGAATTTTCTTGATTAAAAAGCAAAGTACATAATTTTAAAACTAAGGCAAGATTCACACAAAGACATGATTGTGTATGATTCTAAGCTGTTTTATAAAAGTATTTACAGGTCTGAAAAACCAGGAAACCAGAACTGGTATGATGTAAGCCCTCTACATATATGTGACAAAGGTGTTGCTTTGTCTACTTGTGGGACTACTAGTGGCAGAGGCTACCCCTAATGCTTTGAGTGGCTCGTGGGAACCTATTCCTCATACTGGATTTCCTTACATAGTCTAAACACACGGGGAGGTGCTTAGTTATATTGTGACTCGATATGCCATGCTTTGTTCATACCCAAGTACGGCCTGTCATTTTCTGGATAGAAACAGGAGGAGTGAGCTGGGGGAAGTGAAAGGGAGGAAAGGAAAGGGAATGAAAGGGCGTGAGGAAGGGGAAACAGAAGTCAGCATGTGATATTAATTAATTAATGAATCAATTAATTAAAATAATAATAAAACATTTACAAGTTTAATATGATAGGTTAGATTGCTAATGGATTGTTTTTATTTTGCTTTTGTAAACTACATGGATTCCATTGAGAAGCATTTTTTCAGTAGATTCAGCATCATACTGATTTCCATTTTTTGGTCTGTTTTAACCACTTGTTTTTCCGTCACTCATTTTGGCCAACAAAGAAGTACAGAACATATTGAAATTAATACACAGAGATTTGCTCCTAGGCAGCTGATCACAGTGAAACCAATCTACCCATACAGATACAGATACTGCTCACTCAGCCTAGTCCCCAGATGATGCATAGATAATCAATTTGCACTTCATAGCCACATTTAACAAGGCGCTGTCCAACATCAGAGAAACGAGAGATGAAAATTTTGTCTATATGTATGGATCACACAACAGAAAGTTTTGTAGCTGTTGTATTTGCAGGAAGTTTAAAAGTAGAGAGCTTTATTTTCCAAACAAAACTTCCTACAGAAAGAGTTTAAAATGTGTTGATTCATAATTTTTTCTCAAATATCAATTTTGGAGATATATGTGTGGCAATTTTTCTAAATTCCATTTATTAATTTGCTATGTATTCTTGTCTCTGTATATATTTTTGTACAATTACCTTCATTAATAAAGCAATTAATATTTCCTTGAATGGCATGAAACCATTAAAAATTTTAAGTGAAGTAATCTGAATACAAATAAAAATAGGTTGATTAGTCTTTATTACAAACTGGATTGATAAAATACCACCTGAACTCAAATGTATAATTGTTGGATGGTGTGAGAGGTCCTTCTGTCTATGTGTTGCTTTAACAGGGTTAGGGACATCATTTAGGAGTTGATTATAATTGGTATAGGGTTGGGGGTTGGTTGGAAATTATGTAGGCTCAGGGATATCTTTGGAAAAAAAGGGGGAAAATTGTATGGAATAATAGATTAGTGTGAGCTTACTCACACTATTTTTCATAGGCAATTTACATTGGTATAGATTTTTGTATATTGATACAAACTTAAATTATATTTACTATATTCCTATTTTTGTTTAAAATATTTGTATATCTATGCAAATATTCTAATATGAAGTCTTAGTCTTTAAGTTATATAGACATTGAGAATTATAGATCAATAGTCATTTATGTTTGTCATACTTATGGTTAGACTAATTAGGTCCTTTAGATACATAGAGATTGTGTTCTGCATAGATAGGTAATCTTCAACCACTTCAAAGAGTTATAGAATAGGGAATTTAAATAACTTAGGGTTCTGTTGACCTGAGACACGATTGCTCCTGGCAGCATCAATCTATTCCAGAGAGAATTTGAGCAATGAAGACACTCCACTTGGATCTTGTTTTCTTCTTGGCAAAACTGGCCTTTGAGAATGGAATTGCCTATGTATCACCAATGACAAAATGCATGATGTCTGGACAGGACAAGCAGGATACAAAAAGGAAGACCGTCAAATCATGCCAAGACAGGGTAAGAGAGTTTTGAAAAATTTCTTGCCTCTGAAAATGATCTGTCAGTGATTCTAGGCCTTAGCCAAAATTGCTCCAACACTGCAAATGAGACTTTGGGTTATTGTCCAGGTAGCCAGGTGTCTCTGCCACTTATTGCACATTTTGGAAGTTTTTGATTACACATCCTTCTTATTCAAGTAATATTATTTTCCCTTCTCAGATCTTCAATGGGGTTGAGGACTAAATAGTTGTAGTTACTTTCTTCTCATGACTTGGTCAAGTTATTTATATACAAGACTTAAATTCATTAGGATATGATAATTACTGAAACATTTATCATATGTTTCTTGCTTGATTTTGTTTATGCTGGTTTTAATTATAATTTTTATTCCTGATACTTGTTCTTATTGTATATAACTTTGATTTAGGCTTAAAACTTTCTTATTCAAACAAAATGGGGAGGTGTTGTAGGAATTAAGTTACCCACTAACTTACTAACTTGGGCATGGTCTCATATTATTATGCCAATGCTGCAGGAATCGGTTGCTCTTCCCCATTCCAGCAGAGGATTGTGATCTGTGAGTCGATCCCTATATAAAAAAGCCTCTATTATTCTCAGTTCTGGGCTAGTGTGGGATTTCTTTTAAGCATCCTTTTTCAGTTGGAAATCAAAGAGTAAAATACTTAAGGAAGGCACGACTTGTTATATGCATCATGTGTAATGTACTGAAATGCCACATTCTTCCACTGTTATATGTATTAATGTTAATTAATATTAAATGCATTTTATCAAATCCAAAACATAAGTAAAATATATGCATGTATATATGTAATTGTATATTTGAATATTTCAGAGCCAAGAATGTTATTAATTAGAGAGGAAAATAGTGAAGGCAATATTATAACAGATTTCTATGTTGTATCTAAAGTTCTTAATATTAACAGTCTTCCTTTTAAATAATATTATCTCTATTCATCCAAAATATATTTCTTCTATATCTTATTAGAAATGGGGTCAGGTTCAATTGATTGAATAACAAATCATCAGCCTCTGTTCATCTGGTTTTGGAGTCACACATTTGAAAGAGATATTCATCAGCACAAGAAGTGTTAAGTATTAATGACTAACATTTTGTGAAATTTAACTACTTAAGAGGCCTGAATATTTAATCACATTGAGATAGTAAAGTGTAAAAATGTCAGTGTATTGCTTAGAATAAAAAGAAATGTATATTAGAGTGAAGATAAACATGACTTTAAGTTGAATTATTTATGGAAATCAGCTTTATGTATATTTTTATTGTGTACAACAGACTTCTTTATAGGTTAGTCACATAATACCTTTGGGAATCACTTGGATAAAATAAATAGTTCAAAGGAAAAAGAAATCATTTTATTGACAAGAATTAAATCCTCTTAGGCCATCAACATTTCCTACTTTCTTAATGACTACAATTGTACAATGTAAAACAACCTTCAGAAAAAAGTGAAAATCCATCCCTTCACCAAATGTCATAGATGACAATGTTCAGCAGACATGCATAGGCTCATTTTGATGAATAAAGATGTCAGTATAATTACTCAGAATTTTAATTTAGCCATTATTTTGTATTATTGGATATCTGAAAACTTGAAACTTCTGCCAACTAAATCCCAAATAATGATATTACAATGTTTGTCACATATCCAGTGTATATAACAGTATAAAACTTTCCAATGAGTCAAAAGTTTGTTCATGAGTGGGCACATCCTCTACAAGTGTGTTCCAACATCCACTAAAATTTGGAGTTATGCTTAAATGACTTACACTATTTATGATGTGGATTTTTCCATATACATTTATACATTTGAACCTTTATATAAATATGTTAAACATTTAACATATGTAGCTATCTTAAGAAATGTATCCTGATGGGTTAATCGAAAGTAATATTTTCCATATTTTTAGAATGTAGATGAGCATCCTTTTTGTTTACCATCCCTATATTCTGAGTGGCCTTATCCACACATGTTCTTGTTGTTCTGAGTCCATCCACCTTGAGACATTCACTGGATGCCAAAGAAATTGGTCTGCCTAATTTTGGAATTAAAACCTTGAAATTATGGGTCTTAAAAAAGGCTTAGTAGTTTTAAGCCTTTTAAAGGAGTAGTTCCCAACTAAAATCTGCAGTTTGCAATTGTTGTTTGTTTTGTATAGAAAATAAATTTCTTATTGAACATTATCTGATATTATAGTTATGAATTATCACAGTGTGAATATTATTTTATTGAAAATAGATTTTTTCCTCACAAAATATTTCCTCATTATAATTTCTCCTTCCTGTACTCCTCCTATCTCCTTGCTAGTCTTCCTGGTATCCAGATCAATCTTTTTTCTGACTTTCATTACCATACACACAGGCTTCTATGGAATAATCAAAAAATATAGTAAAATATAATAATAATAACCAAAAACTAACAAAATGAAATTAGACAAAGCAAACAATAATGTTATAGTGTAATTGATTTGCAAAAATTAGAAAATATGAAGGCTTACTCAGTAAATTTTTAATGTTATTTAGGATGAAAAAGAGCATTAACCAAGAATGATGAGTACTCAAGGTTTCAAATAATCTGAAACCTTGAGATAAGAATATGTATGAATATATATTCTTTACTACCACATTTTTAGATGATATAAATTTTATTCACAGTATTACCATATAAAATTTTGTTGTAATTGAGATTTTATCCTGTGCAAAATACTGCTCATATCTAAACTATGTTAATTTGCTTCAAACAATTAATGGCATCTAACACCATATCAAATTTGAACTGATCATAAATTATGAGAATGATTATCTAAAGCTGAAGAGTTTTTCAGTAATACTTTTTACTATTTAAAACTTTCATAAATTTATAAAATATATATTGTTCATATCTATCCACTATTACCTCTCTCCAATTTCTCCTTCTTCCCTCAATCTTTTTTCCTTACTGAAACAATGTCTTTATAAAAATCAGAGTTAATATGTAAGAATAACATATGTATTATTTATTTAGTTTTTGTGAAACTAAATTTTACAGTACATATTGAAATTATTTGTGATAATCTTATTTAGGTAGTTATATAATACTGTATATTTCTCATTTACTTTCTGACTTATAAAACCATTGTGCATGTCTTTATTTGTAAACCTAGGTGGTATAATTTGCCTTGAAGTCAGAAAAGTCAGATATTCAATTGGTGTACAGATAAAATTCTAACCACTTTTGAAGTGAGATAGTAATAGTATTATGAATATTATTGTAGAGCATGTGTTTGGGGCTGAAGACAATTGTGCTCCTTCAGTCTTATATAGTAGTATGTCAGTGTATAAATATTTAATAATTTCCCCATTTTTCTGAGGTGATATTGAAACTTTAAATGTCTAATAATTTCTTCACTGTTGCTCTTTGCGTATGATGTTTACCCACTTCGTAAATTCCTAATTCTTTGATTCAGTTAAAAAATACATCTTCAGTGCTATGTTAAGTGGTGAGTGTTTAAAGTCAAGCAACTGCACAAAGTCTTATTTTGAAAGTATTTGGCAATTTTTTAATGTATAAATTAACTTTCGTGACTCACTTTATACAAAGATGAAAATTATTCACAAAGGTGCAATAGTATCTGTCTGAAAGAATGGTTCTGAGAGCAAGATGCTAGTTTACATGTACATAAAATCTCTTGGAAATGCTTTTACTGACAGGACTGCTAAAGAGGACCCCCAACTCTGACCCTCCTTCATCTCGTTTAATCTTAATTCTCTTAGCATAACTCCTACTGACTCTAAGTCCCAATGGCAGGCCTTATCTTTATCATAAATCATACTGACCCTGTCCCCTGCTGCTACAGAAGCAAGAAAGTTTGGGCCTCCCCCTAGAGGCTGGATCTGCCTGGTCAGTCTACTCATAGGTAGAAATTCTGATTTCACTTTAAAATATTCTAGACTTTTTAATACCTTTTTATGCAAAAGATATTTATGTTGCTTGCTGATTATCCAAATTTGAGACCCTTTAAGAAGGACTTTAATTACCCAAGTCTTTTTAAAAGCTTTTAAAACTAAGGGTCAATTATCACACAGAAATCCATTTTGGCCATACAATTACTGTTCCAGTTCATCTTCCTGGCTTTAGAATCCCCTAAAGTCAGATACTCATAAACTTTCCGACAGCTGAAAAGAGAAAACACTTGCCTGTTCTTCAGTGGAGAATGAAGAATGTTGTTGCTATGTTAACAGTCCAGTGGAAGAATGATTAAAACTAACACAAACTGAGTCTTGAACTATATTCTCCAAGGGCCAATTTCTATCTACAGCTCTCTCTTTTGTCTCTCTTTGGTACTTAGTTTTTCCATCTCTTAACTCACTAGTCTGATTTCTTTTCATGATAATACTGTTCCCTGTCACTTTGGGTATTTTAGGATAGATTTAGTGAAAACACTTGATAGTCACTAAACCTGCTGTTTTCTACTGAATATCCTTAGGTTTCCTAGTATTTTCTGATGGTTTAAGCCTCAGTGTGGATCATCTTTTCAGACTCCCTCTTTCAAATTCCATTCATCCGGATAGTTAGAGGACTATCATTGAGTTTATGAGTAGCTGACTTTAGAGGATTCTAAAGTTCTTCTAGGGGATGAAGGGGATGATCACCTAGTTCCCGGTCAAATCAAATAGCTTGTAACAATTCACAGATTCCCAACCGGCTGCCAGTCAAATAAAATCCATTTGCTTTTCTAGCATTATGCTCTTTTTTTCTCCTTCTTCCACAAGAGATACTCTTTGCAGTTTGAGCCAAGAGAGAGACAGAGACAGAGACAGACAGACAGACAGACAGACACAGAGAGAGAAATATCCATGGTCATAAAACATAAGGATCAATGTAAATATGGAGTCAATGTGTAATACTAGTAATTAATATATTCATAAAACTCCAACAAATCCTTGCTAGTAACTTATTAAATTGAGTATGGTAAAAGAATCAAATAGATTCTAGTTCCAATTTTAATATTACCTCCTTTGGCCTTGTGAGAAAAGTATAGTGGATGATATCTAAATCCTCAGATCAAATTCTCATTAATTATTTTGAGTTTGGAATGTGCATGTCTTATTGTATGTATGCCAATTTATAAGAAAAATTTTCAATTCTGCTATAATTTTCAGTGCTGCTAATCATCTAGGGTAGCAGATGATGTGGTAAGGCTAGTTATGTTGATTGAACTGTATTTTAAATTCATTAAGAGAATAGAAAAGAAAATATTTTACCACAAAATTGTTCTTATTTAGAACCTCATCATTGGTACAGCAACATCAACAAATCATCAAAAACTGCATACACATTAAGACACACTAACATAAAAGAGATTTGGAAATTGTGTTCTGTTCACTCATAATGGAAAATTTATGCCTACTCATTTCTTTATCCTTTTCTAGTTAATGTGAAAGTCAATCTTATGTTTCAATTTATGTTTACAACATATTTATAAAGTTTTATTTCTTTAAGCATAGTAAGCTCTATTGGAATGTTTAAGGCAAACTAAATTATATTCATTATTTTGATTAGTTTCCAGATCATGATAAACAATGTCAATAATTTTAGTAACATCATGTTACAACTTTGAATCAAACCATAACAGAGGTAATTTGTGAGAAACAGAGGACTGAATTGCTAACATAATAGAAATGCACAAAATCATTCTTGCTTGATAAATTCATTCCTGATATTTGTCTAGACTGAAATGAGTATAATTTTACGCAGTTAAGTCATGACAATAGAAACAATTATATAGGGGCAAGCACAACTTCATTTTCCTCGTCATTTACAATGTTTGTGGTTAACTTTGATGCTAATTTTTAAGGTTTTAGGAACAATCAAAAGTTGGGAGCACGGGGGCAGGGGTGAGGTAGAAGGAAGGGGAGAGGGGGAGGAATAGGGGAGAAGAGAAGGGTTGGGGAGAGCTTGGGGGAGTGAGATAGATGAGATGGAGGAAGGACAGTTATGGGAACAGGGAAGGAGATATCTTAACTAAGAGAGCCATTTTGGGGTTGGCAAGAGACTTGGCTCTGGAGGGGTTCCCAGGAGTCCACGGGGATGACCCAGCTAGTATCCTGGGCAGTGGAGGAGAGGGTGCCTGAACTGGCCTTGTCCTGAATTCAGACTAATGACTATTTTGATTATCAACATAGAACCTTCGTCCTGAGATGGGTGGAGATAGAGAGATCTACATCGGAGCACTGGACTGAGCTCCCAAAGTCCAGCTGAAGCGCAGAAGGAGCAAGAATATGAACAAGGAAGTCAGGACCATGAGGGGTTGGTTCACCTACTGAGACAGTGTCCCTGAGCTAATTGGAGCTCATCAGCTCCATCTGGACTGGGACTGAAGGAGCATGGGATCAAACTGGACCCTCTGAATGTGGTTTACAACTGGGGCAGACTGAGGGGCCAATGATAATGGAACTGGGATTTGTCTCTACTGCATTTATGAGCCTTTTTGGAATCTTTTTCTCTTTGGATGCATACCTTCCTAAGCCTGGAT
>JAQHUG010000501.1:242162-252586 GCA_028555095.1 Dicrostonyx torquatus | reverse complement strand
TTCTGATTTTTCAAATTTTAAAAGGCACTTTTGAATCTGCACACATGATCAATGTGGGTACCCAAGAGCACAGTATTTTGGTTCCTCATAGATTCTCTATGATATCATTTCGAAGCTATCCTATAATTAATTTCAGAAATACATCCTGAAGACATGCTACACTGGTTTTCCTGGACTGTGTATAAGTTCTGTGGTAATAGCACTAAATTTAAAAACTTTCATGAATGCAAAAGTAAAAGGTTTGCAGTTAAAAGAAACTAGGTTTCCACTGCTGTTAACATTTAAATGAACACTATGTTTCCTTTATGTTTTAATCTTTATGATGAAGAAATTTCGATGGCAAGGTGTTTTTCCTTACATTTTTCATATTTTTTGTGTATATGTTTACAAAAATGAAATTAATAAAGAAAACTATTTGTCTAAATGCAGTCAGAGAATTTAGATTTAAAATGATGATTTTTGACCCATTTCAATCTTTTTCAGTAATTTATTTCCATAGAAAACTCTATTACCTGCAAATCCCAAGGCTGGCTTTAATGAGCATCCAATTATTATGTGGTCTCTGGGTTCTCAGGTGAGGAAGAGTGTTATCAACCCTTTGCATCTGTGGATGTGTTCTGGAACTTTTTCCCAGTCACAGTTATTTGTCAATAGTATTTCTCTATGATAAGAGGGCTAAGTAAACATGTGCTTTTCAATCATTTCTCTGACCTTAGATTTCAGCTTAATATATGAAATGGTGAATAAAAATTCCAAAATAGGACTATTACTGCAATGCCTGTTTTCAATGAACAGAATTTGATCATTTTTGGCATGCTAAAAAGTTTTCATGTATAGTTATTTATATTTGTGAAAAAGAAAATTATTTTAGATATAATGTAATTAATCTTCAATATTAGCACTGTTTTCTGGAAAATATGACCTATTACACAAAATTAAACTCATTTTATCCTGATAAAGTGTGTTTTTAATGAAATAAAACAAAGTAAATGAGTGAAATCCACTATATTAATTTGATATTTGCTGTCAGGTATAATCAAACTTATCACATTTCTACATTTCTCTTCTCAGTACAATCACCCTAGATCCATTGGATTATTAACATTGTCATTGGCTTTTCAACTGGGTGTGGAATATTCTGTTTTCTACAATATACACAATTAGCATTTTACGTCATTGAATTAAAACTCTATCACTTTAGGCAGTGTGCAAAAATGAGTTTTCTCAATGCTATGAACAATACCTGACAAAATTACCTTAAGGGAGGAAATTATTGATCTGATCTATGTTTAAAGGATGCTGTCCATCAAAGTGAGTAATGCATAGTGATTTCTCATATTGAATCTGCTATCAAGTAGGTAAAGAAACTGATTTTTTTCTTCATCTGGAGTTATCATTTTCCTTTCATATTACTGTAAGTTTCTAGGCCATGCCGTGGTGTTGCTCACATTCACAGTGTATTTTTCCTTCTAAAAAATATTTCTTTTATTTTACCTATGCCTCCTTGGATAGATGTGCTGGAAAATTCCTGAACATGGATGTTTATTGAAGCACTATTCACATTATTGAACTAATGTCATCAGATTAGGTTCCCTCATCATTTGAATGCACAAAGAAAATGAGTCCCATATGCAAAATGGAAATGGATGTATCCTTACTTTACTATAGGATAAAATTAGATCACTTTTTGGAAGATAGTCAACTAGAGATAATTACATATGTTCTCCCGCTGTATGTCATATATTCTTTGCAGATACAAAATAATGATGCCGTTTAAGAATACTATGACATGGATGTAGAAAGAAACACAGGGGACGTAAGGAGATTGTCAGGAGGAGGAAGGAGAAGAGACTAAAGAAAAGCAAAGTAAAGGATGGAGATGGTCAAAGCATATGATACACTTTAAAAAGTTGTCTGCACTGGCTTTTTCATGACTATAATACCTTAGTTATTCGTTGGCTGGAGTATCTGTGAATATGGATCAGGAGAGTCATAAACCATAACATAATGACACCATGCCAAAAGTTTGGAAGGCCCTGGATATGAAATCTCTGTGTACACTGTGTCTGTTTGTGAATATGTATGAAAACACTCACAAAAGCAGACCAATGGGTGAGTATTCTGTGTGAGTATAGATCCAAACAGGTTGGTAGGAAATATTAATCCCTTGTAATATTCAAAGAGACCACAGTGGTGATATTTTGTCTGTGCTGCAACAAATAATTCTTGCCTGAATATTACAGGTGGAGCTAACTACCCTGCTTAGCCATAGAGTCGAGGCAGTGTTCATGCACACCTTTAATACCAGTATTTAGGAGGCAGAGGCAGACAGTTGTCTATGAGTTCAAGCCCTCCCTGGGCTACACTATACTGAGCAATTCTCAAAGAGAAACAGTGCCAAGTGATGGTGGCTCACACCTTTAATCCAGTACTTGGAAGTCATGTACCTTTAATTCTAACACTATACAGGTGGTGGACAAAATTGATATAGCTGGGAGGAAAGAGGAATATAAGGTGGGAGGAGACAGGAGCTCACCACATTCATTCTAAATATTCCTAGAAATAGGCTCACCCATTTGGTCTGAGAATTTAGGATATGTGAGAACTAGTGGTTGTCTTCTCTTCTCTGATCACTAAGCATTTACCCCTACATCAGACTTGAAGGTTTTATTTTTAAGACCAATTAGAAATTATGCAACAGGTCCATTATTAGCCTACAATCTTTACCTACTGCCCCTCAAAGCCTCCTAGACATTTCACCATACAAAACTCACTTATTACATATCTATAAGTCTTGAAAGTAATAAAAATCTAAGCATCATTTAAAACAAGAAATTAAAATTTTCTTCGAAACTCAAGACAGTGACTTCCTAATGTCTTCTTGAAGGTATTCTTATTAAATCATGCACTGTGTATGTCTTTGCTTTCTGGAACCGCAGTGGAAGCCTCAATGACAACATAGCTTTTAGATTTTATATGGCTACAAAAGCTAGTATTTCACAGAAAAAAAATATAAAGATCTTCGGCAGCTCGAGACATACCTTAGCTTGTTGGAATATAACTGCAGTGTTTTTAACGTGCTTTCAAGGAAAATTTAGGGAGATACTTCTCTATGTTGTCCTATTTCTGCACCATATTCTTTTGGGCCTCTTTCTTCAAACTCTGTCTTTTTAAATAAATCTGCATTGGTAAACACTAGTAGTTTTAAACCTCTTCAAATTTTCCTGTGTAAGATTTGAAATTTATACAAAATGTAACTACTTCCTTATCAATTATAGCCATTTTGTCTGAACCTGACCTGTTCTCAACTATAATAGGGCTCAGGACTTTTTCCTAGCTGACCTGCACCATTTTTTTTCACATTTTGTATGGTAATTTGTTATCTATAATTGTAAATTTAGGTAAAGGCATTAAACAACAATCATGCCACAGTTCATAATGTAATCTGTATTAAAATCAGATGTACAGTAAATCTAATTTTTGAATTCACCTTCCACCAAATTTTCGGTACATGAACAAACCATGAATATTTTCAAGATAATAGCTGAGTACTAGCCCAGTTTCATGAGTATACTAGTTAAAACATTGATAATTACATTTTGTGCCTTTTCAGATTGTGAACAGTTATTGAATTATAATAATAAATTTGCTAGGTAAAATAATTTTGTCAGCAATTTGCCAAAGTAAAGTATGTTTAAATGAAGAAATAAATATTGCTTAAATGTTGAGATAATATAAGTTATAATACTTGTGAATATATTTTCAACATTGAATAGATTTCATAAAAAGAAGGTTTGGTATGTGTATTAGTACTTTGTTGTTGTTGTGATAAGCCAAAGTGACCAAGACAGCTTATAGGAAGATTTTATTTCAGGATTGCCATTTTATAAAATTATAGTCCACTAGGGAAGAGCAGAGGGAGCTGATGCCAAGTAGCTGAAGCAGGACCTGAGAACACATATTTCACATAATAAGCAGGACAAAGAAAATAGGCCAGGGGATGAAGCAGACTTCTGAAACCTCAAAACCCACCCTCAGTGGCACAGATTCTCTAACAAAGACTTTCCTTTCAGTTGTTCCCATCTAAATCAACCAACTGTGGACCAAATATTCAGATTTGTGAGCCAATGGTCGACATTCCCAGTCAAGGGCACGACTCCACTCTTGACCCTCATGGATCACACTTGGAGCAGCTTATTTTGCACCATTTTAATTTTAACTCTCACAGGTGACTTGGAGAAACAGAAAATTGCCTTTGTCTTTTCCTTTAAAACAAAAAGCTTCAGTGGAAGCTTAAATGCATGAGGCCCTTTCCTACTGGAAATCCTCCTGTTATTCCAAGGTGGAACTGACCTCTCCTTAATTTACTTATATATTTCCGCATGAGTTTGGATCCAAATAAAAGCTCTTGTTTCTTAGATTTCTTGAAATTGTTCATTCTGTTTTTTTTTAAATCCTCCCTTGTTCTTGTTTTGTTTTATTGTAGACCTGATTAACTGATCAGTAATACCTATGCAACAAGGTCAATATTTGACTTTCTTGAAATATCCTCAACAAAAAAATAATTCCAAGAGGAAAGGAGCAGCCACATTATTTGTCAAAATGTTAGAAGAACAATCTTTGGCCCAGTTGCTAATGTTCTTCCTCTCTGAAATTTCTTAGACTGGGCTTTCACAGTACACCTGGATCACAGCACCGATGTTATCAAGGCTCCTCCTGATCTACCATTGATGACTGTTTACTGTCTTCAACTGCTCCTCAAAACAAAACATAAACCATTGTCATTTCTGTCAGAACAAATTTTCAATTCTTGGTACCAACATCTATATTGGTTACTTTTTTATTGCTGTGCTAGGACATCATGGCGAAGGGACATATAGAAACATTTTTTTTTCTGGATTTATGGTGTGATTGGGTTATAGTACAGGGAAGAAATGAGACCGAGGTAGTCTGATCCAAGTGGGTGGAGTATCCACTGAGGAGTTATCTCAGACAAAATGCAGACAAAAGAGGTCATGAGTAATTGAAAAGATTCTTAGAAATCTCAAGGAAAACCCCAGTGACAAATCTTTATCACCAAGGATAGACCCGTTAATCCTTCACAAAGGGTTCTACCAACTAAAGATCAAATATTCAAACAAAAGTGCATATGGGGAGCTATTCTCATTTAAACCACTGTAAATATGTAACATCATAAATTAAAGCAAAAATTTCTACTTAATTATTTTATAAAAATGTATATTGACATACCTATTTTTACCTGCTCCTTAAAATTAACTACATAAGAGAAAATAAACTTTCCAATAAATATCATTTCTGGAATAATGTTTTTCCTTATTATGATATTATCAGACTTATTAAATAAAAACCTATACTACGAACTAAAATATTATTTGGTCTCATAAAGCCTCTTTTCAATTAAACTACTGGACTTTATAAAGAAGTACATTGGGGTTTTCAACAGAACATCCATACACAGAAACAAGTGAACAGAACACAAGAATATATATTATAAGTATCAACGATACAAGGCCTAGCAGGAAAAGCAATACATTTAAATAAACTCAACCCAATGTTGTGGGAGGCACAAACGTTCAAAATTAGAATGATGACAGAGAACAAAAAAAAAGTCCTGGATTATAGCCAAACAACTACATTGGTTCCTTCCACGACACTTGTTAAAAATAATCCTTTTACTATGATTTATTATCATAATAACCTGTCTTATCCTCAAATTCTTTGTGAAATAATGTTAATAACATTATGACTTTACATAATGTACAGAACAAAAATTATACTGTAAAATATTACACAAATATTTAAAAATATATTGCAAAAACCTTTAAAAATATGCTCTCTGAGCTGACCTGAGCTTGTGGTACCTCACTGACTCTAGACCAACAGCTGGGGATCCTATCAGTGGACTAGGCCTTCTGTGTGTGGAAGCAAGTCTTGAAGCTTGGTCTGTTTTTGGAGCTCCTAACAGTGTTACCAAGATCTATCCCTGGAGCATGAGCTGGCTTTTGGAACCCATTCACTATGATAGAATGTCTTACTTAGGCTTGATTCAGTGGGGAGGAGTTTGGACCTACCTTAAGTTTATATGCCAGGCTCTGTTGACTCTTCATGGGATGCCTTACCATTTCTGAGGAGTGGATGGTTGGGTTGGAGAACATTGGGGAAGGTTGTGAGGATAGGAATGGAAAGGGAAAACTGTGGGTGGTATGTAAAATAATTTAAAAAGTTAAAAATAAAAAATAAAAATATGCTGTCTTTAAAGACTTTTTCATTTTTTTTTTCCAAGACAGGGTTTCTCTGTAGCTTTGGAGCCTGTCCTGGAACTAGCTCTTGTAGACCANCTAGACAACAATGAGGACCCTAGGAAAGACATACATGGATCTAATCTACATGGGAAGTAGAGAAAAACAAGCTATCCTGAGTAATTTGGAAGCATGGGGACCATGAAAGATGGTTGAAGGGGAGGGGAAGGAAAGGAAGAGTAGCAGAGAAAAATGTATAACACTTACTTGTCTATATATTCCCAGTTACTGTACTTGTCTTATGTTTCTTTATTTTAGTTTTATATTACTAAATGAATTCAGCTTTCTAATTATGTTATTTGTCTACATTTAAGTTTAAAATATAAAAAATTTTCTAACAGTATAGACTGAAATATCCAAAAAGTGTCTCTGGTAGATAAGCCAAATGTCCAGAGAAGTGCAAGTATAAATAGTGATTTTTGTGGACACCATGTTTGCACTGAAGAATACTACCAGAAAGCTCTGCAAGAAATATCTGCAAAGTATGTCAGGTACCATTTGAAGCTTAGGGATTAACTATAATCTTGAGTCATTTGTGGGAATATACATCAAAATCAAAAATTATAAATTATATTGCCAATTCTATGTGACTACGTGTGGACGAAATGTACTTTTGTAAATTTTGTGGTGTCATGAACTAAACTAATAATCAGGAGAGCAAAATGCCACAAACCATGTATACTCTTATTCTGGTAGGTGAGATGATGTGCACTTTGTATATTAGAAGTGTTTAAGATTATTTCCAGTTTTCAATTATGTGTACTAGTGTGTGTCCTATGTGACTTTGGGAATGTGATATATGCAGACAAAAAGGTAAATAAACCATGAAACTAGGAAAGGAATATCTCAGTAAAGATCATGGGCTGTGGTCACCTGCCCTGTTCTAGTTAAGATGGTGCTGTGGTCATCTGACCTGCCCTTAGTCAAAATGGTGGCAGTCACATGCTGTATGGAGAAACCATGCTTTTAGGGAACTGGAAGGAATTATCAACAGTTACAAATAATGAAAGAGAGATAGAGGCCATGTAGAACATACATTTAATGGTGAATGGACACACAATTCACACTGAAAGACCCCCAAAGTGGTCTTAACGCTGAGGAGTACCCAGACTCAATAACTAGGCCATCAGATGCAAACACATGAGGTAGTTTATTTCATGATTTGTGAAACCTAGGTGCATAGCTTAGGGATAACTAAGTACTCCGAGCATCCGGGCAAGCAAGCTTTTACAGACAAAATCACAAGATTTCCATGAATTATAATATGGGGTACGAGTACAACTGGGATTGGTCCAAACATTCAAACCAGAGTTCAACCCAGAACAAAATTAGCATAGTTCAGTCTATCCCTGAGCACATGACATCCAGTGAGCTATGTGATTTCCTGCTGAATACGTGATATGTGACATCCTGCCTATCCCACTGTGACTCAGTTTACAATTTGATAATCATTTTCTGTGACAGGTTCTGATAACCATCTGCCTAGAAGACTGCAATTGGTCCTGGTGATCGCTAACCCTCCTTCCCAGTAGGGGAGAAAGGAAGAACCTGCTGGTCAAACCTGTTTGTCACATTCTGAAGTTTTCATTATCTATATTGTGAGTTTTTTTTTTTAACTTACTTAATGTAATTCCTTCTAGGAAGGATTGGTTGGGTCCTTTTTTTCCCCCTTTTTCTTATATATAATTTTACTCTTAAAATCAAACATCAGATCCCTCTTGTTTGACAATCTGATATTCCTGGGTAAGTACCAAGGCCTGGACAGTAGACAGTCTGTCTTTTATAAACTGTACTAAGCCATTTAAGATGCAGATGCCAAAGAAAGGAAAAGCAACAAATATGAATAAATGAATAAAGGACCTATAATTGTGGATACCAGAGTAGTCATCCAANGTCCTTGAACTAGTTCTCTAGTTCTTTTGAGGAAAACATTGGTGACTCATGCCTTTAATTCCAGCAATCAGGAGGCACAGGCAGGGGGATCTCTGTGAGTTCAAGGTCAGTCTCCTTACACAACAAGTTCCAGGACAGGCTTCAAAACTACAGAAAGAAACCCAGTCTTGAATAACAAAAACCAAAGAAAACAAATAAAGAAAAAAGATATTTTAAACGAGGATCACAATGATCATTACATATAAAAAATATTTTTAAAATTTATTATTATTAATATTATTATGAGAATGTGAATGTTGGTTTGCAGTATTGTATATGTGGGGTGTGTGTGTGTGTGTGCGCGTGTGTGTGTGTGTGTGTATGTGAGTGCTCAGAAGAAAATTTTGTGGATTTTACTTTTTCCTTCCACATTTACATGAGTTATAGAGATTATACATTCATCAACAGGATTGAACAGCGAGTACCTTTACCACATGAGATATCTTACAGGCCACTCTAATTGTTCCCTTCATTTTGAGTCATTTATACAGATATGTAAATATTGACACAAGCATATAAATATTAATTTAAAGAGCTGTCTTCAATTTTATAGAACATGTCTTCCAAAATATAACTTGCACTCTATTTTGAGAAATAAGAATTATATAAAAAGCCAATTATAGAGATTCAATGATGCTGTAAAAATTATTGATATATAAATTATGATTATATATTGAAGGAATTTGAAAGAAAAGATACTTAATTGAAAATTGATATGACCACCATTCTTTCTCCCATTTATGTAAATATGTAACATATTGAGATTTATTATACTAGAAAACTTTTCTAATTGAAGGTTTGATATGTGACAGATTTTTTTTTCTCTAATCAAATTAAAAATCTGCTTTATGACCTTGGCTACTTTACCTGACTCTTTTCAGCTTTTCCTTTTGAACTGGAAAATGAAACCAAAGTAGAATCTTGGTGCCAAACAGATGCTTCCTTTGGCTGAAATTGTCTTGGGTAAATTATAAAATAATAATTAATATCTCAGAGTCAGTGCCCAGAAATGATGCAAGCATATCCATTACCTCTGTATATAAACAGAATCAATTTTCATTAAATATGCTAATTCTTCCCAGGCTCATTATCAAAGCTTTTCCAATGCCTGACTAGGCATTATGCCTTATTTTCCCAATCAAACCAAACAATTTTTCATTATTTGTTTTGATTATCTTCAATATGGCCAAGCCTAATTGTGTTGAGAACAGGTGCATTTGTGTTGCTAAAGGAACAAAAATAACAGTTTGAATATGAGCCGTGTGTGTGCCATGTGGTGCAATTATTTTATAAGGATACACAGTGGGAAGGATTCTGCTAATAGCTCTCTTACTTAATATAATTATAGGCCAAATGGAGAATAAAAAGGGAGCAGGGGAGTTATAGATCATAATTTCCAGTGGCATCTTCCAGATGAATCAATAGATGAGAATAATTGTATTCAAAAAATTTTAAAGGAAATCAAAAATTAATTACTTCAAATATATTTCTGCAACACAATTCCATTTTTGTAGTGTAATATACTTTATCAGAAAAATTTAAAACTGGAGTCTTTAATTAACAGCATAAATATGCTCTACACAATTTGTTAAAATTCGTTTTAAAAATATAACAGAAACATAACCTAGTAGGTAACTGAATAAATTTTCCAATTAAATGTTGGAATTTTTAGGATATATTTTTTAATTATAATAATAGTCATTTTATCATATTTATTAGCAAGAATGTAGTCATGCTAAATGATTGAAATTTTATTTAATACTTTAAATACAAAGGTTGACACCATTTGCCATATCTTATAAAAGAATCATCAAAGATTACCTAAACAAATCATATTCAAACTCAAATGCTTGCTAGAAGTCTCTGGCAAGGCATTTCAAAACATTTTTCTAAACATTAAAGTATCAGCTTTCCATTTTATACAAGGGTATTCAGTAGCATTGAGCAATCTTTCAGATTATTAAATATCACATGATAATAAGCATGTTGAGTTGTGAATATTTTGTAAATGATATTTTTAATCTCTTATGTTATTAGTTTTAAATATTTTTTCCTAGAAAGGACTATGGGTAACATATGTGAAAGGACCCAACCAATCCTGCCTAGAAGGATAGATAATAAAAACTGCAGAATGTGACAAACAGGTTTGACCAACAGGTTCCTCCTTTCCCA
>JAQHUG010000501.1:141994-161455 GCA_028555095.1 Dicrostonyx torquatus | reverse complement strand
AAAAAAAGATTCTCTAACTCATTAACTGTGTTATGACCATTGCACTCTATAGATCAGGATTGCATACATATTTGAACAAAGACCCCCACAGTGCATAGATTTTTTGTTCTGTCAGCTTTCTTTCAGTTCAACAATGAAAATTCAGTGCCAGATCAAAATTGTTTACCATGGTTAGTTAGATTAGTTAAAGCTTCAAATGAATTGTGGAGGACAGCATATCCAGTATTCCCAAGAACTCTGCTAACTTATACTGCCTAGTTCTGAACTCAAGCCTGTTGAAATAGATGGCAACTGAGAATGTTAAATCTTTTCTTGTACTTGGCTTAAAATTCATTGGGTTTTCCAGTTGTCAGAACCAAAAATATTAAGTAGTTAGTCAAGTAAAATGTATGTGATCTGGCAAGGTATTTCAATGGTTGGGTTTATGGCTATAAGTAACCGTGCTTGAGTTTGATCTGTAGAAGTAAAAGGAAGGAAGATAGTTTGAAGATATTATTCATAAAATTTCTGCAGAGCAAAGACAAATACCTCTATGTTCTTAGTAATTGTTTTTTTTTTATTACCTAAATAGAATGCTTCATTCTCATCCCACAATAAGCATAGGACAATGCCAGTAATGCTGTCTTGTATATGCTCTTATGAAACTATAGGCCAAATAAGTACTTATTTTCTCCTCTAAGTAATCAATTATGAATTTGTATCATTTCTTAAGAGAAATGTAGTAATTTTTTTTTCCTGAATTGTGTATACAATCCACACTCTACTGCAGAGTTACTGATACATGGTTTAGATTATTTTATTAAGAGCACAATAGTTTCAAATATTAATTTCATATAGCAATGAAGTTCTAATTTATGGTTAAACAGCAATTAATGAAAATAAAAAAGAATACTCGTCTCATTTATTGATACAGAGGAAATGAAATGGTCTAAGTGAGCAGCAAGCTCTATTTCACAACATCTTCTTAGATTTTGAGATATTTCTCACTTGTACTGATTCCTTAGGGTTTTTTGCCTGGTCTATTGTCAAATGATTCATTATTTCTACCTTGTAGGCTGTATGGCAGAGATTAGAAGAATGGTACTTTTACAAGTAGGTTTGCTATAATCCAAGCAAATAATTTGGTATATGCACCATTGACTATAATTATTTATAAAGCCATTCAGCTTTTCTAACCAAGCAAATAATATTCTTGTAAGAATGTGTCAGACCCAGTGCTAAATATAGAACAGTGCCATGGAATTAAATGGTTGTCATAATATGAAAAATAATAGAATTATTAATTTTGGTATGTTTGAGAAATTCTATAGTAATATCTAATACATTAAGTTATTCATTATTTCCCCAATTCATATAAATGAATCTACATACATGTAAATATCCAGATTTTTACAGTTACATGCTCAAACATAAGGATATTTTTAAAAAGTATTGTGCAATATGTATATTATTCAGAAAGTTTTGAATATTACTTATAGAAAAACTTAATAACCTTAAGTTTTACATTTAAATATAAAAATCCAAATACAATATAGAATTTTTAATGCTGAGAGGTTACACATTGATGCTTATATATATATATATATAAACTAGGTATTTAGACAACTATTGCAATTATGCAAATAACATTTGATTAAATCTAGTTTATAACTTCAAAGCGATAGCAATATTGAAGCAACTATAACCACACAGCTAAAACTTCTCTGCAATTTGAAAGAAATCATCAGTCATGTTGTGCCAATGATGATTCTTACGTACTTAATATCATATAGTATGTTCTCACATGGTGCAAAGCTACACATTGTCCAGATGTGCCTAATGTATGCTTTCTCTTCAGCTATCATTTAGCCAGAATTCTGATCCTAAGATCAGAAGTATGAAAAAGTTGATACTAATGATATTCACTCTCTTAGATATAAAGTGGTGCCACACAACAAAGAAATTCTTCTAAGTAATTTGACAATATTAGTGATCTGATTATAAAAATATATTCATTCACATGGATTATTTTTGACTACTGACATTAATCTGAATTGAACTGCTAATTTTTCTTTGGAGACTAATGAAGCTTTAGAATCTTGATGAAATGCTATGACAAAATCAAAGCATAAAAATCAGTGATAATAGCTGAAGATAATAGTTCACTACATGCATGTGTGTGGTGTGTGCTATTTTATATGCCATATATAAACATATGAAATACATAATATGTTAATATATGAAGGTGCTATATAAAGCCGTTTTATTGTGTTTTTTCTTCCCATCCCTCTGTTAAAAATGTTCAATACTTTTTTTTAACTTAAATTCAGAGCCTGAAAGCATTGAAATAATTTTCCCAAACACTATAAAATTAGAATAGTAATAATATCAGTGTCCTGATTTATGATATAATAATTTGATTTTCACTAAATGGAATTGGGGCAGAATAATAAATCTAAGAATAAATGCTCAAAAATATATCCATTTTCCCCCTACAATTCCTCATAAAACTTCCATTCAGGACAGGTCCTTAAGAAACCTAATGTGCCAAGAATCCAGACTACATCTATACCTTTGTAAGTACAATGTGGGAACCTCTCAATGACAAAAGTACCCATCCTAAATACTCAGAGGGTACCTTTCTGTATCCAAGGCCTTTAAGAACAAAATATAATTACTGGGAATTTCTCTAGAGACAGCTTTCTTGCTAGCCCCATAATGGCTCCCTCAAACAAGATATCTCTTTCCTTGCTCTTGTGTCTGTCTTTCCTCCATCTTGACTATGCTGTTCCTTCAAGTTCTCCTCGCCCCTCCCCTTCTTCCCTCCTCTTTCCTTTCCACCCTCAGTTCCCCCCACTCATATATTCCCAATTTTTTCAGGTGATCTTGTCCATTTCAACTTTCCAGGTGGGTCTATGTATGTTTTTCTTAAGGTTCACTTAGCTTCTCTAGGATCATGAACTATAAGCATAATAACTATAGGCTCATTGCAAAAAAGGGAAAGAGTATGTACCAGATATGTCACTCTCCTGCCCTCAGATCTAGCTTACCCACACATCTGGCTACAGGGTCACCTCTGCTGTGCTGCCCTGGCATGGTGCAGAGCCCATTCTCCAGAGTGCTGCAGCTGCTGAGGAGTTGGATCAGGTCCCCCACCTTCCACAGCTCTATAGGGGAAAAGGAAGGAAGGAATCTTTCTCTCACTCAAACTCTCACATGTTAAACAAAAGGCGCATGACCAACTCTCCCATTCTTACATCCGCAGGGCCAGGTTGCCTATTCCTCTAGGAACAGAATCAGCTGTACTGTGCTGCACAGGTAATGTTTGGGGCTTTTTCTTCTGTAGTCCTTCAGCAAGAAAGGGGTATGACCAGTTTTCTCTAGTCCTGTAGACAGGGAGGGGTGGGACCAACTTTGTACAGGCTTGTCCTCTCTGTCTTTGGTCATATCAAGGACAGCAGGCATCAACACAGTCTATGGCTGCATCAGAGCCATGAAACAAGGCATGAACCATAGCAGCATCCAAGGACATCATACATCCATAACACTCCATAAATTTGCTCACTGTAACAGTGTCCCATCTGTCTGGCACCTGAAGCCATTGGGTTGGCACACACTTTCTCCTTGAAATCATGGGGGCTTGTGTATAGGTTTCTTTGAGCTATCGGTCTATTAGAAGTCTAGTCAGAAGTATGTCTCTTCCTTGAAACAGAAGGCAGTCCACCCTGGGCTGGAATGTGAGTGCATTTGCCATGATGAACAGGAACAGCCCATTCATTTATTAAAATTGTATTCTATAGGCAATCTATTTTTATCATTATTAAATTAACACAAAGCTGAATAAAAATACAAAAAGTAATATAACTGACTATGAAATTATTCAATTATAAACAATCTCCAAATTTTCATGAAAAGAAAATTCTATAGGTCAAGACACAATGCTTACTAAGCAATTTGAAGAACTTACATAAGATTAATACCTAGCTATGGAAACACTGTGAGTTTGTACTGTATTTGATCACAAGAACTACATCAAATTTTATTTAAAGTATGTGTTTAAATGTTTGTTCTAATATGTTTTATCAGATCAATATAGTAAGAATACTGGTAGAAAAAATACTCTAAATAAATAATGGCATAAATCATCACCACATAGTTGCAAATGTACTTCATTAGTTTCATGTATTTTTGTCATGCAGTGGAAGTTAGGGATTCCATGGAAACACATGCATATTAATGACTCAATTCAGTGTGTGTGTGTGTGTGTGTGTGTGTGTGTGAGAGAGAGAGAGAGAGAGAGAGAGAGAGAGAGAGAAGAGTACTTGCTGTAATATGATATTTTAGCATTTTTTAGATTTCTTAGGTGAAAACTCAAATATACCTTAATTTTTTAAAATATGCAATATATTATTGACATCTAAATCTCCTACTCTGCTTTAGCACATTGGAACTTTCTTTTCCTCTCAGTGTTGATGGGGAAAGGCTATTAGCCAATCACATCAAGTTGGGGTGTGGCCATTGGGACCCCAGGTAATGAAAACCAAGAGAACACAGGTGTGCTCTCTCTCCATGCTGTGTCTGCTGGATGGATAGGACTTCGGTCTTCCCACCCTGGTAGCGTGAGTCTTCCCTCTTTTCATTCATTAAAAATACCCTTTCTTATTGAACTGGCTTCGTTATTTATTGTGTCAACCAAATATGCCTACACAGTGTTCTAGGAATTGAATTGTACATTGTCTTGCCCTTTCTCATCATATCTTCCTGACATAGATTCAACAGCTAACTTGGCAAACCCCAGAATCATCACCAAAAACAGACCGTTAAATGAATGTTTGTCTCTATCAGTCAACCTGTACACATGACTGTGAGATATTTTCTTGACAGTCAACTGATTTTGATGAACACAGCCAACTGTGGACACTGCCATCCCTAGGCATGTAAGCCTGGGCTATATAAGAAAGGAAGCTCAGCAAGTCAAATGGAGCAGCAGTAAATATTTACTCCATAGTACCTGCTGTATTTTCTGCTTCCAGGTACAACACTGTAGCTTCCACCCTGGCTTCTCTTGATGATGTACTGAAATGTATGTGCAGAAATAACCACTTCCTTTACAAATTGTTTTTGGTCAGTGTTACATCACATCAACCAAATTAAAAGTAAAACTGAAGTTGATAACAAGAAAAGGGATGTTCCTAAGATACACCTAATGAAGTATTTTAGATGCCTTACAATATTTTGTGAAAGAAACATGAAGGATTTTGAAAGTTTTTGCCAAGAAAAGCCATTGAGTGCTCAGAGCTTAAAGAACTGTTGTGGAAACTTGGGAAATAATACAGAGAACAAAGCAGAAAACATATGCCCAATTTGTAAATTTCAGAGGGAAGTGAAGACTCTATGAGGGCTTTTCATGTGTTATTTTGACTTAGGAATCTACACAAATGAAAACTCTTTTCCCTAGGAATATAAATACTGTTTATTTGGAACTGAAAACTCATCTATAATTCATAAGTGATCAGAATCATTGAGACAAAGTCTTCTGGGTAATATTTCTTCAGGGTCAGCAGACAGAAACTATGGTTCAAGAATGCTAGGTCTTTATCTCAAGCTGGGTGTTGAGCCTAACATGGAAAATAGTGTCCCTAATGGTTACTCATTTCAATTACAGAAAGCTGCATAATTACAAGGATCATGGAGATCCGATGAGAATTGGTACTCTGTGCCAAAAATTAAAATGCAGCCACAGTTGGAGTGAAGACCTCCAGGATTGGTAGGGTCACCAAGACAAACTAGAGATTGGAATCATTAAAATTCAAGAGAGACTTTTGTTGAAGGTACAAGTTGAACCGTGGAATAATCTAGTATAGGTTAGGTACAATATAGACTAGGCAAGAATAAACCTATGCAAAAATTTTGTTTGTAAGGGATGGCAGAAATAGAGATGTGTATGTGCTCGAGACATTTTGAGTCCAGATCTGGAGTGAGTTCCAGATGTTGGACACTGTGGTCCTTACATTATTGGATTTTGGGTTTGCTTTGTCCTGATTATTACTGTTTCCACTTCTTTTCTTTTTTAATAACAAAGTCTATAACTTACTTTGTATCTTTTACAGTGGATTATAGCTATGATCATTTTCTTAATTGCTAAT
This sequence comes from Dicrostonyx torquatus, assembly GCA_028555095.1. Classification (NCBI taxonomy): domain Eukaryota; kingdom Metazoa; phylum Chordata; class Mammalia; order Rodentia; family Cricetidae; genus Dicrostonyx; species Dicrostonyx torquatus. Next base: position 155,330 of record JAQHUG010000501.1, on the reverse strand, counting down.
TGATATATAAGGGCCTAACCTATCTGGGGAGTCCTATCCCTAGGTAGGTAGACTTGAACTATATAAGAAAATTAGCTAACAATGACAGATGGGAAAAGCCTGCCTCCATGGCTCATTCTTTAGTAATTGCCTCTGGGTTTCTGCTTTGCTCTCCTGTCCTGACTTTCCCTGATGATGGATTTTAGCCTGTAAGGCACAAATTACTTTTTCTCTCCAAGTTGCTTTTGGTTATGTTGTTTATCATAGCAATAGAAAGTAAACTATAACACCACATCTCTGCTATACCTAGTCTCCACAAAAGACTTTTGTACTAAGTTTATATGAGATTAACCTTGATCCATATCTGAATAAGATAAATTGAGGCTTAATTTTCTGTTCCTGCCTAATCCACTTTCTGTAACAATTTCTATATTTTCATGATGGTTGGATTTCCTTTATGTCAGAGGAGAAAATAATACACTGTTTGTCTCATTTTCTATTTACCTTTCCATTGACCCTTATATTGATTCCATTTCATAGCTGCTGTAAACAGTAGCACTACAATGTTTTCAAAAGGCTGATTATAATTCTCTAGACATATATTATTTAGGTGAAGGATTCTTAGATTGGTAAACATTTTACTTAAATTTCATGATGTGCCAATGTGCTCTTTTCTATTGTTGATACCCTAAAACCTATTATTATCAATAGTGAGCAAGGATTACCTTCTTTCGCATCTGCACCAGTTATTTTTACTCTGATGGTATTATAGCTTTCCAAATAAAAACATTTTTCCTAATATTATTTTTTCATGTAATATAATTTGTTTTCTCACTCACCCAATTCTTCAAAGTCTTTACTCTCTGTACTAGTATTTATATTTCTGAATGGCACTCTATGTTCTATGTGAGGAGAAAAGGTAACACATATTACTAGCCACGAACCTTGCAATGTACTATAGTGTCCTGTCTGAAATCTTGTATTAATTAAAAATTAGTAAGCACATATTTAAGTGGTTTGCTTATTAATAGATTAAATATTCACTTATATAATATGACATAATTTCATTTTTATCCAAAAGTTAAAGACATCATTATTAAAACTTATTTATAAAATCTGACATAACCTGAATGTAAAATTAATTTTGATATTCAAGTATATGAATGGCATATTTAACTGGTATCAACACTGTGTTTTCGTTGTGCAATTTGGTACTTTTATATTTGCTACAGTAATTTATAACATAGAAAAAGAAAAATTTCTCAAGCCTTTATAAATATTACTAGGAACTTTATGCTATTATGCTTTCTGGGATATTTGATTTTGTAAATAAACATCAACTCAATCTTCCTATTACCTAAAATGAAGTCACTGCTGGAGGAAACAGGTATGATAAGAGATAATGTTGTGCAGGAAATCTCAGATCTATGGGTCATGAAATGGTGATGCATATGCAATATAGAGTTTTATCCAGTTCTAAAAATGGTAAAATCAGAAGTTTTCAGGAAAATGTAACTAGACATTATAATAGCAGGTGAGGTCACGTAAACTAAAGAGATAAAAATGACATCCACATACACTTCTCTATGAAGAACATAACTTATCATGTGTACATGTATGTACATGAAAAGTTTTATCCTAAGTCAAGTCTTGACTTCAATTTAAACTTAAATTTCTACATGTTATTGTTCAGTAATAAAGATACTATTGAGTGTTGCATGTTAATAAAATCAATCAGACATCTTTGAATATTCATTATTATTTTGATTTTTGATATTGTAATATGATTGCAAGCTTTCCACTTTCCCTTTTTTTATTTCTACACACTGAAACATAAGTCTCTTTACTCTCTTCCAAATTCATGGCCTATTTTTTCATTAATCGTTCTTACTCTTATACTTGGAGTGGAAACTAGGATAGATAATCTGCTATTACAAATATTCTGACTATGATAAGTCTTTATTTAGATACTCAAATCCAACATTAAATGTATGAATTGTTTATAGTAAATATTTTGAACTGTGTGAATTTCATTTATTAAATTATTAGAAAGAAGAATAACTATTAACATAAAGTCAAAGGATTAATATTCTCTAATAAAATGAAATAATATAAACTTTGAAAATATTTCTGAGGGTTTGTAATTCAGATGTAAACTGAAAAAATAAATAAAATTTATTATTATTTGTTATTTTACTTGTAAGACTCTCATAAATAGTTAAACACAACTATGTATAAGTACAACTATTTATAAGATATTTTATTGCTAAAATTATAAATGTTTCTGGGTGGCATTTGTACATGATCTCAGCAGTCTGGAGGCAGGAGAAGGCAGTTCTCTGTAAGTTCAAGGCCAGTAGGCTCTAAAGAGCAAGTTTCATGACATTCAGGCTACACAGAGAAATCCTGTCTCAAAAATGAAACAAAAAATCTGTTAAAAATAGAATGCTAACGATTTTAATATACATGATACAGGATAAACACAATAATATTCATTGCCATGATGATTATAATTGCACAATAATAATATAAATAATTAGATTAATGAGTTTCAATTTTTTGTGTACATTTCCTTGCTTCATTTCCATTCATCTTAGCTTCTTTTTGACTCTAAAACAATTGAAACATTATTTCACCTAATTCTCTGGGTTTTAAAACTCTTTTTCTGACAGAGATCTACATGAAGGGAGAATAGCACATTTCTATGTCATCTCTACTACCCTTGTCTGCACAGGTTGAGTTTAATTGGAAAAGCTAGAGATGTGTTACCCATGGTAACACAAACTGAGAAGACTACAAGGGAATGTTTGAGAGGTATAAGCACAACTCCAAGTCACAAGAATAGCAAAGTATACCTTTTCGATTTGTGTAAGGAGAAGTTGTTATGTACATTGCATTTGTACAATTTTTATTCTTGTTATGTTAACTATTTATTAAAGCATATATTCTAGATAATTTTATTTGTGGCTTTCACTCAAATAAGAATATATATATATGTATATATATATAATTTATAGGATATCATAAAATTTGAGATTAAAAATCATTACCAAGAGCACATAATTCATTACTGGAAAAGGATGGAATTTATATTACCATATTTTTAGCCAATCTGTAGCTACTGATCTTCACATTGTGGGAGGTCAGCATAATTTAATCACATGATGTTCACTGGCTATTATTTTAGGTCTCGAAGATGTAGTTACATAGCCACATGAGGCACAGCTATGTAATGCTTAGTAGAGGAAGCTGTTCAATTTAAAGACTTTAATAATAGTTAATAATTTTTGTTAGGTTTAAGATGATTGTTTATGATCTTTGTTGACTGGTAGAGAAAAGTGCCAATTTTGGACAACTCTCTACACCGTTGAATGATAATCTTTAAATTTTTATACAAATTATAACTTTAGTAAATTTAAATTATTAACAATGCCAAGAAGGATACATTACTCTTTACCTGTTGATAAATAATGCATGAAATTGTATAATAACATATGCCAGGTCTCCCATGATTTTTGCTTTAATTTAACTCAAGAAATGTGTATACTCATGGGGAATGGGTTGATTCAAACATCTTTCTCTTAACATCTGTCAGATATTTGTTGTTATGATGTGAATAATACCTGCAGTTTATATTATAGGACCTCAAGAGTCCCAATAAAAATATATTTCTCCCTTTAGGACATATTTCAGATTATGTGTGCAGGACATACCTGGTACACAGAGAAAGCAGCTCAGAAACATACAACACCCCAAAATAATGCACACTGTGTAAACAATCACCAATGATACCATTCTTTCCTAGGTGGTAAGATCACATCTAATGATACTGCCTGATTATAAGTGATAGTTCATGGCAGAAAGCTATATCTGAAAATTCTTCATGTCATTTATTTTATGTAATGTGTTAAAATACTGTCACTACAACAAGTCTATTAAGGTAGATATGGTACCAAATATAAAAGCTATGTTTATTTACCTCTCACAAGGAATATATACAAAACTTGAATCCTTACCCAGTTTTACCTAAATCATTTGAAATAGAAAAGGGTATAGAACTTTGAAAAACTTTTGGGCTAGCAGTTTATTTATTTCCCTCCTTTTTCTGTAGACACATTTCAAAGATTTCATATCTAAACATGTGAGCACATCAAGCCATTGAACTATAATGAGCTCATTTCTACAACTCTGATCATAAATCTTAAACATTCAACATGAAACCATTACATTTAACTTATGTAGCCTTGGGTTTGATGCATATTGCTTTGCTTTGTTCCCAGCCCACATTATTTTTCTTAAAAGAATAGTTCCAAAGATCCTACATGTTTTTGTTACAAGGTTCCTCATAGTTTTATAGCTCCAAACTGGTAATTTAACAGAGATTGACCCTGAATTCCTGATTTCTTTGCATCTATTTTGCAAATACAAGAATTACAGGTGCATATGATTATCATGCATAACTTTCAGAGAGCTTAAATTTTAATATACTGCCAAGAAGTCGTTGTGTTTTGGTTTATAGTATCTTTAATAGTTCTAAGTAATCACTTGAAGAATATTAACCAGAATATGCTTGGAAGAATTCTGAAAGAAATATGACAAGGTTGAAACCATAATAATCGAAAAAAATCTCACACATATGGCAGGGCATTGCTGCTTATTTGCTCTACTTAATTAAAGCTAAAGAGACATACTGTGCCATTCCAGTAGATAATTAAACCTGGAAACCTCGACTGAGATGTCGGTGCCACAAACTGCCATTTTAGTGACTCTGAATATGATATTCTCTTGCTCCTGTTATTTTTATCTTTCCCAAAATGGGTAGTGTTATATGAACCACTTAATAATGCAGTTGGAAAAACTACTACTATGCATAAAGTTTCCAACTCGCCCTAACATTATATTATTATAGTACATGAGATATTGTTTTTAAATAATAGAACATACCAGAAAGAATTAATGCCACTAGTTAAGTTTATTGCATAACAATTCCAAACTTTGCCAACTTAGTTAATTAGAATGGGAGTACATGTATGCCCCTGAACTACTCACTGCTGTGAATTATGTTCAATAATAACTAGAGAGAATATGATCAATACCTACTGTTTTTATTAAGCTTACAAGGTTTCAGTATTACTAACAGTATGAGACTAGATTGTAAAGAGACTATATTGAAGCCATCGCAGTAGCTGTGGAGGACTTACACAGGCATGATAAGAATTGTCAAGTTTTCTCAGCTTTCTTCCTCTTGTAGTAAAAGTATCACCATCTGGGAATAAGCACAGAAATTAATCTAGCAATGTGACCCATGGGATGTATTTTTATGATGAATCCACATACATTCTTTTGACTGACATGCAGAAATTAGCGAAGAGACCTAATCATATTAGATGATAGCAAATTCTTATCATTCTTTCTGCTGTAATCTCATGATGAAAAATTCAATGGTTTTCTAAAATGATTTGGTGTGATTTGGGGCTGGAGAGATAGCTGAGAGTTTAAGTGTGCTTTTTCTATTTTTAGAGGACACTTTAAACATCCAGGCAGAAAATATCACAACTCCCTTTGACTCTTGGGTATTGCGTGATCACTTGATTTCTAAAGGAGCCAACACTCATATACTCATACCCACCCAATGACACACTTTTAATTCAAGCGTTGAGGTGACTTTAAAATGGTAATGAAATTTTTCTTTCCAATTAAATAGAATACAGAGAAGAGAACACGTTTTAGGAAGCACTAAAAAAAAATTCTAGTGCAAGAAAATGGGATCACATAATTGTACAACATTCTACATGTTTACCTATATCAGAAATGTTTAGTTTTATCTATTGGATTTGACAAGTATAATAGGTTAAGATGCAAAACTGTTGAAAGGAACTGTTGTAATAAGCGGGAGCAGCGGGCTGTGTCCCACCTGGCTCTCAGCCACACGTCCGTATGGCTATACCTGGAATACACAAATTACACACAAAATGGATTAATTTAAATACTGCCTGGTCCATTATATCTAGCCTTTGCTTGGCTAGCTCTTGCATCTTATTTCAACCCATTCTTAAATAGTCTGTAAGTCACCACGAGGTAGTGGGCTCATGGAGGGCTCTCTCACTTCCTTTCTCTCTCACAGCCTTCTGTTCTGTTTACTCCGCCCACCTAAGGGCTGTGTCCTATCTTACAGGCCAAGGCAGCTTCTTTATTAACCAATGAAAGCAACAGAAATAAAGATGGACCCTCCTACAAAGGAAGGACATAAATCATACTACTGAATCTAGGATGTGCACACTTAGTGGAAACTTAGAGTATCTTGTGATGTGTTCCCACATAGTTGCCATATTGCTGCTTCTTTCTGTATTAGCAAGGGAATAGGAAGGTACAGTTATTAATCAGAAAATATCATGACAATTTTAAGAAGAAAATGAAAAGATGAAATGATGACAGTATTGTTACTACAGGCCTACTAAGAAGTATGAAAAGACAAATAAAAAGAAAAAGAAAACCATTCCCTTGTTTATTTGGCAGGGTTGTTCCAATGTTCTTCTCTATATAATGTGGATTTTTTAAATATTTATTTATTATGTATACAATATTCTGTCTGTGTTTATGCCTGAAGGCCAGAAGAGGGCACCAGACCTCATTACAGATGGTTATGAGCCACCATGTGGTTGCTGGGAATTGAACTCAGGACCTTTGGAAGAGCAGGCAATGCTCTCAACCGCTGAGCCATCTCTCTAGCCCCCTATAATGTGGATTTAAGAAGTGAAAAGGCATCCTCTAACACAGTACTACCTGTCTATAGGTGTCAGTTTCATGATGGTAAACCCACACAGTGCAAAGACTAATAAACATTTGAGCATATGCATAGGTATTACTGTGAATTCAGTGATACTGCTAAGGTAACATACCTGGAGATTAGACGAGATAATTTTTTCCTCCTCACTAGTTCAAAACAGCATTATATTTTCAACTTTAAACATAAATGAAATGCCTACAAAATATAAGCTGTCGTCATCATTGAAAATTGTGAATATGAATATGACAAAGAGATTCAAATCATTGATAATGATCCTCAGTTGTTGAAATGGGTCACTAGTGGGATGTATGGATCAGATATCCTCTCCTATGGGAAAAAAAAACTGAAAACAGCTTATAAAAACAAAGATCAGTTTTGAATCACAATTCATAAGATTTCAAAATCTATTACCTTTTAGTACCATGTTTTTATCAGGATACATAATATTTGAAATATTTGACAAATGATATCTATTCACCATATTGCCGAGTGTGAGTATAAGAGGAGAAATAATTAGCATCCCAGTATCTCTTTTAATGCCTGTCCGAAATTGTATAAGCTCAATGCATTTAAAATTCACCTTTTAAACGTTCCAGTGGTATCATTCACTAGAGACCAATCCTCTGACACATGGGCCTTTGGGAGATGTTTGAGTTCCTCACCAGTGCATGAGGAGTCATTATGGAGCAATCACACTGATGTCTCTTTTAACTAATATGACTCTCAAAATGTATTACCACAAATAATATCTGTTTATTCACAATATTCATAAAAGGCATGACTCAAATTTTAATAAGATTTTGAGAGTTTAATGAAAGTACTTACATAGCACTAGAGAATTCCTAAAGAAAAATTGTTTAAAGAAGAAAAGCTTTGGGTATCTGACCCCAAACAATCCTAGATTTAAAAAAATGTTTTCTAAATAAACATAGACATTATAAGTAGTCTTATTGCAATATATTGTATATATCCGAGCGGTGACAGTAATACCGTCATCGATAAATGACAATGGTTACTGACAAGGTAAAAAAGATGTCCCATTCACCAACACTATTGGAAGACAATTTTACTTTCCTGCTAGAAAGATCACTCATGCTTTACATTACTATTAAATTGGTCCTAGAGTACTAGTTTGAGATAAAAACGAATGTTTTCTAGTGAAAAATATCATGGATATCCTAAATGAGATAGAGACAGCATACTAAGGACTTGGGCTTCCATTATGTTCACAAACTAAGAGGACCTTAGTATGTTTTTAATTCTGAGTTTATTTGACTGCACAGACATAGATACTATAAATCACATGAAATTTTTTGTTTTGTAAAAGATTGAACTCATGGTCTTATGGCTGCTAAATAATTATTAAAGCAATAAAGAATGTAAAGTCTTTTATTTAATCCATTGACAAAAAGCATGCTTCTCCCATTAAGAACTATCTTCCAATTCAAGAAATGATTCAGTTCATACAATCAACATGCTGCAATCACAGCCTGCAAACTGCAGGCTGGTTGGGTTTTTGACAAATGTTGCAATAGTCCTTTCCCAGCAGGGTGAGAAGGACATTGTGATATGTAAAACACTTTACAGGACCATTTCTAAGAAGGGAAAAAACATTTTTTTATAAGCAGAAGAAAACTCTATAGATGAAGAGACGTTGGGACAAGGTAACATGGCAATTTGAAGCCGTTTCATTCCCTACCTATTTTAGTAATATTCAAATTCTTGACTCTAAGTATGGAGTAAATACCTGATCCTTAGAATTATCACGTACGAAACCCTTAATTTTACCAATTTTAGTAGGAAGAAGGTTTGTTTGGGTGCTGTCTTATCACAAGGACATCTTTCTGTCTTTCTATATCCTAGGGTGAGGTTTCTCTCTTTCTTTTTCATGTTTGTTAAACTCTATTTTTGAGACTGTATTATAATTATACCATCTCTCCTTTCCTTTCCCTCCCTCTAAACTCATATCCACTTCCTGTGCTCTTTCAAATTCATTGCCTTTTCCCCCAATAATTGCTGTGACATGAACATAAGTATTTCTTTATACATATATATCCCTACATATAACCATCGCAGAGTCTAATGTTAGTTATATGTATGTTTTCTAGACAGGTCATTTGATACTTGAGAACAAACTGATGTGCTCTTCCCTGAGGAAAACTATTTCTCCATTCTTAACATTCCTTGCATGTAGTTCTTCTCCATCCTCTGAAGAGATCTATTGCCGTTATCTTTGTGTAGCTCAAGTTTAGGTAACCAAGCTGTTCAAATGTTATGCGTGTTGCTTCTATATGACAAGGAGACACAGTCCCACAGCAAATACATTGATCCCAAACCCTTAACAATCTTTCCACATCACCTCCTGCAGTGTTCCCTGAACCTTAGGTGCAGGAGTTGCTTTGAAAATGTCTGTGGCTCAGACAATAAAAGCAACAATGAATGAGTGGGACCTCCTGAAACGGAGAAGCTTCTGTGAAGCAAAGGACACAGTCAGTAAGACAAAAAGGCATCCTACTGAATGGAAGAAGATCTTCACTAACCCTACATCAGTCAAAGGCCTGATCTCCAGGATATACAAAGAACTCAAGAAATTAGACATAAAAGCTCTAAATTACCCAACTAAAAAATGGGGTAATGATCTGAACAGAGAATTCTCAACAAAAGAAGTTCAAATGGCCAAAAGATACTTAAAGTCATGTTCAACTTCCTTAGCAATGAGTGAAATGCAAATCAAAACGCAAAATTGGAAGCATAGGAGGGGGGTCGAGGTAGGGGTGGGGGTGGGGGTGGGCAAAAGGGAGGGAGGAGGGAGAAGGGAAGAACTGGGGAGATCTTGGTAGAGTGGGAGGGTGGAGATTGTGGAAGGGTGTATATTGGAGAAGGGAATAAGATATTTACATTAAGGGAGTCATTTTAGGATTTGAAAGTGACTTGTCTCTAGAGGAAATCCCAGGTGTCCACAGGGATATCCCCACCTAGGTACTTAAGCAGCAGAGGAGAGGGTGCCTGAACTGGCCTAGTCACATAGGTACATTGATGAATATCTTGATCATCACCACAGAAACTTCACCAGATAGATGGAGATAGAGTCAGAGACCCACATCCACATCAGAACAAAGGGCTGGGGCGCCCAAGGTGCAGTCGAGGAGCAGAGGGTTATGATTCACAACTTTTCTTTAATGATGCTAACCTCCTTAATGATTATTTTCTTCCCTCCAGCAATAGTTATAATTTTCATGCTATTCTTCCACCTTCAGCCACATACTTCCTCCATCAAGTTTCAAAGAGTTCCAACAACTGTGGGCCACATGTTCAGACACATGAGCCTAAAGGGGCATTCTGATTCAAATGACCTCACCCACCAAGCAAATTTACATAACTTTCATTCTGATCTATCTAGATTTTCAGAGTATTTATATTTATTTTAAAATTCTTCTTTCACATATAATTATTACTCACTCTCTGCTGTTTATGCAGACACAAGAGACTCTTTCATTCCCAACTGACTCAGTTCAGTGTATGGCTAAGTGTCTTATATATAGTAATTGCCCATAGTTTAATTATACTTATAAATTATGAGACCAAGTTTTTTAAAAAGCAAGAATGTTTATTATTTAATATAACTATGATACTTTTAATCTTCTTATTGCTAAAATTATTTAGGAAAGAGTTTACTGTCTTTTCCTTTGTTACTTTTCTGACATATATTATGTCCATACAACAGTGGGAAGGAATCATACTTGAATGGGCAAGATAAATTCTCAATAAGCAAGGAAGCAGAGCACATTTAAGTAAACCCTGATATTCAAATTAACTCATTATTTTCCTTTCTATTTCATTTTTATTGATAAAATTATATTTAGCAAAAATGTTTACATATTGCTTTCAAGCTGTTAATCTTATATTATTTCCATGGCCCATAGCCCTCTCTTATGTGTTCACAATGCATCAATGGAATATGATTGACACAAATTAACTGAAATATTGTAGTGAGCATTGAGCTTATTGATGTCTTCTTTACAAATGAAAAATATATGATCTTAGATTGAATATCTTAAATTAATTTTTCCTAGAATTTTCTCCCTAGGATTCCTAAAACTAAACTGAGACAGTACATTCAAATGGATGAGAACTAAGTCAGTGTCTTCACATCTCTCCTAAGATTCAATTCTAGTTAATTCCTGTAGTGAGGTGTTTATGGCCTAATTATTTCAAGTAGCTGATAGAATTTGCCTATGCTTCTTACCGGCAATGTGCTTTAAAACAATACCTAATAAATACATACTCATTTGTTTTCTTACATGGTGATTCTAAATCCTGTCGGTTAGGATTAACCATTACCTAGCCTATTTAAAAAAAAAAAAACACAAAAGGGCTATTCCCTCCTCTTCTCTTTTAGCCTTCCAACAGTATTAAAAATGAGTAAAGCAAAGACAAGCTTATGAAATTCATTTTCTTTTAAATTTCAGTAGTAAAAAGGCATTTTGAGTATTACAATTATTTCAAAAATATATGGTATTCTGCCAATCTCTAGGATTCATTGTAACTCATAGATAAGAAAGTTATACAGAATAAATTTGTTTTGATAGTTACGCACCTTAATTGGAACATGGTGGTGGTAACAGGAGCCAAATACATCAACATAGACCCTGACTGCGGTAGGGCCACAGATGACCAAAAACAACAAGGATATCATCGTTCTAATCAATTAGCTGTTTGATACACTGCAGTTCCTAATGAATGATGGATAGGTGGGAAATATGGATAAATGAAGTTTTTTGTTTTTTTAAGTAATGCTTTTATGATTTTTATTTCATTTTGGGCCAAGGGTACTTTAAAGGTGAAAGGCAGATATACAGAGAATGGGAAATGAATGGATGGGGGTACATGATGTGGAATTCCCAAAGAATCAACAAAAATTATGCTAAAAGAAGGGAAAGAAAATGGTAAAATGATGTAACTTGATCCTGAAAATTAATAGTGTTTGCTCTTACTACTATCAAAAATAATCTAGGAGATGACTGTCCTGAAGAAGCAGAGTCTAGACTCTTGTTTCTTTAGTACCTGTATCTTCAGTGTACCCATAATACCTTTTGTCTCCAAGAATAACCATATATCAGCTTCTGGATGATTTTTTTAGTATCTGCCATGAACCCACAAGTACTTACCATCAACTAACTTTTCAGATTATTCAATGTTGGGATAATAATAAATTATTCATATTAGCCTGGCATTGATTTAATATATTTCCTTTCTTTACAGAATAAATATCTGTAATATTTTTTGAGAAAGGAATGACTATAATAATAGTAAATATAAAATTTTGATGAATATAAATAGTCAGTAAATTCTCAAAACCAAATATGCTACAGTGCAAACATTGCAGAACCTTCAATAATCAACTTATGGAAGCAGACCTAGAGATCTACAGTGATGCACAGGACAAGCTACTGTAGACCAGTCCAAGAAAGGGAGCAGTGATAATATGAGCAAGGGGGTCAAGACTATAATGGTGATACCCACAGAAACAACTAACTTGAGATAGTGATAGTGCACTGGCTCTAGACTGATAGATGGGGAACTTGCATAGGACCAAACTACATCCACTGAATGTGAGGGACAATTGTGAGGCTTGGGCAGTCTTGGGATCACTGGCAATGTGACCAGGATTTATCTCCAGTGCTTGAACTGGAATCTAGAAGCACATTCTCTTTGGAAGAATACTTTGCTCCTAAATGATAGAGCATGGAGGGCCTTAGTCAACCCTCAAAGTAATATGTCAGACTTTGTTGACTACCCATGGGAAGCCTTACCCTTTCTGAAGAGTGGATGGAGGTAGAGAGAAGGGAAGGATGATGCAGGAGGAGGGAAGAAAGTGGGAAGGGAGATGACTATGTAAAATGAAAAAAAGATTGCATTAAAATTCTTAAAAAGAAAACAAAAAAGAAAAAAAGAAAAGCAAACATTAGATAAAAGGACATTTTAATGAATTATTTACATGGGTTAACTTTATAACATCCTAAATACCTATGACATTAAAGTTTATTTTCAAGTACACTCTAGTTTCTCTCTACTGTACTTAGTGATTGCAGTAATCTAAATTTTAAAAAAAAGATATAAAGCTATAATGAGCAAATCGCCATGTATAAAAATAAAAATAGTAATTAAAAAATTAAATATCAGGCAGAAATAATAAAAAAAGAGTAACTCTGACTATCCATTCAATAGTCAGTTGAATTAAGGTATTTATTCACATGATGTCCGTTAATAAATACTGATGCTGAAAAAAGAATAACAAGAAAAATATGAGAATGCTCACTTCAGCAGCACATATACTAAAATTGGAACGATACAGAGAAGATTAGCATGGCCCCTGCGAAAGGATGACACGCAAATTTGTGAAGCGTTCCACATTTTTACACTATGGATAAAATCCCAGACTACTATACCCAGCAAAGCTTTCTTTCACCATTGATGGAGAAAACAAGATGTCCCAGGATAAAAGCAAATTTAAGCAATACTTAGCCACAAACCCAGCCTTACAGAAAGTACTAGAAGGTAAACCACAAC
>JAQHUG010000501.1:87766-113266 GCA_028555095.1 Dicrostonyx torquatus | reverse complement strand
TCCAAGAATATCTCTCAACAAGCACAATAAGCTGTCCAAAAATGCAGTTCTTAGGATAGCCCCTTGAGAACAGTAAGTTTTACAAGATAAACCTAATGGTTTTTATATATTGATGGGAAATATATTTATTGATAAAGATAGAATTCTCTGATAATTATATATTATAATACGACCATCTTAAGATGGTAGGTTATTCCAAAAATGTCATTATAATGAGAAATTTTTAAGTTTACTAATTAAAGATTTTGGAGACTGTTGCCGTTTGCTACCAATATCTAAAATTATCTACATTCAATTTTATTTTCCTGTTATTAATAATATAGTAATATATGTTCCAATATAATATATAATTATAATGAGACATATATGGTTAAATAAGAATCATACTTCTAGTAATTTAGAAATAAAGTTTTAGTAAAATACATGACCAAAAGATGTTATTTAAAGCAATAAAAAAGCTGTGAATATTCTGTATAGATATGTAGAAGCTGAGAATCTGTGATCATATCACACGGCCCAATTCTGATACTTTTCTAATTGCAAAGGCTTAAGCAAAGTTTGATAATTGGATAAATTAAGTCTTTAAATGATAGTATTTTTTTGTAAGTACGACAGTAAAGTTTGAAAATTCATTTATTTTGAAAAATTGTGGCAATTTAGCAATTATATGTTGATATATGTATACATATGCATATATACCACTAAAAAGCTATATATTTGTTTATATCATGTATGTAAATAATAAAAATCTGCATATTTATTTGGAAACTAGTTCTGGGCTGCAAAACTTCACTGACACATAACAGAGATAAGATAAATAAATAGAGAAGAATGAAGCATGTTTCTAAACTATTTTCTATATAATATTTAAACTAAGTTTTCTGAATATCACAAAGAAATCAAATAAACTGAAAACAAAATAAATATCATAAGGCGATTTTACACATACACAAAATATGGCATATACATCATCAGAAATAAAGAACATCAGTATTGAACTTTTAAATAGAATATTTTTAAAAGGTGTTTTGTTGAGACATGGTTTCTCTTTGGAGCTGATGTGGGTTACTGGATAATGTTCTGTCTGAATTTTGTGGGGCTACATGGCTTCACAAAGATTACTAGAAATGGCTTAAAATAAGGTAAGTTTAGCCAATAAGGAGCTAGAGCTAATGGGCCTAGCAGTGTTTATTCACTGTTTCTGTGTGATTATTTCGGGGCTGAGCAACTAGGAAAAAACAAGCAGCCTCTTTACAACATGGGGCCCTGGCTGTCCTGTAACTAGGTCTGTAAACTGGACTGGCCTGGAACTCATGAAGATTCACATGTCTCTACCTACTGAGTACTACGATTAGAGGTGTGTACGACCACTTTCCATCTTAAACAGAAATCTTCAAAAATTCTAATTATTGACTTATAAATAAGAATATACCATTTTTGTCTTTCTGGTTCTGGGTTGCCTCATTCAGTATTATTTTTTTTCTAGTTCCTTCCATTTCCCTGCAGGATTCATGAGGTCATTCTTTGAACAACTGATTAGTACTCATTTGTTTAAATGTACCACATTTTCTTTATTCATTTTTTGGTGGATCTGAGGGAGATGATGTTAGGGATGGCAACAAGAGGAGAGGGGAGAATCTGTCAATAGAATGTATTGAAAACAAAAAGATAAGAAAATAAAAGTTTTAGAATATTAAATATACCAATTCCAATATGAGTAACAATTTAATATGAAAAGAAAATGCTTTGTAGATAATTTAGAAGCAAGTTTGTATTCGTTGTTGTTCAAAAATTAGATATGACCGACTCTATGAAAGAAAATTCATTGCAAAACATCACTTATTGATACACAGACTTTAAAACAGGCAATATTATAAAAAGGGATTGAGGCATACATTTTAAATATAATTTTATAATTTAAAAGTATAAAATAATTGAGTAAATGTCATAATTTATACATTGGAACATTTTTAGGCATTTAGCAAAATGAAAAAAATAAATCTACAGGTAAATTCATTGAACTACTAATATTCATGCTGAGTGAGATAATCTAGATCCTGAAGTATAAATTTGGCATGTATTTTGCTTATATTTAAATATTAACTGTTCCGTCTATGATAATCAATCTACAATCTGTAGAATAATAGAAGTGAGGTATAATATAAGGTACTGAGGTGAGGTAGATATCTCTCGGAACAGTAGATAAACTAGATTGTTAGGGATAAATGAATGGAGTATGGTGAAAGGAAATGTGGCGACAGTGAGAGAAGTGGGATACCAGTGAGGAAATAAAAGGAAACACAGCTGAAATTAATAGACACCCAAGAAATAATATAGTTATGCAGTTTGAATGAAAATGGCCCCCTTCGGCTCACAGGAATTGGCACCATAAGAAAGTGTGCCACTGGGGGTGGTTCAGAAGCTCAAGGCAGGCTCAGCGGCTGTCCTGCTGTTCATACTGCAAGGTGATCCAGATACAGAACTCTCAACTACGCCTCCCATGTCTAGCTGTGTGCTACCATACTTCCAGCCATGATGATAACAGTTGAAAACTCCGAATTGTAGGCCACTGCCAATTAAATGTTTTCTAACATTTATGTTGCCAGGGTCATGGTGTCTCATAACAGGAATAAAACCTAAACTAAGACATATGAAATCTTAATAATTTCATATAGGAGAAACTCCCATATATAAGAACAAAAAGCAATTGCTAATTCATGGTGAAGACCTAGCTCCAACTGTCCATCTTCTGCCACTAAATGAATGTCCTGAACTGTGTCACATCTAATTTATTTGTTGCTCAAAGGAGTCTCATTGGACTGCCCAAAGCATCCATGCTCTTGCCAAGAAAAAACAAAGCAAAACAAAACAAAACTGTAGCTTGCCCTCCACAAAATGTCAGCAAGGCTCTATTGCTGACTGACAACACCTACAGAACTCACTGAATTTTGAGACATTGAGCTGGTGCCATCTTTGAGCCTTTATCCCTATGTGCTAGGTGTTTGATATAAAGAAACTCTGCGCATAACAAAGGAGAAGCAATAAACAACCCACCTGCAAATGCTTTGGTCTGTTATAGTGTTCTGCCTGCAAGATATGCTTGTGCAGCATTGGCATCAAGCTTGTGGAAGTAACTAACAAATATTCAGTTTGACTTAAGATCCATTCCAGAAGATAGAATCCATACTAAACACTGCTAGCGTGGCCTAGAACCCCGGGATAATGCAATATTCTACCAAAAAAGGTAGCAATAAAATGGTTCCTAATGACATTCCACTATACTTATAGAACACTTCATTGCTTAGTCATGCTCAGAGACTCTTCCTCTTGCAAGCAGATGTGAACAAATGCAGAGACCATCAGTCAGCCAGTTGAGAGAGAGAGAGAGAGAGAGAGAGAGAGTGAGAGAGAGAGAGAGAGAGAGAGAGAGAGAGAGAATGAAATACTGAGCCATAAATGAAATGTCTCTATCAAATCCCACCCCTTAGGGCTCAGTAAATATACCCTGAAGAGGAGGAGGTGCAGAAAGGTAATAGATAAAGGGGATGGGGAGCACCAAATAAACCAGTCCCTCTAAATCAACATGATTGATATGCCCTGAAAGGTTAACACATAAGCAGGGCCTGCTGGATTTGTACTGATGGGGTCCCAGAGCTGAAAGGAGATACTGATGCATGCCCCTATCCTTAAAGCAGAAGCAAACTCTATTTTTAAATATTTGCAAATAAAACTTTTGTTTCCTACCATGAATGTTGTTGGGGATACAAACAACTCTTAAGGGCAGGCTGTATGCACAGCAATAGATTGCCGAGTTTTAAAAGCTCAATGGCATCTTTAGAGATTCCTAGTCACATAATGTCATGTCAGAGATTTTGCTTTAAAAAATACCTCATATTTATTTCATGTTTTTCCATTTATATTATTTGTTCTCTCTTTGAGCCTAAATTTCTTTGTGTATATTTTATGGCTTCCATTTTTTTTTGGTTTTTATGGTGATCCTGAATGTTCACAATAGTGAGTCTCTGCTTCTAAACTTGTGCCTTTACTTGGGTTCTTTTTCTTCTTTTTTTTGTCATATTGCAATGTGTTACTTTTCATTGTACCTTATTTTGGTTTCTTATTATCATCCATTAAAAATGTGTTTATTTTCTAATGAGAGACAGAAACAGAATAGATTCTGATGGGAGGGGAAGTGGGAAGAACCTGGAGAAGCAGAAGAATGAATAAAAATAACATTACTGCACACAAATGTACACCAGTATTTATAATTAGTTAGAGAAACAAAACATAATACTCATGATGGAGAAAATATAACATGGAATAGACTTTATAACAGTAGAATGATAAAACCAATAAAATTTATAGCTCTAAAAAATTTCCATTTGACAAGTTTGTCTATCTCCATTAGTGAGGATAAAATTATAAATCTAGAGAATCACTAAACTTTACTATAAATATTTAAAAAACAAAATTATACACACTACTGCAGAAAGTAGTTGAAATAAAGCATGGAAATAATGAAAACTTTAGCAATGCCTGATACAATAATAAAATATAGAATAGAAAAATACCTATATTTTAATTGTGAGTGGTTTTGAAATCAGACGAGTATTCCAGTGGGTGCTAGAAAATAAGATCCCTGTTGATATACTTTTTGATTCAATAAAGTTCCTTTTGTGACTATGTGATATAAACAAGACTTCATTTCTTCTGTCTTATCATTCTATTTATGAATTTCTAACAAAAAAGCGGCTACTCTATTTTGCTACATTGGAACTCACATTTGAAGAAGAGCACTTTTTCGAACAAAACTGAAATTTATAATGGCAGATTTCCTGCTTCATTCAATTCAGTCTAGTGTTGTTTAAATTGGGTGGTTTCACATTTATATTTATTCTTGTTTTGTTTTCAATAGTTTCATGAAATATTCACTGCTGAGACATCTTTAGTCACAGTACCACATCAGAGTGTATTTTGGAACTAAAAACAATAGTATTAGGAATAATATTGAGAATTGATTAAAATATTAATCATTTTGAAAGTGTCAGAAAATTAGTTAATTATCAGTTGCTTTTAGTTATAGCCATAATAAACCATGGTGAGAAAGTCTTCACAAAATGACAATGTGTAAAAGAGAGAAAGGTCAATGTGTACCCATATACTTGTATACTTCTTCATGGTTTGTAAATTGAGGGAAAGAAATATTTCTCTTTTTTTAAATCAATTTAGAAACTTAAAATTCTTTTATCCCTCTCAGATCATTCATGTTTATAGTTTTTATAGAAAATATTATTTTTTACATATTTAGATAATTAAAATTTTCATATCTTTTCCTTATGTCATTTCTCTTGTTATTTTATATGTCTAAAAATCAAGTCATCTTATAATTAATGAGGAAAATGTTTATTTGTTCAGGTGCCAACTGAAGTACAACTTACATTTCCATATATTTAATATAAGTTATTATAGTCATAAATATCTAATTTGAGGCTGTTGAAAAACTGACATGCCACTGTGACTTAGGTCATTTAAGATCTAATGTTACTATATTTCATTTCACTCACTTATGCAATTAGGCATACTTTTGTTAGAATTATAGTGGTGAATCAGAGATAAAGCAATCCTGGTGTATGTGTCAAAACACATGCAACCACATAAACGCAACACTAATGTGATCACCTTCCTGCAATTCAAGAACTCAGAAGACAGAGACAAAGGGTCCAGGAGATGCTGTCTACCTAGATCAGTCAAGCACGTGAACTCCAGTTTCAGAAAGAAACCCTGATTCAATAAATGGAATGAAGATTAATCCAGAATATACTCAAGCAAACATTCCTCCTCCTACATGTGCTTATTCCTATGAAAACAGACACTCACACATTCAAGCACACTAACATATACATGCAAAACCAAAACAAATTCTATCCACAGAATATAAATTCTGCAAGAATCTATTATCAAAAATGATTGAAAATAATTTGTGATCTTTTTTACTCTAAAACCAAGAATTTTGGGGGAATGTTATCTATAGAACATAAATTCTGTAACTCTCTACCTATTATCAAAAATAACTGGAAATATATTTGGAAATAATTTGTTTATGATATTTATTACTTTAAAAACAACACAGATTGATTGAAAAACCAAAAAAAACCAACAACACAGATTTTAGAGAAATTTTAATAATTATAACAATGAAAAATATTTGTTGACAGAGACTGCACTTTGGTTTCCTGGCCACACATAACTGTAAAGTCACACAGAAAATATAAATTACAACACTGTTTGTCTAATAGCTTAGGCATATTCCTAGTTATCTCTTCCATCTTAAATTAACTCTTTTCCATTAATCTGTGTATCACCACAAGGCTGTGGTCTACAAGTAAATTTCCAAAATTCTTCTCCTTGGCATTTACATGACATTTCCAGACTCTGCCTACTCTTTCTCTCTTGTTCTGTTCTGATTTCCTGGTGCTGGAGACTTGTCTGTATTCTGTCAATCATGTTTTAAATAAATACTGATTGGCCAGGTAGGAAGTATAGGTGGGTCAACCAGACAGGAAGTAGAGGCAAGGCGAGGAGAACGTCTGGGAAGCAGGAAGCTCCCTTGGCATTCCTGTGCAGACCACCAAGGAAGCAGGGTGTGTCCTTGTCCCAGCTGAGAAAAGGTACTGGCCATGTGGCTGACAATGGGTTAATATAAGTTGTGGGAGCTGGTAGGAAGATTGAGCTAATGGGCCAATCATTGTATAACCTAATGTAGACTCTCTGTGTGATTTTCTATGGGGCTTGCTGGCTGTGGGGTACTGGGAGGGACAGAAACCCCAACGAGCAGGCCCTCATAATACAGTTTCCCACCTGGATTTAGTTTGCTAAGCCATTGGTCCAAACAGCTTTATTCTTCAACCAGTAAGAGCCATACATATACAGAAGGACATCCCACATTAACTGTCAAATAAAACTATTGCAGAATTTCAGAGAGAAAAACATTTTTGATCAAGAAGAGAAAAACTATTGTGTAAATTTATATAGTTCAGTCTTAAGAGTATATCATAGAAAATTTAATTTTAAATGATACACATAAACACATTTCATACTTTTGAAGGTATTTTAGTCACTACATGCCTGGTCAATTTCCCAGCAATGTGATTTCAATAACTGTAAAGATTATATTCTTCTGTCAGAGACAAACCCAAAATAGACAGATGACTTGAGAGTTTATATTAGAAACACTAATTCTATTTCCTTTCATTAAACACAGGCCTACTTTAACATGTCAGCAATTGTACAAATAATGTCATTTTTTTCTATTGAAAAATATTCTACTGTTTCCTTTAAGGTCAATGAATTGTGTTTTTTAGAAAAGTAATTTAGGTGGGAAAGATATATCAATAGATAAAACAATTATGTATGTATGAGGGTCTGTGCTTAGCTAACCAGTAATAAGACAAAATGTGAGTGGGTGTGTTCTCTCGACACTTTCCCCAGTTTATACTGGAAGTGTATTTCCTCTACTGTCCTCAACTCTCGTCACTCATCCTGATCTTTTGCTAAACTTTTTCAAAATTGTAAGCTAATTCTTAGATAAAAATTAGATTCTATGTCTCAAGGTGTTCATGTTTGCTTTCTGAGAACTTTCAAACTTCAGTCCACCTAGAGCATATCAGGAAGCCTTTCTGTACAGACCAAACTCGGCTTTCTGTTTGACACTTGTTTCCCAGTTTGATATCTTCTTCAGATAAATGATATCTTCATAATAAAATACTTTGCATAATTTTTAAAATATCTATCATTCTATAATGGGCCTTGAGTCATGACAATTATTATTTGTTCTGTTTTGTATACCTCATAACTTTAGTATATATGTAAAATTATTTCAAACCATTGTTTGATGAGAAAATTCACAATAAAATCAGTAGCTTTTAGGTAGTAATAAAAAAGAAAAGTCAAATACTCTTGATAAGATAATGAAGAATAGATTGCAATTAAATGACACATTTATTATAGTATATAGCCATCTGTTTCCCAGTAATGCAGCATTACTGTTATGCCTTTGTGATGAATGCATGCAATTCTCAATGTAGTAAGAAGTATACAAAACATTTTGAAAAATTGAATTATTAATATAAGCAACTTCATGATATAGTGGAGCAAACTCTGCTTTTAGAAGTAAAAGGCTGTAGTCATAAATTAGACCTATGATGTTGAAAAAAGCACTTACACCTTCTTTGCTTCCATACACACATTTACATGATGAAAAGTGACTCCTCTTACTCTGTTTATAAAATCTGTTGCAACAGGCTTTGCAGAGTACGAATAAATCAGCTTAAGGCAATACATCTAGGCCTTGGTGCTGGTCTCCCCCTATCATAAGGACACAATCATATTAGTGTAGAGCATTTAAATGTGATTAGAGGCATAAGCTATTGCTATTTCTGTTTTCATCTCAGTGATAAAGATACCTAGAAAGAACAGATCATTTTCTGCTACAGAAAGAAGGTACATAGTATGAAGCCATTTCATGAACTCATCAGATCACAGAAGTTGTACAGGAAACCACCAAGAAAACTGGAACAAAAGCTAAATGACATATATATCCTGAAGATACCATTAACAAAAATGTATAATATTGGATCATGTTCCTCCCTGCATCTGACTAAACTTTAGTGTCTTGCAATTAAAACACACACACACACACACACACACACACACACACAATCCCCCCAAAAGAGCCAACTAACCCTTTACCTCCATGTTCTGAAAACTTTCAATCAATATCATGATTATCTTCTCTTTTTATTCCACATGTAAATCTGTAAATAATTCCATGAGCACCCTTATAAAGTATCTTGGAGCCTTTTTTTCTGAGTCACAATTATCAAGGTAAATTGGGAACTTGTTTTCAACTCTGAAGAGTGTAGGGTCCTCCATATAGATGACCTTGTCAAATCAATGAAACTTCCTATTCATGGGTCCCAGTACTTTATCAGTTCAGCTCTGTGTTTACAAACCACCCCTCATTATTTGAGGATGTCACAAAACTCAGAGAATACTAGTCAGGTTCACATTTGTGGAAGCAAAGATGAGAGGAAATGAGGAAAGAAAGGAAAAAAGGTTTGAGAAGCAGGAGAAAGATGCCTGCTTAAGAAAATACTTCTGTTTAATTAGCAGTACAGTCTTAGGGTTAGCATAATGAGTATATTACATATATGTGAATGCTGGCAATATGATTAAATTGTGCATTAATCTGTTATGAATTATTGATTGAACTTTAAATGACACATTTCCCCAGCTAAAGAATTAGAAATAAATGATGGAGTAAATTATAATGAATATCTCAGATTGAACTCCATTAAGGGATGTCATCAGTAATTCTCATTTAAATTAATGTAAATTCAGATAGGCAAAAATAATACACATACAAAAGAACTTTACAACTGTAAGTATTAATACATAAGAATAGAATATAGATGAAATATAAACCATTAAACTATATTTTTATAAAGCAAGCCTGTATATAAATTTATACAAACAGCAAAGGGCTTGGTATGAATTTCATACCTTAAATAGCTATGAGACAACTTAGAATCACAAGTTATTCAATTCCCAGAAGCAAATATATTCAGAGAAAATTGTTTGCCAATAAAAGTACTTTTAAATAAAAGAACTGAACTTTCTTTTTGTTAAAAGCTTAATTAAACATGGAGCTGGAAAATTCAATTTGCGTTGAACAAACTGGGAGTGCAAGAAAGTCATGGAAGAATGCCAGGATCACACAGGCCTCCTGATGGACAAAACTAGAAAAGATTTAACTGAATAAATAATGTTAACAATTTTAATACAAACAATATAAATATTAATAGCTCTATGTTGATAGAAATAAATGATTTTATAGCTTGGTGAATATTGAAGAAGTTGCAAACAACTCTTAGCATTCCAAATAATACACTAAGATTAAAAGTAAAAAGATAATAACACATTAAGTAATCAAAATAATTACTGTAAATCTGCACATGACTGGAGAAAATACAGGTCCTATAAACAGAAGAAAAATCACTACAAATCCTTATACTGTGTCTTCCCAGATCTCCACTCTGTGTTCTTTTTTAAAACAACTTTCTATCATCCATCTTTTTAAAATCAGAATCATTTTCTCCTATTGAGTGTGGTTTAGTTTTTATAATGCACCTTTAACTGTGCTTTTTAAATAATATCTTGACACCTTTCAGTATGTATTTTGATCCTATATATCCCCCTTTCCCACACCTGCCTTCCCATTTCCAAATCCCTTAGCTACCCTCTCAAGTTTAGGTTTTCTCCTTTTTTAACCCAGCAAGCAAATATATGCAGTATCCCTATGTTCTTGAAATTATGACTTTGCCTTGAATTATGGTCAACTTACTAAGGGATTTTAAACAAAAACTGATCCTCACATGCCAGCAGTTATCAGTTATCCATGGCTCTTCAGTTAGCGGTGTGGTTTATGGCACAAATACACTTTTCATGATGTGATTCTCAGGTTTAATCACATGTAGATCTAATGCCACAACTGTGAAGTCTTCTTTGTGCAAATACACTGCTTTGGCAGGAAATTACTTTCTTTGTAATCACCTACAACCTCTGCCTCTAAAACGATCCCAAGCCTTAAGTGGTGGGTGTTTTATATTTGTCCCTTGTGGTCCTGGGAATTCTGTAATTATTTTAAAAATTTTTTTCTGTGAAGTTTGACCAGTTGCATACGTTTGTGACTTTTTTTTTCTTTTTTTCTTTCCTAGCTTCTACAGGAAGAAGCTACAGGGAAGTTTTTTCCTGTACAGTTGAGCGATGAACTAATCTGTGGGTATAATGCCTTGTCAGTAGAGTCAGTTTAATACTGCGGCCTTTTAGTTCCTCCCTTAGGGCCTACGACTTATCTTGCTCCAGGCTCCTGTCCCTGATAATCACCAGGTATGAATTTTGTCTTGAGCCGTCCACCTTAAATCCAATCACAAAGTGGCTGGTTTCTGTTAACAACTCACTTCAATAAATACAATATAGGGAGAGAAAAAAAAAAAACTTGACATATCGAAACCTGGAAATGTGGGTATGTCAAGAAAGTGACCAATACCAATCAATATATATCAATTCACACTGATTTTTCTAGGAAAAATATTTGTGATATTCTTTATCAAATAATTAGAGAAGCTTAATTATGTCTAAGAAAAAAAATGTACGATTAAAGAAAGATATATTCTACAAAAATCTTGACTAAACTTTTTAAACTTTTAACAGTATTAACAGTTAAAAATGAAGACTTTGTGAAGGGTCGAGGAGGATAAGGAATTATGACGATTGAATCTACTTGGCATTTTCAGTTTGAGTCTCCAACTAAGTAATTAAATAAGTATAGGACTTCTTAGCTTCTTAGGAGGAAAACTCTAAAATCTGAATTAGTAGAGATATTGGTTAATATATTATACAAGAACATTTACATTATACCATAATATTTTACTTTCACAAACATGTTGTTACTTTCTTTTAAAAAAATAAAACCACCTGAGGTTTGGGGATATTAGTATTTTAGTAAGCTTTGTGTTATCTTGAAACTTTGTTGTTAAACAGTTTATTTTCAAACAAAAATGAATAAATTAGATATATTTTCATAGAAAATGTGTGTAGAGTCATATAATGAGAAGTTATAGAAAAAAATTTATAAGAAGCACATGAGTTAATGATGCTGATTGAGTTTAAAATGCCAAGGAAATTTCAATTTTGAAAAGATTTTGTTGGTAAGAGAATAACATGAGACCCCACAACCCACCCAGGTTGGCAAGCGTTGCTCTCCACAAATGGACACTGAGGTCTTATTGCTGAAAACAGCACCTATAACTCGCAGAATATGGAAAAGTCTATCTGGTGTCTGTCTAGATTCTTTTTTTAAATTGTTGCTGTTTTCTAGAAAGGGTTTCTCTGTAGCTTTGGAGCCTGTCCTTGAACTAGCTCTTGTAGACCATGCTGGCTTCAGACTCACAGCAATCCACCTGCCTCTGCCTCCCAAGTGCTGGGATTAAAGGCATGCATCACACCATCTAGCTAGAGTCTTTACCCCTACAGCCTACTGTCCTGATACTGGAAGGTGTTCTGCATTCTACCAAAGCAGAAGGGTAAACAACACCAAATCAGTTATAAAATCTTCCATCTAAAAGAAAAAAACATGTTAGCAAGATACACTGGTTCAATAGTGGCATAAAGTTTATGGGAGTAGCCAACGAATATCTGATTTAAATAAATGCCCATTTAAAGAGATTGAACCCATCCCTTATGCTGTCTTGTTGGTCAAGAACCTGAGACTAGATAGCCAGAAGACCTATAAGAAAACCAAATGCCACAGTTCAAAAATGGAACACAGTAATAACTACAAAATGCTAAATACAGAGCTAAATGCCTTTCCCCAACCATCATCATGAAAGTTCCCTCCTGCAGCAGATGGGAAATAGAAACCCTCAACCAGAAAATATGCAGAAAATGAGAGACTATGGAACACTCATTCCTAAATGTTATGTCTTGACCAATTGCCTCAAAGAATTCTGTGAGACCTAACCAAAGGGTGTAAGAGGCAGAGGGGATGGAGGACAACAAAGAATCAAGGCCTTGTAAACACAACACAACCGAAGAACATATAAAATTACATTCACAATGGCAGCATGCACAGAGGCCTGTGTCTGCCCAAGGTGGGGTCCTAGAACTGAAAGATGTTGAAACATGCACCATCACTAACCTAGAACTTCTCTACAACTGATAACCACTTGAAAATTAAAATTTAATTTGCTTTGCTTATTTGTTTCCCAAAGGAATCTTACTGGGAAAAGAAACCACTCATAAGGGTAGGCCAGATCCCCATCAATAGATATCTAGTTTAAGAAAATGAATGCAATGGCAACATCGCAGGTTCTTTTTCTGAAAATCTTGAGTCAGGGCATTTTTTAAAAACCTTACTTGACCTTTGTTTATAAATTAAGTTTTCTGCATTTGTGTTTGGGTTTTTATGTGATTCCTGCATATGAGCACATGTGTGTCTCTATATCTATGTGTTTCTTTTGCTTTATTTTTGGCTTGTTATCTGTTTTGTTTACTTTGAACTTTTAAAAGTTGTTTGGCTTTTGTTTTGCTTATTTTCTTTTATTATTATTCCTTAGATGTTTGTTATATGTTTAATGAGAGACTGGATAGAGGTGGGAGGGAAGTGGGGAAGAAAACAGTGGGGGAATCTGTAATCAAACATATTTCTATGAAAAAATATATTTTTACTATATTTTATTTTAAAGAAAAAAGAAAAAAATCCAGAATTATTTGATTTTTATTTACATTATTGTATTGTATATGATGCATGTGTGTTAGCATGAAAACCACAGTGAATGTGTGGAGGGAGGAAACTTTGTAAATGTATTTTTATTTTTATATGTTTATGGGTGATCTAGAGATATGAGTCAGTTTGTCTGGCTTCTTATAAAAAAATTCTTTTGTCCAATGAGCTATCTTTCAGAACACAATATATTGGTTTATCCCATACCTTTGGAATTTTAAGGAGGGTCTAGGAGATAGGAGCTTAAAAATATATGCATGGCATTATTTCAAGAGGCATAGGCTATTAGAACATTTTGACTTCATTGATTCTGAATAAATAAAAAAATATTTAGGGAGAGTTAAATCCTAGTATAATGCTCAAAATTAAAGGAAAGACCCTTGACTCCTCATTGAGAAAAGCTTCAAGTTTTAGCAGTTAATATGGCTGACATAAAGTTTATATTATTTATTCAACTAATTCAACATAATTTGTCACCAAGCAGGAGAAGAAAAAGAGACATCTTCAGCCATTCTGAATCATAATCTAAATTTTCGTTAAGCTACAATCCTTTGGACTCTCTTGTTCAAGTCTAATAAACATGGACATTTACACTATTCAGTCCTCTTCAAAGACATATTTATTTAGAAAAGAAAGAAATCCTATGTTTGAATATACTTTTGACTTAGGGTGAAATTATTGAACCATAATTATCTTAATGTTTAAAAGTGGATTTATATTGGATCACAATAATACATTTAAAGGTCTCTCTCTTTAATACGCTTCTAGCCTTGAACTGAATGGCTCTATCTTAACTCTGCACTGTTAATTTTATTGCAGTGATTGATAAACCTTGTCACTTTGCCTTTATAAACCTGCTATTTTCAGGGTTGCATTTACTGCCTGCCTTTTTACAAACTGCCACTGCATATGAGCAGTTTAACAAATGTTAAATTTCAGAGACAGATAATAGATAATTACGAACATTTAAATGATGGATGTTAATTTGATTCTAATAAATGTCAGGTAAATTAAGGTCATGTCTGTAGAAGACAGTGATTCTAAAGCAAATTTCATTATTAGCCAATAAATATGTCTTCACTCCTACAACCTACCACTATAACAGTCTCCTCAGAAATTAATATGGCATTTACAGAAGTGTTATGTATAACTATGTATTCCACATTACTCAGTAACATAGGTTTGAAATACCAGTTAAATAAAATATTTCAAAATAATAGGAGAAAATGCTGACACATTATATGTTCTAAAGTAATATTTAATTAATTCAAAAATTTCACAATAGTAGACACAGGAAGAATATTAATTGCCCTACTTTACCAACAAGTAGAATTTGTGTCTAAAATTAATAGTTAATGTCGTGTGTTCAGAACTGATTTGCAGCTATTTTTCAGGTTAGCCAATTTCTATAGAAGACTTAGATGAAATAAAAAGAATTTCTAAGCAACATGCTGTAGTCTGAAAACTCAGGTCCAAATTCTTGACAATTGCAAAACATTACAAAAATGTATTAAAAATGCTAGGGAGAGAAATAACAGAAATAGTATGCTATCATAGGTTTGATGTCAATTCCATTCTGATTGATATTTTCTTATTTTTATGTTTTTACTAGAAATAAAAAAGAATTTAAACATTTATCCAGCATTCTTTCATCCCTCCAGCCCCAAACAGCTACCCTGTCTTGTATTCTTCCCATAACTCCTTTACTCCCATGTTAACAACCTCCTTTTTCTTCATTAGCTTTGCTTGTATTTTGTGCATATAAACACACCCAATGTGTACATGTGTGCACACACAGACACACACGCGCACACTCACATATATAGTCTATCTTTGTTGTTTGTGTTTATATGGTTTTCAGGGCTGACAACTCAACATTGAACAATCCATAAAGGGGGTAATCTCTGAGAGTGACAAATTCTCCTTTTCCTAGTAGTCCTTAGTTTCCTGTTGCTCTTTTTCAAGGGGTAGAACCCTTGAAACTTTACCCCTTCAATGTTAGCATATTCATGGATATTTCCATTGTTCTGATTTTGCTCATGCACTCATTTCTAGGGGCAGTATTTCACATTATAAATTCTGGGACTCTGACTCTTGCAATCTTTTTACCCCTCTTGTCTGATGTTCCCAGAGTCATAGATGCAGAAGATCTGATGTAATGCGGTGTTAATATGTTGTGTGTGTGTGTGTGTGTGTGTGTGTGTGTGTGTGTGTGTGTGTGTGGTGTGTTGAGACATTAATGGTCTCTTGCTCTCTTCATTGTGATTTTCTGTGATGTTGTTCACATGCTGAAAAGAGTTTCCTTAATGTAGGAAGACAGCTACACTTAATTGTGGATGTTAAGGAATATAAGAATAATATTTCCAGTGTTTTAAGGATATGGTCCTTGAGGAAAGTGGTCGTAGCAGATTATTTTCTAAGTTCCATGAACTCATTAGCCCCAGAAATAATGCTAGATTTCTAATACTGGGCATGATTTCCCAATGTTGAGAAGACCTTATATCAAATTAGAGATCTGTTGGCTGCCATCTCACTGACCTATGTTTGTCAGCTATTGAATCTTTTGCATATCCTGTCATGTTAGTAATTATCATGGTTCATATACCCTAACTGGCTCATTTAGTAGATTCACTAGTATTTTCTGGAAACATTTCACAGTTCCAGAAATTGAACAAAGGAGAGAGGCCTTCAGGTCTGATGCAACTTGAATCATTTTAGTCCTAAATATTAAGAGCTTTGTGTCTTCAGAAAGAGAGGCATATTTACAAATCCATGAGGCAACGAAGTGAAACATGAAAACTGGTATTACTTTAGGGATTCTCTTTGAATATTCTGACCATTCATTGGATGTGAGGTTTCTTGTACCTAATATTGAAGAATTTGTTAGTCTATGGTACTTAGGGGAGCATTGTAAGTCTAAGTGGTTTAACTTCTTTCAACATATGTTGTATAATTTCCAGTAAATATAAAGTAGTGATTCCTTAAGTTTTTATCAAGCAGTCTTCGCATTACATATTTCTTCTGCTTCCATATTAATAGTATTGATGTCCTTCCCTCTACATTGTTGGAGTGCTCTCCCTGTTTTTACTATTTCATATTTCATTTCTTCTGATTTGTTCTATTCCCCTTCTACCTATCCCCAGCTATATTATATTTATATATACTTTCTTAATTTCCATGGGCACTTCCTTTTGTATACTTACATATGAAGATTTAGGCTAGGAGTTACAAAGTTGAAAGAGAACATGTGCTTTTGGCTTTTGAGTTTGAATTACCTAATTCAATATAATCATGTCTAGATCCATCTTGTTACCTGTAATTTTCATGATTTTATTTTTTCTTTATTGCTGGATAGTATTCATTCTATATATGCAGCACATTTCATTCTCCATTCATCATTTGAAGGATATTTTGGTAATTTCCATTTTTACCTATTTATGAATAGGACAACTATGAACATTATCAAGCAAGTATCCATGATATTTTGGGACATTTCGGGAGTTAGCAAGGATTGGTATACCTGGGCTATTTACTGGGTTTAATTTTAGTTTTGTTTATTGGTTGCTGATTGTTTTGTTTTGTTTTAGGATTCTTCATACTAAATTTTCAGGGGCACTGCACCACTTTACACCCCTTCAGCAGTGAATGAGGATTCATCTTACTGCACAGTATCACCTACATTTGTTGACTGTTGTTTTATTGACAATAGACATTCTGCCTGGGGTGAGATGAAATCACAATATTGTTTAAATTAAAATTCCCTAAGTGCTAAATATTATTAGGACTGAAGTAATAGTAATTTTTTTCTTCTATTAAGAACTATATGTTTCAGTCTTAAAAATTTTAACTAAGTTGTTTTTTTGATTTTTTTAAAATTCTGAATATATTGAGATTTTATTCATCTGTCAGATGTATAGATAATAAAGATTCTTTTCCATTGTATGGATTTGTCCTTTGCTAGACTGTTTGGTGCCTGGGCTATACAAAAATTTTAAGGTTTATACAATTTTACTTCTCAATTGTTACCTATATTTCTTTTACAAATGGAGTTCTATTCAGAGAGTCCTTTTCTATCGCAATATCTAGTATAAATACTATTAGCAGTTTTGGTTTGTTGGATTTTAAATTGTTGTTTCTAATCCCTATATATCTAATTTTGTATTAGGTAATAGATTCATGTCTAATTTTATTCTTTAGTATTAGGATAACTACTTTTTCAAGACCATTTATAGATGATCTCTTTACAGTATAGATCATTTTCCCTCTTTGTCAAATGTCAAACTGCTATAAGTACATGTAATCATGTTTAACTTGTCTTCATTACTTTAATTTATATGGTTTTGAGTCATAAACATATTGCTTTATTTTTTTTCTATTTTTTTTTTTTTTTGGTTTTTCGAGAGAGTGTTTCTCTGTGGCTTTGGAGCCTGTCCTGGAACTAGCTCTTGTATACCAGGCTGGTCTCAAACTCACAGAGATCCGCCTGCCTCTACCTCCCAAGTGCTGGGATTAAAGGCATGTGCCACCACCGCCCGGCTAACATATTGCTTTATTGCTGCATTTTTATAATATATATTTAAATATAAAATAGCAATATATCACGTATTCTTTTTGTTTAAAATTGCTTTGGCTATCTGGGATTTTTTTTCATTTTATGTGTATTTTAGAATTCTTTTCTATTTCTATAAAAAATATTGTTAGTAGTTTGATTGATATTAATTATGAATGTAAATTTCCTTCAGTAGAATGATCATTTTCACAATGTTAATACTACTCATCCATGAACAAAGCATGGCTTTCCATTTACTAATGTCCTTATTAATCCCTTTCTTCAGATATTTGAAGTTTTCATGGTAGTGGTCTATCACCTTCTTATTTAGATTCATTCCAAGATATTTTACCATCCCCAATGCAACTATAAACAGAATGATTTACTTTTTAATGTGTTTATTGGTGGTATACAAAAAAGTTTGTGTTTTTTTTACTGGATTTTGTTTTTTTTTATTTTGTTTTGATATTGTTTTTATTTTGATATTGTTTTGTTAAATAGTTTTTTTCTATAATCATTTGGGATTCACCTCTGTATTCTGTGAATATGTTTTATTATAATTGGTTAATAAAGAAGCTTCTTTGACCTCTGGCAGGGGAGAATAGAGCTAGTCAGGAAAACTAAACTGAATGCTGGGAGAAAGAAGGAAGAATCAGAGAGACACCATGTAGCCACTCAAGGAGACATGCAGGATGAAACCGTATGCAAGTAGGCCACAGTCATAAACAGATTAATAGAAATGGGTTAATTTAAGATATAAGAGTTACCTAAAGAAAGTCTAAGCTATTGATCAAGCAATATTGTAATTGAGAAAGCAATATTGTAATTCTGTGCTATTTTTCTGATCTGGAATAAGATCTAGTAGTCAGGAAAAGAACAAGTAACCTCTTCCTATACTAGAAGTTTTCTGGTGGCATTGTTGGCATCTCTCGCGTAACTTATCAACAGAAAATTGGAGTAATGAAGCACATGACAGGGTTTTTAAATAGCCTTTCTGAATATGACAGAGATTCTTAGAGAAGAAATTAATAAATCTCTTAGACAAATCTATAAAAAAGCATAAGCATACAGTGTAAAAATCTTGTCAAAGTTATACAAGACCTGAATGTGGAAATGGAATCAATAAAAAAAATCAACTGAAAGAAATCTGGAAAGGAAAAATATAGGAATTTAAAAAAGGAGAGTCAGAGGCAAACCTCACCAACAGAATAAGAGATGAAAGAAAGAATGCTAGACACTGAAGACACTACTTGAAGAAATTGACAGTTCAGTCTAAGAAAATGTAAAAACCACCTTGAAAATCTTGGACAGTATGTAAATACCAAATTTAAGAGGAAGAGAATGAAAAGAAACCCAGTTCAAAGGCACTCAAAATATTTTCAACAAAATCATATAAAAAATCCCACCCTAAATAACTATGTGCCTATTAACCTGCAAGAACCATATAGAACACCAAATAGAATGGACTTGAAAATGCATAATAATAAAAACATTAAATGGACAGAAAACATAAGCTGTAGTAAAAGCTGCTAGGGAACCAAAACCAAATAATATATACAGACAAATTATTAGAATAACACTTCATCTCAATGGAATTTCAAAAGACCAGAAGGGTCTGGATGGATGATCTATAAACTCTGAGATACCATAGATGTCAGTCCACCAGACTACTATACCCTGCA
The DNA here is from genome assembly GCA_028555095.1 of Dicrostonyx torquatus. NCBI lineage: Eukaryota > Metazoa > Chordata > Mammalia > Rodentia > Cricetidae > Dicrostonyx > Dicrostonyx torquatus. The sequence goes on along the minus strand of JAQHUG010000501.1, from coordinate 93,693 downwards.
AATCATTCAATCATAGTAGATGGAGAAATAAAAACCTTTAATGATAAAACCAAATTTAAACAATATCTATAAAAAGAGGGGTATCACATACACATAAACACACACACACACATACACGCACACAACACACCACCACCACCAAAACCAACAACAACAACAATAACATTAACACCACCATCATGACAACAAAATATGAGGAATCAACAAACACGCAGTACTGCTATCTCTCATTCTTTCTAAGATAAAACTGTGCACGGCTCAGAGACACAAGTGACTCAGAGGCACAAACACTTCCACCATGTTAGCAGTACAGTGTGCATGGCTCAGAGGCACAATCGGCTCTGCCATGTTGGACTGTGTGGAGCAAGCAGGCAGTAATTTAAGTAATACAATTTCTGCATGGTTATTATGGGGCTTAAGCTAGCCGGGCGGAAAGGAGCTGGGCGGCATGCAGCAGGTTCCTCTTACTACAAAAAAAAAAAAAAATTCAATTAAATAACATGGACAGAATGGACGCAGAAACAGGATCCATCCTTCTGATGGATAAAAACATCATTAATTAACATCAAGGATAAGTATTCAGGGTAAAAAGGATGAAAAAACATAATGCATTCACATAGACCTAAGAAGCAAGCTGTTGTAGCCATTTTAAAGTGTGACAAAATAAACTTCAAACTTCTATCCAAAAGAGATGGGGAAGGACATATTCATTAAAGGAAAATCTACAAAGAGGACACTGGAATACTTAACAACAATTCACTAAACACAAGGACTAAAATATTTGTAAGAGAGACAATACTATATTTTTTTTAATCATGTATGGATCCCCACACAACAGATGGTGGGAAACTTCCATAACACATTCTTGTCAATAGAAAATTCATCCAGACAAAAACTAAACATAAGTTAAGTTTTGGAGCTATGTGACATAAATAAAATGGTACTAACACATATTTACAAAGCATTTCATCCAAAAATGAAAAAAATACATCTTCTTCTAAGGATCTTTTTGAACTTTCTTCAACATTGAACACATACCCAGACAAAAAACAAGTCTCAACACACACAATAACAATGAAATTACACCTTCTAACCTATCTAATCACCAGAGATTAACCCTATATATCATCATTAAAAACAACAGAAATGCTCAAAATCATAAAACTGAACAACTCATCACTCAATAAAAAATAGATCAAAACAGAAAATATGAAAGAAATCAAAAACATTCTTCAAATTAATAAAAATTAATACACAATATTCCCAAAGTTATGAAGGTGATTCCAAAATTCAAGTTCACAACATTAAGTGCTTAAAAGAAACTGACAGGTAAGTGTTGGTGCAAGTCTTTAATCCCAACTCTAGGAGGCAGAGACAAGAAGATCTTCATGAGGTCAAGGCCAGCCTGGTCTACAAAGTGGCTTCCAGGACAACCACAGTGGCTACACAGAGCAATCCTGTCTTGAGAAACTAAACAAACAAACAAACAAAAATCCTGAAGAGATTCCATATTAGTAACTTAACAGCACATCTTAAAACTCTAGAACAAAAAGAAGAAACCACACCCAAAAAAGAATAGCTGAAGAAAATCAAACATAAGGCTGAAATCAATAAAATAGAAGCAAAAACCATGAATTAAAATATCTCAAAATATTATTCTATACTGATCAATTTTGCAGAGTGAAAAGAATATAAATAAGAACACTGAATAAGTAATAAACAAGATCTTTCATAACCATTGATAATAAACAAGAACTTTTTAGCTTTATATTTTACCTACAGATGTCATTATAATCCTGTCATAATATATGCCATAGTGTTTATGATATTAATATATGCATACCTTCTACAGTAAAAATTCATCTACTAAATCTCACTTATTTCACCAATGCATAATGTCATCTTTTCATTTAACATTATCAATGAATAAAACACCAATAAAAACATCTAAGCATTGAGAATGCTCTCACACTGAATGTCCTGTGATTCTGCCTCCTGCCCTGTGTTCTGCCTCTTGCTTGTATTCCTGCCTCATGCTTTGTGCTCCTACTCCTGCCCTATCCTCCCGCCTCCTGTTCTGGACTGTATCCTCCTGCTCTGTGTTCCATCCTCCTGCCGACTCCTGCCCTATGTTTCTACTTCTTGCTCCTTGCTTCCACCTCCTGTTCTGGGTTCCATCCTCCTGCTCTGGGCTCCATCCTGTCCTGTGTTCCTGCCCTGTGCTCCTGACATCTGTCCTATGTTTCTTCTTCCTGCTCTGTTCTCCTGCCTCCCACTCTGACTCACTCTCCTAGACTTCCTCTCATTCTGTTTTTCATGTGTTATGAGTAAATAACATCAACACCTTCTTTGCACTTTTAATAGTTTGTGTTATTTTCTTTTTATTCCACAAACATTGTACACATTTAAAACAAAAATATATTTCTTTGGGAAAACCTTTAAAAACTAATGAAATGTGGTGTTCTGAAAATAAGTGCATGGATAACACTGTCTGTGTTGAGAAACACTTTTTCTTACTTGACCAGAGGGGGGGGGAAGAAGCTTATGTAATCAAGCTTAGACTCATAATCTTTTATTATATTATTGATAGCGTAATTTTATCTACTGTCTGATTTTTATTTCAACAAGCCAAGGTGAATATTAACGTAATGTGATGACATCTGTGCAGGAGCTACTGATTTTTCATGGAAATCTTTCACTAGAATTAATCAATTGCTGTATCAGGCCCGAGGGCTCAAACACAATACTACAAATGCTATCAAATTATCTATGGACTCATTTGAAAGGCAGTGGGCTTATGTTTACTGAAACAGAGGTGTAAAATCTGCCGGTATAATTTATGTGGAAGGGTTCTTCAGAGAAAATCAAGAAGTTATAATGAATGTCTTTTAACCACCTTCATTCTGCTAGTGGCACCGAAACAGTATTATCAATATTTTAATGTTTTGTAGTTTTCAATCCAAATTACAAAATTTTTATTGTAAACTTTGATCTTCACTCAAAGACAGGTGCATCTTCTCTCTCCTTGCTTTTACAAACTTTCTCTTCTTCCTTGTTATTGAAAAACATTACTATGAAATCTTTAAAGCCACTCAAAGAAAAGTTCTGAAATAGAGATATTGTTTTCTAACCTTGTGAGTTGATCAAAAGAAGGAATGCTTTGCTTCCTTTTTGTTATGAAAGTAATAAGCCACTTCTAATCTCAGGTTTAGGCAATTTCTCTTGATTTCTAAAACCAAATTTAAATAATTATAATTATTCTTCAAGAAAAGTTTTGAGATTTATTTGGTCATGTTTAAAATGTTTCTTCATTTAAATGATTTTATGAAAGAAAACATAGCATTTATTTTAGAAAAATCATTATGTAATATAAACTGAAACAACAAAGAACATTCTACTCTGGGGTTATTGTACAGAACTAGATTTTTTTCAAGTGAAGTAAAAAATAAATGATTTAAGAACTCAATTCTTATTGCTATATAAACTGATATTAAAATTTAGTGTTTATAAATCTGATATAAACAGTCCATTTTTTGCTTTTTATGAAAAACTTACATTATAAAATTTTGAGTCTGGAATGCATTATAATTATTTAATCTAATGTTTAAAGTAAGAAAAGAAAACTAAAATAATTTCACTGCAGGATATAAAGAGCACGTACTCTCTAAAATATAAAAAATACAGATGCCACAAATGTAGAAGTATGTGTTTTTCAATGTATAAAAAACAAACAGAAATGTTCAATTTGTAGGAAAGAAATATAGAAAGCTCTTTTATAAAAAAGAGATGGCTTGGAAATTTTAAATAAGTGGGTTGAGCCGATTCAGAGAAATACCACAGACATTTTAATAAATGAAAACAGCCTTATGTTTGCACATATGTATGTATATAGGGAAGTGTGGCATAGTTCATGACATTAAGAAAAAAACTATGAGAGGATCAAAAATGTTTTAAAGGAGGAGAGTTATGGGTATCAAAATAGTTGAAGCTTGAAAGAAGAAAGGAAACTACTATGTTAGAAAGGTACAGATGTTGGGAGAAGGAGAATTGGAGAGTGTGAGGTGAGGGACTGTCAATCAAAGCCAAACATGGAAGAAAATGTCATTATACATGTTCTCTTTCCTTTAAATAATAGTAAAAAAAAAGAAAGGGGAATAATAAAGGGGAAAACAAAAAGGAACAGAAAGTTGATAGTTCTTAACCTAGAATAAATGTTTTATTGACATGGTTATTGAATTCTGTGCACCCTTAGAATATTGCTGTTGCACATTTCAATTATTTGTCTGAGAAAATGACTCAATGCATTATTACAACTTCATAAATTCTTTATACCAATTACAATTTTAAAAATAAATGTATGTTACATTTATTAAATATTTCTAGCTAATTCTCTTTAGGGAGATACCAGTACATGACTTTCTATCTTTTATGAAATTCTATGACCTTCTGTCTCCCAGAAAAATATTTTTTGTTTAAGTATGACAGTGACCAATACCTTGATGTTAATTTGATTGCCTGGAAATATTTTTAACTCTCCTTCACTTGTAAACTGTTTTTCTGAATATAAAACTTTTAGGGCTACATAGTGATTTTCTTGTCTATCGACACAAAAATACTTCAAAAATTTTAATTCAAAAATCTGATGAGCAATCTGTGGAATACTTGTGTTTGTTTCATCCTAAGTTAGCAAGAAACTTATCTTTTTTATCTCAAGATTTTTAATTTTAACCTGTGGTCTTCTTCATATTTAACTGGTGTGTAATTTTTTATTTCCATCTCATTCTGTCTCTGTCTGTCTCCATTTCTGTTTCTCTGTCGCTGTCTCTTTCTGTGTGTGTGTGTATCTGTATGTTTGTGTTTCTCATTGAGCATAGTAGAAATACCAAATGCCATGAAAACAATGTCTTCCTACTTTCAAAATAATGAAGATGACACATCTTATTAGTTCCTTACTTGGTCCATTAGGTTTCATTTAATTTTAGAGTGTTCACCTTTCCTTTACCTTAAGTACAGGAGTGGTAACTCCCAATATCATTATCCATCAAATATGACAATAAGTGTTCAGTGTAATCTTTGTATTTATACTTTTGAGTTATTTTAAAATAACATAGTATGACAAAAGTTATTTTCAATTATATAATACCAATTGATATTCCAAAATATGCTTAAGGCCTTTGTACTTACAACCTAAAACATACCAAAATATAGTGTTGCTAAGAATTTAGTAACAGCATTATATCTGAAATAAAGAGTTGCCATTAAGCATAAAATCTCCCATCTATTAATTGATATTGATTGATAAAAATGTACACACATAATTTATTAAAGAATAAAAGTATAAATTTAACAAAAAGTAGATGACATAAACAATGAGGAATAAATAAAACCTACTAAACATTCTTGTTTACTTCTGAAAACCTAAAAGCTTAGCTAACATTTTTGCTAGGAAAAGGAGAACAAATAGTGATAGGTGGCAGATTGTGACAGCACAGAGCAGACCAAGAGGTGAGTGACCAAGCTCCAATTGGACAGCCTTGGCCCTAGGCCCCAGGGAAAATCCCAAGCCTCTCTCCCACCAACTTTAGTCAAAATAGCAAGCCTTCTCCAAGCAGGCTTTTCTGAAACTACTCCATAGGACCTTGTAATATACAAGTTCTACTACACCCCCAAACCCACCTCTCCCCTGAAACCTCAGCAGCTCCCTGAGACACAGACTGTGACTATACAGAGAAGGCCAAGGGATCAGTGATCACCCTTCCATATGACAGCCCAGTCGCTAGAGCCTATTCTACAGGGCAAAACCAGGGCCCCATACCACCCATCTCAGCTTCACCAGCTGGTCATCAGACAAGCATATGATCAGGCTGCCCCGGCACCCACCTCATTGGATCCTGTGGTCCTCAAGTCTCATGCTATCAACAAACCCA
>JAQHUG010000501.1:39544-62105 GCA_028555095.1 Dicrostonyx torquatus | reverse complement strand
ATGAGAATGCCTCACTGATAAAAGGTGCTAAGTCACATGGCTAACACAGACACGAAGTGTGGGTCGATGTAAGATGTGAGACTTAGTTAATAAGAAAGCCTGAGCTACTAGGCCAACCCGTTTATACTTAATTGTAGACCTCTGTGTATTTCTTTTGGATTGAATGGCTGTGGGATCAGGTGGAACATAAACTTCTGTCAACAGTTGGTTTTCCAAGAAAGCATGTTCCTGGTGCAGCTTTGCTATAGGCATTTACCATGCCATCAGTTTGTCTGCTTTTCTGAATGCTAACTCAGTTCTTCTTCAGAAGAGTGTAACTTTTTACATATCTTCCTTTCTATCACTTATTATCACTTGCTTCACAGATGCTGGCCAGAGTCTAAGCATGCTTTCCTTGGTATTCTGGTTGCTCTTTCTCTGAGGTTCCATCTATTTTTTCTTTTCTTTTTTTCTTCTTTTTTTTTTGTTGGTGTCTGCTTGCTGAACTATGTCTAACTCCAAAAAGCTTTTGGCTTCCTCCTCTCCATTTCCTCTTCCAGGCATCTGCCAAGGTTTTCTTGCTGTTTGTCTGATCTATGTTTTTTTTTTTCTAAAACTCTATTAAAACTGTACTTGAGCTTCTTTCTGACTTCATTTACAAATTAATTTATAAAAGAGCATACAAACCCTCAAATATCCAAATTTTCTAAATAACACGTTCTATTATGGGCAGAACGCATTGACTTCAGTAGCAATGATAAGCAAGTTGTATGCCTTAGCTGCACATCTACATAATATATGCTTTCATGAGAAAAACAATGTGTGCAATAAATTCTTGAGGAATTATTCCACTCTTAGAAATACTTATTTCTTGTTTCTTTTTATTTGTTTATTTGTTTGTTTCTCAATTATACTGTTTTAGGTCAATATTTACTGATTTCTGTCACTGTCCCTGGTGCTTTTTAAGTAAATTAAGGGAAGAAAAGCCTGATGTGTTTTCATATTGTTATTTATGCTTACATAATTACCTTTCCCACTATATTTAATTATAAATTTATAAAGAAAGATTGAGAAAAAAGAGGAGGGGCAAGTATGGAATTAAGAAAGGAGGAAAGGAATGAAAAGATGAGGGAGAAAGGGAGATAGAGAATGAAGAGAGGAATACAAAGAACAAGGCTATTTGGAGATATATTCTAACTAGAAACATGAGAAAATGAGATGATTACCATTTACCAAATTTATTCCTCTAAGAAGCAAAAGAAGTCAAGTTAAAAAATGGTACTTCATTAGTTTTATATTTCATAGCTGAGGAAAATCTTAAATGAACTTTTTAAACAGAAAAATTTTTCTCAACTGATGGTTTCAGCAGTTTCCATCCATTGTACATAGAAGCAATGAAATTCGTATGCTCACATCATGATATTTAAGACTCAGGGAGCCTTCACTCTAGCTTCCTGGCCTTCTTGCATGTGGAATGATATTGTTGATGATCATGAATGGTTGTTGATGGTCTTGCCTTACTCAGTCATTCCAGTTATAATCATCTTACAGATTCACACATACATGTGACTTGTTTTTTAGATACCTCTCAGTTGAGTCAATTTATCATCCCTATTAACCATCACAGATACCCTGTTATTGGGTAATAAAATTCTAGAGTAGCTTGCAATGTATGGCAAAAATATATTAAAATAATAAATGGTGCTAAATGTACCTTTATTATAATTCCTAATATTCCTTTTCATTTAATTGTTAACATGTCTTACTATGCCTTATTTTAATATTGTTACCTACTAATTTATATATTCTTAATTTATCTGAAAAGTATGTAAACAATATTCAGGGTCAACATGTAGAAACAAAATATATCTTCATGGATAAAACAATTTTGCTCAAATACTAAATGTATTGCCATATTGCTCAACATTTCAAGTATCAATAATACTGAAACATTATCAACATTATGTGAACATAAACTCTCTTCTGGTATGATAGAAAAAATTGTTTAGAAAATTTTCAAGGTAGTAGAATTGACTAAGTAGTTAGGAGCATATACTGTTCTGTGTTGCCTTTAATTACAGCTCCAGGGTTTGCAGTATCATCTTCTAGCTTCTGAGAACTGTTGTACTTATACATATAAACACACACATTTAATTATAAATTAAACTATTATTTTAATAGAAATTATAGTATATTAATTGTCATGCCTTCATAAAGAAGAATTGTTATCTAACAAAGTCACATCTGCATATTTTTGTATATTCACACATTCTGTAGTTTGTTAGCAAATATGTAGATTTTATATGTTGACAAGGTTTTGATTTATTTTAATTCAATAGGAATTTCTGTACACATTTCTTACAAAACACATATATAAATTGTATATAAAGGAAATCACTGAGGTTTTTTGACAACATTATGAAGTTCACTGACATAAGTGAACTATGAATAAATAAGGAAATTGAGAGAATATCTTTAAGAAATTATATTTAGAGTTCATATTTAACAATTTACTCAAAACAAGTAAGAAAAGAAATAAGCATAATGAGTCTAGTAAATTAGTAATGAAAAAATATAAGAAGAAACTAATGGATCCAAGAACTATCATAGATCATGGCATGCTATTTCCAGACTGTTAACCATGGCTATGATGAACAATTGCAGGTGCTTAAAATCTTCATGACTTCATAAAGAAATAATGAGACAATAAATGTCAAAAGAAAATCATAAGCAGAGCTTCTCAAATGGAAACTGCTTGACCACCTGTATCAGAATCCCTCCCCCAAGAAGAACAGTAAAAATATAAATTTTATCAATTACCAGAGACTTATTAATCATAATTCTAAATGGAGATGTGTGAATTCTACCTATACAAGTAATATCCAAAATATTCTATACACATATGAGAACAAAACTACAAGCCTACACCTTAGCTAGAGGAGAAATTGAAATGCAGTGTTGCCAATAGCCAGAATTTACAGATTACAAGAAAATACTGTCTGTATTGAAATTAATTCTTTCTATTTTTATTTTATCCTCTTTATGAGCCATTTTGAGCCTAATTAATAAATTGGTTCAAATCAGATCATTATTATTGCAATAATCTTTTCAAGTAAATTCTCTACTTAATTCCAAAGTAGTTCTTAAATAATTAAATTGATTATTGATTAATTCAAATATGTATTCTGTTCCTAGTGAACTCTGTCTACCTCATGGTTGTGGATCAAGATATGAGCTCTCAGTTAGAGCTCAAATTCCATGCCTTCCTGCCTGCTGCCATGATCGACACCACATTCCTTATGAATTCTAAATTTCTGAAATACAAGCCCCTAAATATACTATTTCTTTCACAAGTTGTAATAGTCATAGTGTCTAATCACAGCAATACAAAAGTGAGTAAGTCACCCTCCTATCCCTTTCCACTTCCACCCATTGTTACAGATGCTTTGAGAATGTTCATGAATCTCCTGTTTTTATTTTTGATATTGTGATAAAAATATCTAACAAAGAGAACCTTAGGGAAATTATACCTGATAATTACTCACTACTTGCATCACTGTAGGCCGAGACTACTAGCTTTTTTCCTGACTGCCCAGACCCCTATAATCACTCAGAAACTATATTAATTACAACACTGTTAGGGCGATGACTCAGGCATATTTTAACTAGCTCTTATATCTTAAATTTACCCATTTTTATCCAATTTTTATTGATCTGTGTATTGCCATGAGATTGTTTACCAGATACATTCAGGGTCCTTCTCCTTTGACAGCTACATGGAATTTCTTTGGCTTTGCCTTTCTATAGACTTCTGATTTCCTGCCTGATTTTACTCTGCTAAGCCCTTGGCCAAAACATCTTTGTTCATTAACCAATGGTAATGGTGAATAAAATATATTCACAGCATACATAGGGGAATCAAAAGTCCTCTTCCCTTTTATGTCTAAATAAAAAGGAAGGATTTAACTTTTATATAGTGAAATTATATTATTTAGTCTATTTACACTTGGCAAATTAAAGAAAATACTTTATTATCTTTTCTATTTTTCTCATAACTAAGGAAAACAATAATTATAACTATCTGTCCTTAACTCTACCAAGATTCAAGAAGGATATAATATTACCTAAGTAAACAGGAGGTACATTGTAAGCAGCTTTCAAACTTTTAGAAATGACAGAGACATCTCACTGCCTGGACAGTTACTAAAGACCTTTTGTGACATTGGGGCACTCTACTTCAGTCTATAGACCTATAAAATCTGGCAGACTTTTCCATAAAACAGGAAATTTGAAGACTTGTTCTGCTTTGTATAGGCAAAGTTCATCAGTTGCTTTCTTCTGTGTCCTGAGAAATGTCTGGTAGTTTCTTCTGTGAAGCAAGAACCATGAAGGACTATTCAATCTTTTGGAATGTTCAGCACTCACTTTTCTGTGGGTCCTGCATGTCCAGTTTAAGCAGCATATAATCAAGCAGTCCACAAAAGAGCCGTTTCTTCCCAAATGGCTAGCCTTGTCAAATTGAAGATAAATTCTAAAAGGAGTTTCTTCAATGCCCATCAAACTCTCTGAAGTAATTGGTGTTGACAGACGCATACATCTCTTACTGTTGAGAAAAGTATAAGTTTTTAAAACATTTTAAATGCCATATTTTGTAGTACCTTGGAAGGCTTGAACAATAATATCCATTTGAAACACATCTGTACATATAAAAAAACCTAACTAACATGACTACAAGTTTGACTATTATAGATGACTTTCTATTAATCTGTATTTGTTAATTATACAATGCATTTTAAATGAGCTGCCCAAACAGAATGCCTTTAATAAAAGGAGAAATACATATACAGAGTGTAACAAAATCAACCTTAAATTTATAACAATAGACCAAGATCCATACCAATGCAAAGTATTCATCTTTATATCATATACCCCCCTTTTTTTTTAGAAATTGACTGTGGACATTAATCACTTATAATCAACCCCCATTAAATGAAAATAAACATTAACATAAAATCACTTTGGGAAATTGAGCATTGTTTTTTCAAAATTGCTTTCTGGTGTTTAGGGGGTGGGATCTTGTTTCATTAAACCACATTAGCCTGAAAGGAATCCATATGTTCTCATCTTCTGTGGAAACAAAAACAGAACCTCTTTTCCAAAATAATTTATCCTTAGACTCAAATTTTGAGTCTAGATACCTTTAAAATATATATTTTAAATTGATTTATTGACTTAGCATCCCCTTAAAGCAAATGTCTTTCTTCATTAAAAAATTCAAAGAAAATACAATAACATACAAAATCCAGACTCATTGTGTATATTTTATCTTTATGTAGATTATTTTTTTACTCTAATCTATGACTATCTGAAATCTTTTATATTACTTTTACTGTCTCTTTAAATACTAATATTTTTATAACTGTCCATACTCTTTTTTTTTCTGTCTTCGAAGCCTGCGGACATTTTTAAGAACCCTGTGTATTGTGTAGAGGTCTTTTATGTCAGAATCTGTTCTATGGTATATCTGGAATCCTTTTGTTTTTGACATGGAGCATTTTAAAATGGTAAGCAGTGTGGTTGCAGCAGCCATGGGTGCAGGCATCACCTCTCCTGGCCTTTCAACATGGTAGAGATATGTTTACTGCAAGCTCTGGAACTGCTTCATGGGACCTGTGCTCACCATCTCAACTCTGGGAAGCACCAGGATGCACATAAACCCTTTTTGTCTAAGTAAAAGTTAAATCTGCCATGCAGCATGCTGCCCAGTCTGGAAATGTCTCCATGTATGATGGCAGGAATCTACCAAGCTTTTCTGCCTGTACATGCCTGGCAGACTTGAACAAGCTGCTTGCCCAGGTGAGGGTGCTGAGTGGCAAGCAAGCTTTCAACTACTTTTCTCCAAACCCTGAAGGCATACAAGCACCCAGACCTAAAATGTGTGGCTAGCCCCATGTTGGGTTCCATTTTGTAGGCAGAGACTGCTTGTTTATTTCCAACTGCCTAGACCTGAAACAGTATTAACTAGAACACTCTTTGGCCAATGACTCAGGCATATTTCTAGCTAGCTCTTATACCTTGAATCAGATCATTTCTATTATTCTATGTATAAGCCACAAGGTTCCCAGTCCTACTCCTTCAGAAGCTACATGGCATCTCTTTGACTCCGCCTACTTTCTCTCTATATCTCTGATATTTTTGTTCAGATTTTCTGCCTTCCTCTTCTCTGCTAAGTCATTGACCAAAACAGCTTTATTCATTAACCAATGGAAATAAAATCTATTCACAGCATGTAGAGGGGAATTCCACATTTATAGTAGAAGGAGCTTAAGGCAACTGGTTGCCTACCATACACTATCAAGAGCAGAGAGAAATGAATGCATATAACTTACTGCTTGCTTGCTCCTCTCAAGTCTATTTATCTGCTCTTAATAGAGCTCAAAGGTACCTGCCCAGCAAGTAAGGATGTTCACACTGGAATGTGACTTTCCACATCTATTAACTTAAGTAGGAAAATCCTCTCAGGTAAACACAATATAGATAATGCCCAATTGACATTTGTAACCAGTGAGTTTATTTGTCTCAAGTTACAAGTTAACCACCACATTGGTTAACAGAAATGTCCTTTTGTCCTGTGGCACACTGTTTATCTAGATCTTTCTATGTGGTTCAGGAACGATTAATTGTCACCTAGTAATTTCACTGGTGGATACGGTGCAATCTCAGTGTAGGGAGCCAAATTCTCTGTGATGCAATGATTTTGTTCCTTCTAAAAGGATAACATTTTTAAGGCCTTCTCCCTGTATTTTGTAAAGTACGTCCTTTCTGTCTCATAAATGTCCAATTCAGGATTGATATCTTAACCACTACTAATTCTCAGAATTTGAAAGGAAACATTTGTGAGTATTCATTGAAGAAAAGGGCATCTGTGATTACAGATAAGAGTAACATTTATTTGGTGGTATAGGTGGTATAAGCTTAGAACAGTGTAAATTCATCTCTAAAGCCTGAATTTTTATATCAGACATAGTTCTTTTTTGACTAATTTTCCTACCAAATGTTAGTTCTACACTATGTAGTGGGCTTTAAATAGGAAGAGTAATTAGTTACTCCCTTAACAAACATGACAATATTGCAAGAGTCGGTGTATTTTGGCTGTCAGCCAAAACAATTTGTATTTGAAATTTTTCTTATCAGGCAAATGGGATCAGATTGGCCTCAAAATTTTTTATTAGAAGTAGTCATATTTTTGGAGATTGATAGAGAACTGTGATTCCTTCAGACATAACAGTTTTTTTTCCCTTAACTTGCTATTGTTGCAAAGAACACAATTATCTTAAAGTCTACATGAAATAATTTTGTGTTGGGGTCAGATATGAGTGATCATAGCTCAAGGAAATAGACATTATGGTTTTCAAAAAGACATGAATTCTATTTGGTTCTATTTAAATTCTATCTGAGTTCCATTATCATAATAATTTCATGAAATTTTAGAGTGACAGAACAATCAAAATTAAGATACTTTAAGAAATGCATCTATAACAACATTGGATAAACAAGTCAAAGCAAAGAGGTAGTATATGTAAATCATAATGTTGACATTTGTAGCTTTTGATCAGCTGACATGGTTATCATTGAAGAGCATTGACATTATAGTTATTTGGATGGTAGTTCATATGACTACTAAAATGACCAAAAATAGCCTGAGAGGTCATTATTAGGCTCTGGACATACAATATTCTAATATATGCATAACCATTCAAGATTTTATCAGTTTAATAGCCTTGAAGACAGTTCACTGTAAAGAAAAGTATCTTTTTTGAGAACTTATTATCATGTCAGGCAATGCTTATTTATCTTCTATGGCTCTAAATACAGAAATTTTACCAAACTCTTAGTTTCAAACTATGCAAAAGATTCAGAGTTGGAATCTTCCTGGATACTTTAATGAATTCTCTCTGACTTCATGACCCAAACCAGTAGCAAGGTAACACTATTGGCATTTTTATTTTTTCATCTACCACTGATGACATTCTGCAATTGCAGCATTAATTCTACTAAGCAATTGTAAATGACACCACTTTCCTGGGTGTAATGCAGAAATAAATAACCTCACGTGCACCTTTCTTGCCTCTTCCCTGTAATCAATGTACTGTTTATTATTTTGTGATGTAAGGTTATTGGAAAGTGACTTTCTCAACCCAAATTCAATTAAGCTATTCAATAATTCACACCACCTTCTTTGTACCTATTCAAACTCTCAAGGAAATTTCATTCTCCCTAAATATCGATCTTTCATTAATTCAAACTTCGAAAGCACATTCAGGTTCTTTTTTATACTTCAGATGCTCAAATCCATTTAAGATATATTAACCCACCCAGATCTCCTTAAAAGATTCTCTACACTGAGACAGCCTTGCATATCGCAAAAGGAAATGATATTGGGCCTTGTCTGTACAAAAAGAGAAATTCATTATCTTAACAGACTTAATGAATCTCAAGAATTTGCATCTGCTGACTTAAAAATTGTTAAGCACAATGAATACAATAATCAATGGGTACATTATCACTCTTTTAAAATAATATTCTGTCTTCATTATTTTCTATATCTGTGACAAAAATCCATCATCAAGGTAGCATAAAAGAAGGCTTTTAATTGGGTTTATATACCTTTTAATGGTTAGAGTCCTATATGGCAGAGAACATTCATTTCAGAAAGAACAATTAAAATTTATGTGTTGATCCATAAGCAAGAGCACAGAGCACATCAGTAAAGGCACAAGTCTTCTGAAAGCTCAAGCTGGCCTCCAGTAAAACACCTCCATCACAAAGACCATGTTACTGTAAACTTCCCTAATCGTTCTAGTAGCTAGAAAACAAGAAATCCAATTAATTAGCCTTTTCAAGCCATTCTTATTACAATACAAAAACAACTAATATTGTCTTTAAAATTTTCTTATCTGTCTTTAGTCCGTTAGATTACTCAGTCAGTGGAAACATAATTTGCAGTGCATGATTTGCCCTCTATAGCCACTTTATGTACCGCTATCAGACTAGAATGAACACAATAACTATAATTCCCAGTGATGTATTAGAAATGTTTTGATTTTCCTTGATTGAGGCTAACTGTGAAGGACAAAATCTCAATAAGTTAAACTCTTGTATGATCACCTCTTAATAGACTTGACAGAACAAATATCTTTGTCTCTCTCAAATCTCATCAAGTATGTTGAGAAAGTACTAATGCAGAACACAGCTATCTACACCCTTTGGTCTTTTGGGGGTACAGAATTGGTAAACTTAGCATGTATTAAGAAATCATGGAAAATGAAAAGTCCCTATCAAACCCTCACCTAACTGCATTCATTTCTTTTAAAATTTTAAAGAATTGAATATGTAGAATTCTATTTTCCAAGTATACCTACTAAAAGATTTCTCCAATTTTGGCTTCTACAATATCCTCAACTTATAATAGAATGACTTAATTATTATGTGTGTGAACAACTTTTTTTGTGTTGAAATCACCAGGACCAGTGCAACTTAAAGGGAAAAATGTTTATTTCTACTTACAGTTCTAAAGTGTTAGGATCAATAATGGTTGAATTGAGGCATTAATGGACAGAAATGGGAGCTGAACTACAGCATAAAAATCATAGCTTGAACCTCAATAACAGAAAGCCTGAATTCAAAATGGCATTAATATTTAAACTCTGCAAACATGCCTCCAGGGACTTTTCTCTTCCAACAAGTTTATATCTTCCAAGCCTTCTGAACAATACCATGAGCTGGGTACTATGATTTAAATGCCTGATACTTTAGAGAAAATCTTATTTAAACCACCACATTATATTTCATTGTGTAATAAAACCATATAACTTGTAGTTTTTCTCAGACTTCCAAATAAATTTTAAAGAAGAGTTAGAGGGGGAGATTCTCACTTAATTCAGAGAGTAATAAAAGCCAGTTAGGACTAGGAGTGACTAGCATGGACTCTCTGGTGGAAAAAAAAATGTAATTTTTTAAGAGTTCTTAGATACAAATATTTTAAATGATAAAAGACTAAGAGCAGAAGGTGGGAGAAGATGAGCAAGGAAGTCAGGACTGCAAGTGGCTGGTCTACCACTGAGACAGTGTGCCTGATCTAATGAGAGCTCACTCAATCCTGCTGGACTGAGACTGATGGAGCATATGACCAAATTGGACTCTCTGAATGTGGCTTCCAATGGGGGCAGACTGAGTAGCCATCGATAATGACACTGTGACCTATCTTCTCTGCATGATTAGGCTTTTTGGGAACCCAGTCTATTTGGTTGCACACCTTCTTGGGCCAGGATGGAGGGGGGAGGGCCTTGGACTTTCCACAGGGCAGGCTACCCTGCCCTCTCTTAAGGAAGCAGGGGGAGGGAGGAGGAGTAGTGGGAGAGCAGGGGGGGACTGGGATAAGGGGAAAAAGTGTAAATTTTTGAATGAAAAAAATAAAATAAAATGACAGAAAAAATTAAAAGAGACTAATTCAAAGTGAAAAAGACTAATATTTCAATAAGCATCTATAATATTAAAATGTGGGAATCAAACAACAGAACTTTAGGAGTTGTGAAGTATAAACTCTAGAAAAATGAACATATCAGAACCAATTCAAAAACGTAAAGAGAATCAGAAAATCTCTCTGCTGGAGAGATGGCTCAGTGTATAAATAAGGAGGATCTGTGTTTGAATCCTCAGTACCCTTTAACTCCAGTGTTCCCGTGCAACAACCAAAACAGATAAGGGTACTGATAACCTGCCAGCAAGTTTAAATGTCACTCTCTAGATTAGGTGATGGTCTCTGTCTCAAATAATAAGGTAAAAACTTATTCACGGAGGACTCTCTCTTGATGTGACCTGTACTACATGCTTGCACAGAGCATTATGATCAACTAGATATAATAGTATCCATATCATACATTCCTAAGTACCCACCTGGTTTGTTGCATGTACAGAGCCTATGTGAGTATATGGTCATGTTTTTGAGTTCAGTACTCAGTGGGCTGAAGAGGATGCTTGCTCCTATTTCAATTCTAGTGTGGCTCATGCAGTAGACACTGTTTTGAATAATATCATAAAACAAAAATAAATAATAGCAATATATATACTCTATGTACACAGTATATATCCTGATACTTCCATAATATTTCATATAAATATAATATATAATATATTTCAATATATAATATATATAATGTAATTCAGAAGTCAAAGTCAGTCAATTAAAATTTGTGGGCCCGTGGGTTAATAGAAACACACTGGAAACTACAATATTCCCTATCAACACTGACCCATTTTCAAGATGTTGCTTTCTAATTTTGGCTTAGTTTATTGTTTGCTCCAACTTTCCAAACATGCCACAACAGTCTTTTATTAATAATTCTCTGTAATTCTTTTTCATTAAATTTAAGGAATAGGCTTACGTGAGGATGGAGCAAAGTGAGAAATGAAGTAATTATATTAGAAAATCAAAAATAAGATAAAAACTGCAAAAATATCAGTTTGAATTTAAAAGGGAAAGAAATTTTAAAAGAATAAATAGCTAAAGATTCCTGCTTTAGCTTGAACATATTCTGGCTATATAAAAGCAGACTTGACAATGATGCTTTCTAGAGACTAGATATGGTTGACTCCTAGGTAACTTTTGTCAACGGGGAGTAGTGTCAAACCTTCCTTGATTATGAGGATTTCCGTCCTTTTGTTATTTCTACTATGTGACTATTGTGTTCCCTTGATATTGTGGACAAAAGAGTGGAGAGAAAAGATATATAGGTTCCATTGTTATGCCTTTTAAATTTTGTGATAGAATTTCATCTTCATTGTGCTATAATTTAGAGTCATTTCTATACTTCTGTCAGAGGTGGTGTTGAAACTTAGCCGGTAATTTTCGGTTTTTTTGTAGAAATGAAATTGTAAATTTTCTTTATCTGCCACTTAACATATTCATATTTTGTTATTTAAGAGCAGTACATCTATGCTATTTTAGAGGTTAATCAAACTTGATTTATTTTGTTAAAGCTTAAAGTAAAAATCAGAATGCTATTTTAGAGGTTAATCAAACTTGATTTATTTTCTTAAAGCTTAAAGTAAATATCAGAATTTTCACATCATTAGAAGTCTCTAGTCTCTGCCCTTGCTTTTATGGCACTGATATAAACATGTTATTCCCTGACTAGCACACTTAAAGTTTACATGGCTTGACCTGGTCAGCATCCGTGTGTGTGTGTGTGTGTGTGTGTGTGTGTGTGTATACCTGTGTATGTGTATGTATTTTTCAATAAACTTATAAAATACTATACTTTTGGATGTCTTTCCCACAAATCTTTAGTGTTATTTCTCTCTCCTGCCTCCCTCTCATCTATACTCCTAAGTCCATCGCCATTGTCTCCTTTCCTCATCATAGAAGCTATGTCTTACAAGTTTGTAATGACATTAAAAATAATATGAAAAGAACATAAGATGGTATCTAATAATCCATGATAGATGTAGTCCACAGGAATGGAAAGAAACAAATGGAAAGTTGCTCATGAAAAATTGTGGCCAGTGTTTTATGAGTAATTATTTAAACATATTGATAAATGGTACATTCTGTTACAATAATTTAATGATTATCTACATGGAAGGAAATAAGCTTTGTAATTTCAAAACAAGCAACATAAATAAATGAGATAACTTTAGGGAAGACAAAAAAGCAAACCATTTTAAAGAGAGTTTTCCATTACCAGTGAATATATTTCAAGCCAAATTGGAGCTTTTTAAACAATTTACTAGCAAAACATTAAAATTTTCTAGATAATTGCATGATAGGTGAATTATGTACAAAAGGCTACAACAGCACAGCTTTTTAGTTTGCAATGTTTATGTACACTAAAATACATTTCATATGATTGTAATATCAGAAGTTGGGCAATAGTATATTCTAGTTCTGAATAGTGCTCAGTCTTAGGTAGTAAGCTTACCTCCTCCTACTGTCTTCACCTAGTATAGGTTGTTCTATAATCACATCCTGTAGTGGAATCCCACTAGTACCACTTCATGAACCCATCACTTCCAAAGTTTCCATTTATAAGTACATCTAGAATTCAATCTTGATATGTAAAATCTTTTAAGGGGGCAAATATATTTATCATATAATATTTTAACATCAATGATTTATAATCAATTTCCTCCTTATATGCAAATTTCATGCAATGAATCACAAAGTACTGAAATCTTACCACATACTGTGGTCAACATTAAATCAAGTGTATGTTAGAATCAAAATATAATTTGTTGGGAGGGAAATTATGTTGTGCTTATTAAACCAAACAAGTTATCTATTCCAGAATATATTGGTAAGTCCAGCACAAACTACATATTTCTATTCCAAAATAAAAAAGCACAAAAGAAGCCGGGCGGTGGTGGCGCACGCCTTTAATCCCAGCACTCGGGAGGCAGAGGCAGGCGGATCTCTGTGAGTTTGAGACCAGCCTGGTCTACAAGAGCGAGTTCCAGGACAGGCTCCAAAGCCACAGAGAAACCCTGTCTTGAAAAACCAAAAAAAAAAAAAGCACAAAAGAAGAAAACAATGACAAATTCATCATCCTTTCCATCACTGTGGAAAATATGACGAGAAAACAACCTGAAGTAAAAAACATTTATTTTGACTCATGTCACTGGAACCTGTGTAGTAACAGAATGGGACAAAAGAGAGCTGAACCCTGAAAGTAGGCTAGGAAAGAGAGGTAGATGGGTAGTGAAAGAGAGAATATATCCTCCCATTGATTGATTTTCATCTAATTTTACTCCAACTCCAACTTTCTACCACTTCTCAACATTACCAGACTTAATCTATCAGTGGACTAAACAATTGATTGTGTTAGCACACTTACAATCCATTTAATTGATGGAAACAGCAATTTTGTAGCCTTTGGTCATTTTTATTTGATGAGTAACAAACCACAATGGCTTATGGATTGACAGTTCTTGGTTAACTATTTTTTAAAGATTCTTGAAATCATAGAAATTGAAGCATAGTCATAAGAATTAGATTATTCCTATACAAATTCCCCAGCTGTCAGTCTAGAGTCAGCTCAGGTAAATTGTTTTTGTGGGTTTCTCCATCATGGTCTTGACTCCTTTTGTCATATTATCGCTCCTCCCTCTCTTCAATTGGACTCCAGATGCTTGTCCCAGTGCTTAGCTGTGGATCTCTGCATTTGCTTCCACCAGTTACTGTATGAAGGTTCTATGAAGACAATTAGGGTAGTCATCAATTTGGTTATAGGGGAAGGCTAATTTAGACACCCTCTACACTATTGTTTGGAGTCCTAGCTGGAGCCATCCCTGTGGATTCCTGGGAATTTCTATAGTGCAAGGTTCCTCCCTAATCCTATAATGGATCAATTTATTAAGACATGTTCTCCCTCTCTTTGTCTTCCCCAACTTGACCTACTGGGGGATGTGCATAGGACTGAACTAGGTCCTCTGAATGTGGGGGACAATTGTATTAGGCAGTTCATGGGGCCACTTACAGTGAGACCAAATTTCTTCCTAGTGTATTAACTGGCTTTTGGGATACCATTTCTTATGGAGCATTAACTTGATCAGCCTAGATACAAGAAGAAGGGCCTTGCTCCTGACCCAATTTGATTTGCCAGATTTTGTGACTCTCCAGAGGAGGCCTTATCATCTCTGAGGAGTGGATGGAGGTAGGGTGGAGGAAGGTGGGGGGAGTGGGAGAAGGTGAGGAAGGCAGAAATTTTGGTAGGCAAAAAAAAAAGTTATTAAATTAAAAAGTAAATTAAATTTTATAAAATGTAAATTATTAGGGCCAAATCTTTGCGGGAATTTATTCTTTATTTCTTTGTATGTGTGCCTGTCTTCAAGAAAGTCAAGAAATTCAATCTTTCATATCTATGATGTTTTGCCTAAGTTCATAGTCTAAGAAACCTATGGTTTCTAAGATACATCTTAAACCATAACCCAGAAAAAATCTTGCCACCCTTCATTATATCAGGTATACAAAGAACTAACAAATCCAAGGTTATTTTATACTAAGTCATAGTGGGATACCAGGTTTGTCTAAATGCAGTTAGCTTGTACATGAAGAATAATCTTTATTCAAGATAGTAGCTTTTATATCTCTGAAGAAGAGGTCTTTTTCATTACAGTTGTGATAGAATAAAAACCATTCCAAGTGCTTTCTTGGGATATCTTCCTACACTTCTCACATTAGTAGCAGAGCATCTATCATGCTAGAGGTACTTGCTGTATCAAACATTAGATATTGCCTTGCTGTCTATAAACTGAGACTAAAGACCCAATCATCTCTTGTCTCTGTGGTCTTCTTTTCATTATTCTATTTTAATTCTTTTTGTTTGCTTTGTTTAGATTTTTATATGTTTGTTTGTTTTTGTTGTTGTTTATTTCATAATTTTTTTAGATAAGGTCTCACCAAATAATCCTGTCTGTTCTGAAACTCAATATGTTGATCAGTCTGGCCTTGAAATACAGAAATATGCCAGCCTTCATAAGTACTGGGATTTAAAGTGTATACCATCTTTTCCAGCTTTTAACATTATTTTAAGTACAATTCATTTTAAGAAAAAGAAATATCAATTATTCTGCATATACTTCTCATCCCATTGGTTCAAAGAGGAAACTTCCCTCTTTGGATTTTAGGATTTTCTAGCCAGATCTGTGAACCACATCTGCAGTATTTCCAATCATTCTTCACTTAACTTCCAGATTGTCTTTTGAACATTCATTCTCATTTTATTCTAATAAGATTCTTGCAAATTTTAAGTTTCAAATTTTGTTGTGGTTGTTTAATAAGCTCCTTTAAAAGTGATTTTTGACATGACACTCCTCACCACCATGTTTATAAATTTTCTGAGCTGCGTACCCTATTCATTTTCATCACCAGCAAGTTTTCATATTCCACAAAATGCTAGAGTATGAACACTTTACAATCTGCATTTCTAATCAGGAGTTTTATACTTCAATGTTGAACCTTGTCACAACACCTTTTCCTGTACATAAATTTAATACACACACAACCAAAGGTAGATAGTATCAAATTAGTTGATAAACTAAAATAACTGAGAAATAAAATACAAAATACATAAAAATGGATTTACCATCCATCACCATTTTATAGTAGATTTCATGAAAAAATTTGAAGCGATTAATACTATATGTAAAAATAATTAAATGCCTGCAGGTACATGATCCATCCTATAAAACACTGATTTTAATGAAACGTGGTGAAAAACAAAATTTAAAATAAAAGAGACAACCAAATACATATATGTGTGTATAACACATTTTATGTGTAATAAAATAACACACTAATGTGGAAATGCAGATAATTATTTTTTCAGGCATCATCAGCCAAACTACAAAATTATATTCTATACAAAATTAAATAAAATTGAGACACCTATAAGGAGATGTATTTCTGTTAAAATGTAACAGAACATGATGATGTGGGATGGGATTTCATAAGTATCAAACCTCTAAGAAGCACACCTTCTATGGAGTGAACTGTTGGAATGAGCTGGTGATGCCGACATTGTCAACCTAGTGTTTACTAAATAGGAGAAGGAGCCAGTCATTAGCAGGTGTGGTTACCAGGTAAAAGATGCCAGACCACCAACCTTTTGACTTACTCAAAAAGTCGGTGTCATAAGTACTCTGTCTGTAAATCCTAGGGGCCAGGCAGTGTGTTAGCATTGCAGCTCAGATGGAAAGTTTTCCAGGCAGCTGGAAGCCAAGGAATAACAACAAACCACCCTGAACTGAACTTGTCCCATAGTAACATTTTTGAATATCTTCATCGTCACCATAGAAATTTCGCATGATGGATGGAGATAGAGCCAGAGACCCACATTCACATCAGAACAAGGGATTGAGCTACCAAGGTCAAGTGGAAGAGCAGAAGGAAGGAGAAGATGAGCAAGGAAGTCCGGACTGTGAGGGACTGGCCCACCAACAGAGACAGTGTGCTCGATCTATTGGGAGCTCATCAAATCCAGCTGGACCAAGACTGAATGAGCATACGACCTAACTGGACTCTATGAATGTGACTGCCAGTGGGGACTGATGAGAAGCCAATGATAGTGGCACTGGGACCTATCTCTTCTGCATGTATTGGCTTTTTGGGAACCTATTCTATATGGATGCACATCTTCTTAGACCGAGATGGAGGGGAGATGGCCTTGGGCTTCCCATAGGGCAGGGTATTCTGCACCATCTTAAGGAAGCAGGGGGAGGCCGGTGGGGTAGTGAGGGAGCGGGAGGGCCGGGAACAAGGGGAGTAAATGTAAATTTTTCTTTTAACAATAAAAAAAAAAAAAAACACAATCAAGAGGGAAAAAATCAGGAGGGTGGCTGCATTTGCTTGAATGAGGAAAAACAGCAAACTGAACAGGATAGAGAGCTCGTATAGAGTTTCTTGGTAAGCGGGTGGACCTTTTCACGGTGGAACTTTCCAGGGTGGAGATGGATGGCATTTCACTTCCGGGGACAGGGCTTTTTACTCTGTAGGATGGGGCAGGGTTCAGTAGTTAGGGCAGTTAGAGTATACCGTGTAGTAAACCTGGCAGTTAGTGATCCTTGCATGGAGGGACCTGGCCACTCATGTGGTTCTAGGGGTTTACACAGTGTCACATATAAGTTAATAGACACTTATTAATCGGTATAGTTCAAATTCTGCAAGCAAACAAAGTGGGTCAAGTCTTATGGTGGGTTATAAATATCTCCAAAGGATATAATATCAACAACATAGTTGCATTCCTATTTCTTATATAAGGGAAGGGCGACCTAACATGACAGATGGAAGAAGGTGCTAGAAATAATGTTTCAATGTGACAATAGATTATGTGTCTAAAGAAATTGAATAAAATTATCTTATTAAACCAAATAGATTGTACTCCTCACAATATATGAAATGCCTGTTTGTTTAAACTGTACATAGTACACAACTGTAGATTGTGGAGTTGAAACATAGATTGTACAAGAGAAAGATGCTTTATTTCATTTCTTCCAAGTCATAATGTCAGTCTCATATATGTCACAATCTCGAAATGCTCATAACTGAACTTCATTTCTAAACAGTCATTGGGCAGTTCAATAGGGGTAATAGTTATATCCATTCTTATAGTGAGCACAGTATTTCCACATAGAGATAATATGTCCAAATATAATTTAATCATTGCCTTTGGATCATTCTTTCAATGTCATTTTTACAACTTGCATTCATCAAAGTAGACATAGTGATTTGATAAAATAAACATATATGAAGATATATGTACACCAAAAACTTGTATAAAATGTGTCTAAACTTGAAATCTCACTTTTCTTCTTTCCATTTATCACCAACACTGTTGTGATCAGTTTTTAAATATTATAGAGAACACCGCAGGTTGCTTTAGTGTGTTTTTACTCATATTAAAAATACTTATTTTATTTAAAGAGAAACCCGTCAGAACACAGAACATATAGTGACTGAGAATACAAAATGCTTCCGACAGTTTTCTAAAATTTTGGTTACTCCTCTTCCACCATCTTCTGGTAGCTTTTGAGAATGCAACTCATGTCCTCAAAATGTTTCTCCCCCAAATATGTTAAGAATCTCATTTTATTTTCTTGCTTATTAGCCACTTAATTACTAGATATGAATATGTTCATCTGTTAATATTTGTTTTAGAAATTATATATATATATCACTGTGTGACTGTGTGTTTTTATGTTTTCTGTGTAATGAAAACTGAGTAACTTAACTAGTAGCATCTACTTTTGTCACAGGCCTTGCCTTTGGAACTCTGAAGTCAAGGTCCTTCTATGGCCTTCTCTATTGAAGGCTGCATACAGGCCAGCAGCTAGCAAGCAGTCCTCCAAGCATGAGTGAAGCAAGAAGAAAAATACACTGGTTTTTACTTTCTCTAACAATCTCTTTTGTATTAGGACTGCCTGCACTGTGACAACCTCATTGATTGTTCATTACATATATATATATATATATATATATATATATATATATATATAAAATATATCATATATATATATCTTACAGATATATAAAAAGTTATATCTAGAGGATGAGATTACTATGAATAAAGCTTGAAGCAACACAATCATTCTATTACAGTGTGACTTGATATATATTTCTAAATATATATCTGCAGTATATACCATGTACTGATGTACTACAAACCCTTCACTGCTTTATGTAGTCATTTGCTTCTAAATATTTATAAATAAATGTGGAGCACTGTACATATTTTGCTTACAAATGTTTTCAACAGATTATATTCCTAACTTTAGGTCTCAAGTAACGAGTTTCTGCTCTTCTCATGCTTAGGTATGGATGGAAACTATAATTTTATGTCAGACCCTGTAAAAAATAGACAAGACTTTGCTATTAAGAGGCCATAAATGCCCAAATCATTTCCAGTCAGGACCAAACACACTGCCATAAGGTCGAAACAGTAGTATGCCTGTAGCTCATCTAAGCTACCTTGGAACCTCAGGTACACGAAAGACTCTGATGGAGTGGATCACAACACTGAATGAGGACACCATGACCGATTATACTTTGTGCTCCCTCAAGAAGTTATGTCATTTAGTCAACCCCTCATTCTGTAGTTGTTAGTCATATTTTTTAGAACCTTTAAAAGGCTTTAAGTGAAATTTATAGCTATAAACTTTATGATTTAACAGTTTTTATATTTTTTTGGTAAAATCAGCATTAAAGCATGACTTCAGAATCCACATTATTCCATTGATCACCCGAGAGTAAGGTTGAAGATAGTTTGACTCCTATTAACTTTTTAAAAATATATTTTTCTCTTTATTATAAACTATTTATTTATTATTTTAGTTTTTTGAGACTGGCTTTCTCTATAGCCTTGAAGCCTGTCCTGAAACTAGTTCTTGTAGATCAGGCTGGCCTTGAACTCTGTCTCTGCTTCCTGAGTGCTCGGTTAAAGGTGTGTGCCACCACTGCCTAGCTAATAAAAACTATTAACTGTAGAAAATGATTGTCAAAACATACATGTTCAGTTTTCATTTGATTTGATCTGTCACCTCCTTTCCATATTCATATGCTGAATCACAACGTTTCGTCTACTTACCTATAAGACGGGAGTCATTATGGGGCTGGTTAACTTAAATTTGGCCTCAATTGTGAAATGCTCTTTCGACAGGCAGTGTTCCTTTAGGTAGAGGAACAAAAGCATAAGAAATGTTCCTCTCGTGAAGCGGTGCTGGCTCATGCCTTTAATCCTGGCTCTTGGGAGACAGAGGCAGGCAGATCTCACTGAGTATGAGAACAGCCTGCTCTACAAATTGGGTTCCAGGATAGTCAGTACTGTTACACAGAGAAACCCTGTCTCAAAAGCCAAAACCAAAACCAAACCAAATCAAACCAAACTAAACCAACGAACCAAACAAACAAACAAAAACTCAAAACAAAACAAAGTAAAGAAAAACAAAAGCAATGTTGTTGCTCTCTGCCATGCGAGGAAGCTGCAGGATGTCTATAGTTCTGGAAGAGTGTGCTCACTCCACAACCGTATCATGTGTACAGGATGATATTTGATATATGGATACATCTGAGAAAAAAATGTATTTCTGTTTTGTAAACAGCTCACCCTCTGACATTCTGTTACGGTCATCTGTGCTAATCAGTACAGCCTTCAACCTTAAAAAATGTGGCACAACTTTTAATTACATGCCCCCATGCTCAAAAATACATTAATAATATTACTAAACTATTGATATTCAAGAAGGTTTTTACTAGTAGAAATGTATAATTTCTGAAACTCTTTTAGACTTGGGAAACCTAAAAATATCACCGAATACCTTATACTTTTTTAAAAAAAATTAATGATAATTTATGGTAATGGCTGCTACTTTATCCGACGACACAAAAGGTTAGGCTTTCGAGACAGTGTCACATTTGCCTGACATGCTTCTAGGATTACTTTGTCTCCTAAAGGATGTGAGCTCCATCCCAGAGGCTGACACTTTTTGTGGCTGACGTTACCGCGTCTGATATCAGAGCAACCTCATTCTGACCCTGAGAACTCAGACAGCATTTCTACAAGTTGTTAAGGCCTTTGCTCTGCTTTCTTCCTTTCTTCCACTATCTCATCTCAGTTTATACAGGTGTGCATTGATTTGGCCATCAGGATATTTTCTGAAACACTGTAATCTACTTTATGCATGCTGCAATCAGGTGAATTTATTAGAAGGGCACAAAGCCAGTATACCAAGTATTTGAATTATCTTTATTGTCCCTCTTCTGTGTATGCATACTATATGAACAAAAATATCTACGTTGAGGTACTTTGTATGTGGCTCACAATGACAAAATTGAAGCTCCTAAATCCATGCTACTTGAATTATGGATACATAACACGGCTACTGTGTTGTAACACATTCAGGGCCCTGATACATCCTTTGAAATGAACTGACACAAATATATTTATTTTCCACATTGAGAAATTAAAAACCAATGTAATGAAATTTGCAAGAGAGTTCTATCAGTGTTCTCTTAAATAAAAGTATAGGCTAGAAACATAAAATATCTTTAACCTGAAACCAAAGTGGCGGTTGGTTTCCCCTTTCTGAAGGCTGTAGGGAAAGGAAATGCTCCAGATTTTGCAAATTCTAAAGGATTGCACATTTCATGATTGTGGGCCCAAGCTCTGGGACAATCTTTGCAGTAAGATATTTTCCCAAAACCAAAAAAAAAAAAAAAAAAAAGGTGAAGATTACTTTATCTGTCACTGCTTTTATGGAAGACAACTGAAGTAAATTTTCAATATTATCAGGACCCACTTGAATACTAAGTAGCCACTTCACCTTAGTGAAATCCCTTAGCTTATTCCAACTTGTGAATACATTTTGTCATGTAAGATTAAATACAGTGCTAAAGGATAAAGATGTAGCTGCCTTTGGCAGGGGTTGAGAACATTATCCTTTCTGTCACAAGAAATATGTGAAAAATTCTGAAAGATGTGAATATTTTCTTCTATCCAGAAAATATTTCTATTGCAGCCAGTGCAAGGTAATTTATTTTCCTCGATGTCATTCTACATCAAGCTACCTACCTATAAAACAATGTTTGTCATTTCAGCATACCTCACATTTTACATGTATTCTTTCTGTCTTAGCTGCATACTGTATCTTCAACATGTCCACACACATACATGTTTCATCACTTGATAGTTATGAGATGTACTAATAATTGAGTGAGAAATGTTTATCTCAGGCTCACATATTTTAATATTGTTTTTTACTGTTGCCTCTGCTTTTAGATGGTATTAAACTTTTTGGCAGTGGATCCTTGCTGAAGTAAATAGTCATAGAGGTAAGGCAAGGCAAGCATTAAGAGTTCATAGCCTCACACCACTTTCTGGATGATGACATATGATCATGTACTTTCTTCCTCCTATTGTCATGCTTCCCTCACTATTATGAACTCTGCTCCTGGAGACAGAAGCCAAAATACACTTTTCTTCTGTAAGTTGCATTAAGTCATGGTGTTTTTAATCACAGCTCAAAAACCAAA
>JAQHUG010000500.1:922823-946987 GCA_028555095.1 Dicrostonyx torquatus | reverse complement strand
AGTCTGCTAGGGTTGCACACACGTCTGGATGCACGAATGGGCAGCCCTCGCAGCACCACCAAGACCCGACAATCGTGAGCACGTGAGGGCAATTCATGCCAGGCTTACCTTGGTCCTCTGGCCTTCTCGTGCCAGTCACCAACACCGATCAACGTCGCTGCGGGCGGCTCAGTCTTCTCTTGGCACCATTCCGCATGAGATGGGATGCTGGGTTTTTCTTGCTGCCCTAAGTCCATGCTTGCCACAGATGTAACACTGTCAAGACATCAAATCACATGCCCACATTACAGTGGGAGTCAGGCCACTGGCTCTGTGATGGCTTGTGCTGGTCGGTCTCAGTGGGATGATCAGGCCACAAGTGTTCTGTCAGTACCCATGCTCTGCCCAAACCCTCCAGCATGGTTTCCCAGAAGTGTGACAGCAAACGCGTCACGTCTCCAGGCTTGACCTGCCCGTGGCATGCTCCATGGCATGCTCCGTGACCTTGAGGGTGATATTTGGCCCACTCTGCAGGCCATCAACAATTATCTGCCCACCTGACACATCCAGGGACTGCAACACCAGCAAGCACCCTCTTCCCGAAATTTGAGAAGCACTTTTAAATGAAGTCAGCCCAGAAAACAACACACTGGATTCACTAACCTGGACATGCTCTCCTTGCTGTCTCAAGCTCATGGCCTAGGACGCAGATCTCTTGGGCCAATGTCACTGAACAAACCAGGCCTCCTCTTCCATGACCAGCTCTGACAACCTGCTGGCCAGAGCTACTGAAAACTCAAAACCTTGCTCTGGATAATACAAAGCACCTTATGTCAATCTGCTCTAAGCCTTCCCCATGGACGGGTCTTCAGTACCAGGGATGCCATGCAGCCTAACAAGACAAGACCTTCTTTCGAACTCTCTGCCTCTCACTGTCGCCCTAGCTCTTCATCTTTCTCTTTCCCTGTCTCTATCACTGTCTCTGTCTCCTTCTCAGAATAAGGAAGTCTCTGACTGGTTGCTGCTTCTGACAATCCCTCTTCCAGGGATGCCATGTTCCAAAAAACCACCAGGACGACTGCAAGCCTCAACACTGTGTCAATAAATAGATCCAACCTTTTGAGGTACTGCAAGGGTAACCAGGGGAGCCTGAAATCTGCCAAGACACCCTGCAACACTCAGGCCTACTGATGCTCTGGAATGTAACCTTGCAAGCCCAAGTCGCTTTAGGAAGCCGCCCCTGCTCAAGAGCCAGGGTTCTCCGGCCAGCCTTGCTTGAACTACAAGCCCTCTTTCCATGTGCAATATTTCCACTGGAGCCATGCTGAAGCATAACCAGCCCCTTCTAGCAGACCACGAGCCTGGGGAGTTACGCTAAGCACAATTCTTTACCACCCTGGCTTTGTTTGAAGGGGTGCTCCTATGAGCCACAACATTGAACCATTCTCAGAATTTTAAACACTATTCAGACATTCCCCTTTCTTTTATCAGGAATTTTCAATGATTCACTGAATATCTTCCTGGATCTCCTGAGATCTTAATTCTGCTATAGGTATTGCAGGTCTATCTTTTCAACTTTCACACTTTGCTCCAGCACCATGACCAGAGATTAATGAGCATGTGGGTGCATTTCATGCCATGCTTACCTTGGTCCTTTTGTCATTCTCCTGCAAGTCACCAACCCCAACCAATATCACTCCTGGCTGTTCAGTCTATTGCTATCAGTGTGGGAAAGGTTTCGCTTGCTGGGCCTTTCTCTGTGTGCTATTACCCTGAGTACTACCGATTCAACACTGAATTTACAAAACTCCCCTTGCCTGGGTTTCATTAGTAATGATGCAATAGGCTCTTAGATGGTTGCTTTCGTTGGTTGCAATGGGTTGATCAGGTCATAAGTTCTCTTCAAGCTTTCCTCTCTGCCCAAACTCTCCAGCATGAGTTGACAGATCAATCACAGTATGCCTATGGTTATCAGTCTTTTTCTTTTCCTGTTGCTCATGGCCTTGAAGATGATTTTTTTTCTTTGTCTTCAGTCAATCAACAAATTTCTGGCTGGCCAACCCATCCAGGCACTGCAACACCAGCGAGCAGTTTCTTCCTAAAATCCTGAAGAGCAGCTCTGAAAATGTCAGCTCAAACACCAAAGCAACCTCACCACTTTTCCTCAATCTCAAAGTTGGGACTCAATTCTGGCCATGTTCCCTGTTCAAATCACGCCTCCTATTCCCTGAGCAGGTCTGATGACCAACTGACAAAGCTACTGGAATCTGCAACCCTCTGTCATGCTAAGCAATGGGCCTGAGATCAAAATACACTGTTTCCTCATAAGCCTTCACAACAAGAGATTCCATGCAATCTTACACAACAACAAATTCTTCTCTCTGTCTCTTAAGTTTTTCCCTGTCTCTGTTTGCATCTGACTTTGTCTCT
Organism: Dicrostonyx torquatus; assembly: GCA_028555095.1. Lineage (NCBI taxonomy): Eukaryota > Metazoa > Chordata > Mammalia > Rodentia > Cricetidae > Dicrostonyx > Dicrostonyx torquatus. Next base: position 944,578 of record JAQHUG010000500.1, on the reverse strand, counting down.
GAATGTCTGCCGTTCAAGACACTTCTTCATGGGAAGCCCGAGTTCAAGAAATATATTCTGGGAACATGAGGACACATGAGAACCCAGCATAAATATTTCCCATCTTGGCCAACGTATCCCAAGACAACTTGCAACATTTTAGTCTTATAGTTCCCTTATATACAACCTTGGAAGCAGAAGTTGCCATGGCTGACTCCCTTGCTCGTGAGCAGGGGTCTCCAGTTAATCTTGAACTGCAGCCTCTTTCCCAAAGGCCAATTTGTCCAATGGATCCCTAAGGCCAACAAATAGGCCTTACTGGAAGAATAACAGAAAACCAGTAAACACAATATGCGTCCTTCTAGCTTTGGAATTTGTTTGAGTGAAGACAGTCATTAATTCAATCATTTTAGTAGATACACCAAAACTCAAGGATCAAGTGTACTTCTAGGATTATTTTTTGCCTTAGCCTTTATGACTCTGTTTTCTTTTGGTATGCCATTAACACTTTTGGTATGCCAATAAACTTTTCGGGTATCTCTGTCACTTTCTGGTTCCCTTGCCTGAATGTTTTTGACCGTTTTCCTCTGCACTCCAGTTGGTCTCCACAGAATATGATCCTGAGAAGATTTGTGATAGCAGATTTATAATTATAGTGGGACAATTGCACTCTGGAGTTATGGTCCCTGTCAGATCTGACTCTCTACTTTCTCCCTAGTCAGTGGTGACTTTACTTCTAGGTTTTCTTGGGGAAAATTTGGCTTTATCCAGGTTGGCCTAGTCCTGTTTCCCTTCCTGAGCTCACTGCTAGCATCTGCTCCTCTCTGCAGTCCCACAAGTCCCAATCTGTCCAACACATTAAGACACTCTGACAAGGTCATCCTGAATGTTCTGAAATGCCACAGGCTCCCTTCTAAAATATTCACTTTCATTCTAGATTCAATACTGTGGGGCAGAATCTCAACCTGGTACACATTTCTCTTCCTCCTTCCCAGAAAAGTGCCACATATTGTCTAAGTCAATGGGAGACAACTTTGCTTTCTCTTTCTCTGTCTCTTTATTCCTCTCTGTCTCTTTCTGTATTTCTCTACACCTATCCTCTTATCACTGAGCACTTCTTTCCCTAGCCAACAAACTGCAGACAAAACATGCAGGGAGCCCAGGTATTGCCACAGTCTAATTCCCTCAGAAAGTGAATGACCCTGGTATTTGCATATCCAGGACTTTCATACCTTTTTCTTCTCAGCTTCTTGTTTGCAACTATTTCAATGGTCCTACTATACCCAGGGAACTAAAAAAAATTGGCAGCCCTGTATAAAAAAATGATAAAGAAACTGATAAAGAAATCAGAGAAATATCACTCTTTAGATAGCCAAAGCAACATAAAATATCTTAGGAAAACATTAACCAAAGAAGTAAAAGGCCTGTTTGACAAGAACTTTAAGTCTTTGAAGAAAGACATTGAAAAAGATACCAGAAAATGGAAAGATTTCCCATGTTCTTGGATAGCTAGAATCAACATAATAAAAATGTCAATTCTACAAAAGCAAGCTATAGATTCAATGCAATCCTCATCAAAATCCCAACATAATTCTTTACAGATCATGAAAAAACAATACTCAACTTCATATGGGAAAAAAACAGGATAGACAAAACAAATCTGCATAATAAAGGAACTTCTGAAAGCATCACAAACCTTGATGTCAAGCTCTATTATAGAGCTACAGTAATGAAAACAACTTGGTATCAGCATAAAAACAGACAGGTTTACCAAGGGAATCAAATTGAAGACCCAGATAATAATTCAAACACCTATGAACACCTGATTTTTGACAAAGAAGGTAAAATTATACAGTTGAAAGAAGAATGTATCTTCAACAAATGGGGCTGGCATAAATGGATGTCAAAATGTAGAAGAATGAAAATAGATCCATATCTATCCCCATGCACAAAACTCAAGTTCAAATGGATTAAAGACCTCAATATAAATCTGACAACAGTGAACCTGAGAGAAGAGAAAGTGGGAAGTAGCTTTCAATGCATGGGCACAAAAAACCACTTTCTAAATATAACCCCAGTAGCATAGACACTGAGAGCAACAATGAATAAATGGGACCTCCTGAAACTGAGAAGCTTCTATAAAGCAAAGGACACAGTCAATAAGACAAAAAGGCAGCCTACTGAATGGGAAAAGGCCTTCACCAACCCTTCACCAGCCTCATATCACACAGAGATTGAATCTCCAAAATATATAAAGAACTCAAGAAATTAGACATTAAAATACCAAATAATACAATTAAAAATGGGGTATAGATCTAAACAAAGAATTCTCAACAGAAGAATCTCAAAAGTCAAAAAACACTTAAGAAAATGTTCAACATCCTTAGTCATCAAATAATGCAAATCAAAACAACCTGAGATACCATCTTACACCAGTCAGAATGGCTAAGATCAAAAACACCAATAATAGCCTATGCTGGAGAGGATGTGGAGTAAGGGGAACACTCCTCCATTGCTGGTGGGAATGCAAACTTGTACAGCTCACTTTGGAAATCAGTATGGCAGTTTCTCAGAAAACTGGGAATTACCCTATCTCAGGACCCAGCAATACCACTCTTGGCCATATATCCAAAAGATGCTCAATCATACTACAAGGACATTTGTTCAATTATGTTTATAACAGCATTATTTGTAATAGCCACAACCTGGGAACAATCTAGATGCCCCTCAACTGAAGAATGGATAAAGAAAATGTAGTACATTTACATAGTGGGGTACTACTCAGCAGTAAAAAACAATGACATCTTGAAATTTGCATGCAAATGGATGAAAGAAAACAACCCACCCTGTGTGAGGTAACCCAGACCCAGAAAGACGGACATGGTATGTACTCACTCATAAATGGATACTAGCTGTAAAGCAAAGGATAAGGAGCCTAGAGAAGCTAAGTAGCAAGGTGAACCCTAACGAAAATATATTTTTTATTTCACCCAGAAACGTGAAATAAATAAGATTGCCTGACAAAATTGGGAGCATAGTGGAGGGGCAGAAGAAGGGGAAAGAAAAAGATGAGGAGGAAAGAAGGGAAGGGGGAGGAGAACTTGAAGGGACAGGATAGATGAGACGGAGGAAGGACAGAGATGTGAGCAAGAAAAGCTATTTTGTTTGAGGGAGTCATTACGGGGCTAACAAGAAACCTGGCTCTAGATAAATTCCCAAAAATCCACAAGGGATACCCCAGCTAAGGCCCTATGCAGTATTTTAGGTGGTGTCTGAACTGGCCTTGCCCTGTAGTCAGATTGATGACTGTCTTACATGTCACCATAGACATCAACAACTGATGGAAACAGAGGCAGAGACCCACGGTGCAGCACTAGACTGAGCTTCCAAGGTGCAGTTGAAGAGTGGGAGGAATAAGAATATGAACAAAGAGGTCAAGACCATGATGGTACCCACTGAAACAGTCTATCTAATTGAGCTAATAGGAGCTCACCAACACCAGCCAGACTGGGAAGTAACCAGCATAGGGCCAAACTAGAACCTCTGAATGTGGATGACATTTGTATGGCTAGAGAAGACTGTAGGGTCGCTGGCAGTGGCACAAGGATTTATCCGTACTGCTTGTACTGGCTTTTTGGGAACCATTCTCTTTGGATGGATACCTTGCTCACCCTAGATATAGTAGAGAGAGCCTTGGACCTTCTCCAAAGCAATGTGCTTCATCCTCTCTGAGGAGTGGATGGGGGTGGGGTGGGGATGGAGGTAGAGAGAATGGGAGGAGGGAAGGGAGTGGGAACTGGGATGGGTATGTAAAATGAAAGAAGATAGTTTGTTTTCTTTTTAAAAATAAAATAAATTATAATAAAAATGTTTGTGTGTGTGTGTGTATGTGTGTGTTTGTGACAAACCAGACTCAGGTTGTCAATCTTGGTAACAAGTAGCTTTATCTATACTAAACCATCTCACTGGTGCTCTTTTTATACAAAAATAAAATAATTAGGGTGTTTTATGTAAATACATATACTTAGGATTTAGGAAATTACATAAATAAAAATCACATACCCATTTAAATATAAGAACACAGTAATGACCAGAAATCACTATGGATATTTTTAAATATCACTGTTATAAGATTGGTTTATTGGCCACAACAAAAAATATATGCATATAACATTTGACATGAATAAATACATCAATGTTTCAGACATAACTGGTACTCAGCAACAAGTGAACTTTTCAAACTGTGATTCTTATTAGTTAATTTGATATATTATCATAATGCCTGAACATATTACAATTAGATAAATAAACTATGATTAATGACAAGTAAACTAATAATTACAAGCATAATTACTGGTTATGATGAATATTTATCATTACATAAATTTTACACTTCTAATTAAAAATTATAAGTAATTATCTAAAAATGAAATTGGTGAGCAAAACATGCTAATTTTCATAATATATGTCTACTATAATTAACATTTTAAACATTATCAGGAGTTTAGATTGTTTCAAATTTCATTTCTAAGTATTTCTTAATATATCCTTTATGCTTCAGATTCAATTTTTTTCAATGTTAATCATTTAGTAATAAAGACTGACTTAATTGAATGTATTTTATGTCTGTGGCCATCCATTACACTTCCTTTATGAACCATTCATGTGCTTTTCCACTTACTCATGATGCCTTGTTTCCCAATTAATTTAGGCGAGCCTTCCAGAAAATATATACATTAAGTATACTTTGAATAAGTAACTGAAGGCAAAATAAGAATTAGTTACAAGTTAATTTCAAGTTAATACATTCTAGATTCAAGATTCTTTCTTTCTCTCCTATTCTAGCCTTTAGAGCCAGACAACATAGAGATGAAGAAATTTAAAAAATAAAATATAAATAGATAAATACGATCCATTCGCTACATACATTATTGACTCTAATTTTAAATTGCTAAACCAGCTTTTTCTGTAGTAATTCTGCTATAATCAAAGGCTTTAGTCACTCTTCAAGGGACACGGGTGAAACCAATGATGCTGAGAAATGATACTTATATATTAATTTGATTAATAGTGTTTGTAAAAAATGAAGATAATGCCCACTAAAGTAGGAAAGTAAAAGAGGAACCGTAGAGTAGTTGCACTTATGAAAGCTAACTTAGCAGCTATAACTAAAGACAGGCTTTTACCTGTGTAGTTTCCTGCGTTATGCTAACCATGCGCATGGTAGGATGCATCATCAAATGTGTTATTCTTACAAGTGAGACCTGTCTGATAAAGGAACTGAAAGTGGTTCTTATAAAAATAAAATGGAGACGTGATTCTCATATATTTCACCATGAGGTTGAATTAATACCATTTTTAGGTTCTAACTTATTCAATGCTCTAGTAAATGATGCATAGATATATGGCCTCAGGCTACAGATGGAAATAAAATTTTACTTAAACAGTTATGACATGCTACATAAGGCTAAGTGGTGCTGGCACACACCTTTGACCCCAGCACCTGGGAGGCAGAGGCAAGTGGATCTCTGTGAGTTTGCGACCAGCTTGGTCTACAGAAGTAGTTCCAGGACAGCCAAGGCTACACCACAAAGACATCCTGTTTTGTGATAGTATAAGTAAATAAATATAAATAAAATACTATACAATGACTATCACTGCTTGTTTAGTTAGTATAAAACCTTTATTACCGAAAATGTTAAAGCTGAAAGTGAAGGACGTTTATTCAGGATGATTAGAAGTTCAAAGTCACCCATAGCTTACAGCGGATTTGAACCTGTCCTGCGATATAGGGGGTCCAGTTTCAAAATAACTCTGTCATTACAATTAAACCTTTTTCTGGTCTGGCTTAAGACATTCTCAAGCATAATTCCATGTAATTGAAACTGTGCATGGATATGTGAAAGTATGATAGGTATGGATAGCAAGGCAACTCTAGTTTGATTTAAGTAGTCTACACATATTAATATGATGTTTTAGTGCCTGCTGGCACATGTTAATGGCCCAGAGTTCTTGAGCTTTGTTCTAAGTCATGATCACACCGACACTGCTGGCAATGTCAGCTAACCTGGGAAGACTGGCTTTGCACTTCTTCCTTTAACCTCTTTTACTAATATTTTGAGATTATAGTATAATTACATCATTTACTCCTTCCTTTCAAAGGTCTTTCCAGGAACCTACTTTGCTCTTTTCAATATTCATAAACTCTTTTGTCATTCATTGTTGTTAAACATACATGCAATCCTCTTAAATACTTAAGGTTTGTTGTTTATGGTTGTTTTATTGGTTTTTGTTTTATGTTTGCTTATTTGGTTTCATTTGATTTGGGTTTTGTAAGACAGGTTTTCTTTGTGCAATGCTGGTTGCCCTGGAAATAACATTGTAGATCAGGCTTGCCTTGAATTCAGAGATCTGCCTGTCTCTGAGTCGCGAGTGCTGGAATGAAAGCCATATACCACAACCACCTGCAGACAGGCTGACATATTTTTAAGGATAAATTCTAAAATATAACAGTAACTATAAGAAGACTAATTCAGGCTGTTTCTAGTATGAATACCTTTGTCTCCAAAGTTGCATGTTTGACTCAAATATTTATTAATTGGAATTTATCCTAAAATGATATAAATATAATTGCTATATCTTAGAAATAGTGAACATTATAATTTCCCTTTCCTATAATATTTTAACAGAAGCAGACAAGTGAGGGTGTTACAACAGAGGTGAAAAGAAGACCTTAAATAAAAAGATGCTAAAATCGAGATACATTATTTATGTAAGAGAAATCATAACAAATGCATATTGCACAAATCACATATTTCATATTTGTTTTAAGCAGTGTGTTCTCAATTAACCAAAATGCATTTCTACCATCAATTCTTCCCAATTTTAGACTATTTTACTAATAATCATATGTTCATATTCTAATTTGTGTGATATTTATTTAATAATAAAACAAAACTGGGCGTTTAAAATATGGAATGATAGTTTGTGTACTAAATCTTCAAAATAATGTCCAACAAAACCAATTCCCTGTCAAAGGATCTCATTTTTAACAAAACCATGAAGGAAATAAAAAACAGTGACTGAAACTAATTAATGGATCTTCATTGTTAAATAATAACTCAATTAATGTTATTAAAAGCTCAAACTCTTACCATCTAAAACCTTTCTTACAATCATCTGCTATACCAACAACTCAGACACAGAAATCATGACATTAGCTTCACGTTCTCCACAAAGTCCATATAAGCATGGACTCATGTCCAAAGATCATCCTCAACCACACAGAAACTTATCACCCAAATGATACGAAGAAGAAAATCACATGAAAGAACACAATGTGAATGAGGATTTTTCAATAGCAAGGATACTAGAGAGTATTAAGCTAGAGGAAAATTTCATTATGATGAACATAATTATTCAAATATTTTCAGAGTTTCAATCAATATCAACAGATTTCTAAAAGCAGAAATTCCCATTAAAGTGCTATACAAACACTAACCATGATTCTATGTTCACCCTTCAACAGTGAACTAAAAAGGAATATTGAAAGAAAAGAGAGAAGGTTTGTGTCCTTACTTGTAATCCTCATTTTGGAGGTAGAGGCAGGCAGATCTTTGTGAGTTTCATGTCAGCTTAATCCACACAGAGAGTTCCAAGTCAGCCAGATCTACACAGAGAAATACTGTCCTCCAAAACAAAAATAAACCAATAATAAATAAAGCTTAACATAATTATACCTAATAAATAAATAAGTAAAATTTAGAGGCAAGTATGGTGACGCCAATTTGTAACCCAGTAGTTGGGAAGAAGGATCAGGACTTTCCAGTTGGATACAGACTGAAAGGGCCAGTGTGTATTCAATAAGAGAGAGAGGCAGAATGTGAGAGACAGTAAAGATGAATTAAATAACTTGAAATGCTGCAATGCATTAGGTTTTCCCAGAAATGATAAATGAATATTTAAGTAAACGTACAAATTGGAAAATGTTAGAACAAACGCTAAAGTTTTGAGTAAGACCTATTCAGATTTCTCAAAACCCAGCATCAGTGGAAGCAGCAATGCCCTTCCACATTCGTCAGATAGTTGTTAACATCCCTGAAACATTTCCCTGACAATAGCAACACATCTAAAGGAAACCCAACTGCCCTCTGTGATGACACTCTCAATTCTCTGAAAAGGTTTAGACGAGTCATGAGACAGAGTTGTAAATAAATAAGAACTATACAACAAAAATCCTAAATACTAAACAAACAGTAAATAAAATAAGACTCCAGAGAAGCAATCATCACATCTTAGGTGTTTTTGTAACTCTGTCAACTGTTTGCACTTAATTACTACATACCTTGAGTTACACAGCATGTCTGTCAACATCGGAGTCTGCATTTCAGCATTGTTCACAAGCTATTTGCACTCTGCCTTGCATAATTGTGCTTATTTATTAAACCTTAACCAAACTCTTTCCTTTGGAAATTGTAGGGTTAGGGAGCAGTAAGAAAATAATCCATGTCAAGTAGAAGCTCATTGTATTTATTTTGGGTAATGGACAAAATCCTAGACATAAAGTGAACTAAAACTGCATTGATAAATATATAAACACAGATGTTTAAAATTTGAAATAAGAAGTGAAAACATGGACAACTAAAAACAAACAAACATTTATGTTAAGGCATCTAGATCTTACCTGTAGTACATATCTTGCTGCCATTCAACAGATCTCACCCAAATACACCACTCCAGTAAAATTTCCCCAAACCAGAACTTCTACACTAGATATAAGAGTGATATGCATAGTATTCCATGAAATATTATCCATAAAGATACTCATGAATCAGCAGGAATAATTTTGATAAATCTTATCCTGCTCAAAATAACTGAGAGCATTAAATTTTTCAAAGGTAACAATATCAGGGAAAAAAATTAATTTTAATTAAAATAGCTTATGAGAATGCAATAGACAATGAAAAAAAGTAGGTATCACTATACTAATTTGGTCATATTCTGCTTCTTTCTAAAATCTTCAAAATCTCCAATAGAAAACCATTTCTTATATTTTGAAAGAATATGTGGGTTCATTTTTCCAGGTTGAAATGACTACTATATTTGCCAATAGGAGCTCATAACTTTTAGACTTCAAAAATAAACTATAAAAAGATTTTCAAAAACAAAAAAGAGAGGTCGGACACATGAATTATATATTACATGGTATGAATCTTGATATATTGAAAACTAGTCACTCGTTTCTAAGCCACAAAGAGGGACCAACAGATTACCATTTCTTTCTGGACATATGGTTCACCACTTTCCTAACTCAATCAGCAAGAATATCTCCCACACTCTTACTTCCTTCTAACTCTAGTGTTGGTGTTATTATTTACATTTATATTTTTTGACACTTCATTAAAAAGTTTATAGAGTTGACGTCTGTAAGTTTAAAGGTAACCAGCCTCAAATAGTGAGTTCCAGACAATCAGGGCTATATAAGTAAGACCAACCATCAACAAAACAACACAAAACCAAAAGACAGAAACAGCACAAGTAAATGACCTAATGACATAGTTCAAGAATTTGGAAATAGAAGAACAAACCAAACACAAATCCAGTAGATTGCAAGAAATAATAAAAGTAAGAGCAGAAATTAATTAAATGGAATAAAAGTATAAGGAACCAATGAATCTATGAGCCAATTCTCTAAAAAGACGAGCAAATTTGATGGACTCTTTTCCAAATTAAGCAAAAGAAGAAAGGAGAAGATTCAAATAACTGGAATCAAAGATGAACAGGGAAGCATAACAAGCACCAAAGAAATTTAGAATACTATAAGAGAACACTTGAAAACATGTGCTATCCACAAGGATGATCCCAACTAAGACACCCAGCAACTGTGGAGAGGGAGCCTAAACAGACCTTCCCCTATTATAGGATTAGTGACTACCCTAGTTGTCATCAGAGAACCTACGTCCAGTAACTGATGGAAGCAGATGCACTGACCCACAACCAAGCACTGGAACTTATTTGAAGAGAGAGAGGAGGGATTATATGAGCAAGAGGCGTTAAGATTGATTGGGAAACTCACAGAGACAGTTGACCCGAGCTAGTGGGAGCTCATGGACTCTGTACCTAGGGATCCTGCAAGGACCCGAACTAAACCCTCTGAATGTGGGTGACAGTTATATGTCTTAATCTGTTGGTGGTGGGGCTGGCAGTGAGACTACATCTTATTTTGGATTTGTGAACTGGCTTTTTGGAACCCATTCCCTATTGTGGGATACCTTGCTCAGAGTTGATAGGGGGTGGGGAGTAGAGGCTTGGTCCTGCCTCAACCTGGTATACCAGACTTTGTTGATTCCCCAAGTGAAGCCTTACTTCCTCTGAGGTGTGAATGGGGTAGGTGGGGTAGGAAAACGGGAAGGAAAGGGAACTAGGGCTAGTGAGTAAAATTAAAAAAAAAATTAAATAGAAAAATAAAAACAGCAGAACAAAAAAACTCATATTTTATTATGTTAGAAACGCTAAAACAATTGTACAATCCACAAAGTTAAACTAAGAAGAGATCAATAGGTGAAGAAACTGAAAATAAACAAGGAGATAGAAATAGTAATGGCTGGGCAATGAGCACACACACCTTTAATGCCAGCACTCCAGAGGCAGGGGCAGATGGAAATCTGCTAGTTCCAGGCTACCCTGGTCTACAAAGAGTGCTCCAGGTCAGCCAAGGCTACACAGAGAAACCTTGTCTCAAAAACAAGATCAAAAACTGAAACAAGCAAAACAAACAAACAAAACCAACTAAATAAAAAAAACTAGTCACAAAAAAACCTTCTAATTTAAAAAAATGGCCCAACTAGGTATGGTGATGTAAGCCTCTAAATCCAGCAATATAGAAGCAGAGCATGATCAGTGAGTACAAGGGCAGTCTGACCTACATAGGGAGACCTTGTCTCAAAACAACATATATATGTGTGTGGATATATATATATATATACATATATATGTATATATATGTGTGTGTAATTAGTTTTATCAATTTTATTTATTTATTTTATAATTTAATTAAACTTTAAAATTCATTTTATGATATAATTAATTATATCATACATATAATTATATTATACAGTATAATACAATGCAATATGATGAAGCAAAACTAACACATCAGTGTCAGACAAGTTCTTATATCTTAACTCAGGCTTAAACGAACACACACTTTTATACTGTACATGCAGGAAAATATTGGACAATTTGTAGATCATATCTGCAGGTAATATGTAGCTCAGAAAACTACATGTCATGCATAAACAGAAATAAGATGTGAGAAAAGGGAGGGAAAGAGGAAAGGAAATGATGAAGGAGAGGAAAGCAGAGAAGACTAGATAAAGAGCAAACAGCCCAAAAATTTTATCAAAAGAGAAAGAAAAAACTCACTACCATAGTATAGACTCAAGGGATTTATGAGGAAGTGGAAAATTTGGAGACATTTAAAGGTTTCTACATCTAAAAAGTACTAATTTTGTCAGATCTTGGCCACTTAACATTTAAAGTAGGCTTAGGTATTAAAAATATTATTTCACTGACTAGACTGACTATGATTTAAATGTTTGAAAACATAGTAAATGCATGTCTATGAAAATTAGCACTGTCATGACACCACTTCTCTGGTTTAGCCCAGAAAACCTTTAAGAGCAATTTCACAACATTGACAGAAACCATAGAAGATGATATATTATTGTCACACCTAGAAAATTATTAGAAACCCAAATATATTTTCGCAGCTATATAATTACATCACGTGTAGGAGCAAAGCACGTTTTTGCAAACTGAATCTACTGGTTTGGAAATACCTCTGCGCTATAGTCAACAGAAAATTTAAAAGCGTCAATACAAAGATCATACATCTACAAACTCCACATACAATTTACATAAACATGATAAAGCTACTAACAAATATATTATGAAGGCTTAACTCATCACGGCTGTGGAATGGGGCTAGAAGATCAAGAATGAATGACCATAGAATGTTTTAATCATTATTGATGGTAATGTTTCAATGTACTAAAACACCTAACTTTAAAAATTGCAAAAAAAAAAAACTATTAAGGGCCAAGTACCAAAAGCCGTAAATATTTCATTCAACAACAAATACAGCTATATACTTGAATATGTAGCTCCATGCTTCTCAACGTTCCTAATGATGTGACCCTTTAATTCAGTTACTCATGCTGTGGTAACCTCCCAATCATAAAATTATTTTTTGTTGCTAATTCATATCTGTAATTTGGCTACTGTTAAAAGTTGTAATATAAATGCCTGTTTTCAATAGTCTTAGGTGATCCCTGTTAAAGGAATGTTGAATACCAAAGGGGTCACAAGCCACGGTTTGAGAACTGCTAGTACAAGCAAAAGCATTCTTTGTGTATCTTCTGTTTCAAAATCTATCAAAGATCCTCTGGATGAACTATACAGTGCACCAAGTTCCCAAAAAATCATCTGTGAGATTTCAAGTCTGGCCCAGGGTTTGTTCACCATAACTATTTACTGGGGTGCAGTTTAAGAATTAGCCCTGGGTACTGTCGTACAGAAAGAAGAGATGCCTGGTTGCAACAATAGGATCTATAAATCTGGAGGCTTACAGAAAAAGTTTTTATAATCCCTAACACAAACTGATAAATTGTTTTACTTTCTGTTTCATGTAATGTCACTGAGTCTGATTAGAATCAAAGTCAATCTGAACATGAGAAACAAACATTAACATGATTTACTGAAATTCATTAATTTAACTTTGCTATTAAAAAGGGGACTCCACTGCATGTAAATTAATAGGGTTTTATAAAAAAAACACAGAAGAGGACAATAATCCAGTTGAAATATCATAATACTATAACAAGTAAGAAGATTTGAGTTGTACTCCAAATGTATGAGGTTAAAATATCCATTAAGTGTTCTGTTCTCTGCTATAATATGTTCCACCTGGTTTCCAGAGATACATCTGGGGTTTGATGGAAATCTCTTTTTCCAGGGAGACATCTTATTGCCCCCTATTAAACAATGTGCTGGTAAATCACAGAAACTTTCATTTAAAGATAGGAATTAGTAAATAATCTTAAAATATCTGGGGGTTGAGCAATCATGGCTCACCTCTAACTCCAGTTTTAGGGGGACGGACTTTCATTTCTGACCTCTAGAGATACCTAACATGAACATACTCACATGAAGACATACATGCACACACACTTTAAAAACTCTTAGCAATTGTTCTTACTCTTAACAACGATTAAAAGGTATTGAGAAATGCAGATAGTAATTCCCCAATGAACAGCATGACTTATGGTCTAGAAGCAAACAATTTATACTTTTTTTTTTAAAAAGTACTGCATATTGACTTCACTTATGATAAGCAGGAACAAGTATAATAACTCAAATGTCTTTGATACAGTAACCTAAAAGGACATGGGTGATACTGATAAAATGATGATGCCACACATTCTACAGGATAGCAGCCCCATGTCTCACCTCGTCAGTGCAAGGCTTACATTTCTCTACATCTTCATAGTTTCAATGGCATTGAAGTCTGCAGTTGGGGTATTGGAGTAAAGGCAAACCACAGAAACTTGTATTTCTGCCCCAGACACAGGTCATTAATGTCAGTAAAGCAGCAGCCAGAGGATCTCCTCTAGAGAACACAGTGTGTGAGAGAGTCTTCTGGGGGCCTGCCTAAAATCTGCATTTCTTGTTTAAAGGAGGAGGCAACCATCTCACAGGTGATAACAAAACTGGGATGCAGGTAAACTCAATCAGAAAACCTTGTTATCATCTGAAGTATCATTAAAAAAATCTGTGTACATTAATTGTACAACCCATACATAAAAGTCTCTTCTGTTCAAAACGCGAAATATGAATGAGAGAATAGGTAACATACAATATGAAAATACGAGATGTACTGAAAGCAAAAGAACTGAACATTCCAGTCGGTTACTTGCCAAAAGCAGGTCATTTTTTATTCCACTGAAGTCTCCTCTACAAGTTGTGAGATGATAAGGGCAGAATAAGACTCCAGAAACGATCAATTTAATAACTGTACTTGGGAGATCCTGTACAGAAAGCCTTTTCAGAAGGCATTTTTGGTGTATTTGTCAAGATGGTCACCACCTGGGAAAGCACAGAAATGTATATTTTAATTAAAATGACAAACAGGTTATGTGGTTTCCGGCAGATTGAAATCATTCTCAAGAGTTTTTATGAGAACGCCATAAAAGTAGCTTCTGATTATGAAGGCAATAAAATGTACTCCATAAAAACGATTGCTATCAGGGCTAGAGAGATGGATGACTCAGAAGTTAACAGCACTGAGTGCTCTTCCAAAAGCCTCCCCCATGGGCCTTAACTTTCCAGTGACCAGGGCAAATTTGAGGGGTCCTTCTTCCACCTGCTTCAGCTGCACGGACTGCCATTGTTTGGAGGGGTGCTCCTAGGAGCCAGGGCACCTAGCCACTCCCTCTCAGGATCTCAGGTAGGCAAGAGCAAAGAAGGATTCCCAGCGAGTCTCCAATATTCTGCCTTCACCATGCCCATGACTGCTAGCAGAGCTGTGAAAGAACAAGGCTTGTGATGTTTTGTCATAGCAACTAAATAGTAGCTAAGACAGATGTGGGCACTGGGGGGTGAGGTACTGTAGCGACAGGCCTTACTATTGTTTTGGAAGATTGTGTAAGAATTTGATGGAAAGTCGTTGAGTAACGAAAGCAAGGTGTACCTCCTACTTGAAGTTTGGAAGATGATAGTGCAGAAGGCGATGTGGACTATGGAGGCCTATCAGAAGGTTTTGTGGGGAAATAATGCTGGCAACATTTTTCCTTTTCTCCTAGCAATTTGCTTGAGGCTAAATTGAAAAAATGGTAGATTAATTTCTTTGACAGGGTTTCTCTGTGTATACAGGGATGTCCTGGACCTCGCTCTGTACATCAGGCTAGCCATAAATTCACAGAGATCAGCCTGCCTCTGTCTCCCTGATTGCTGGGATTAAAGGTGTGCACAACCACTTCCTGGCATAAGCGCAGTAATTTAAAGTTAAAACATCACCTCCCCTGTGCAACACATAGCAAAGTTACATCCCATTATCTTTTTGAGACATCTTTCAGTTCTTCTGCTATCTGCTTCCCAGTTTTCCTCTATTCATCCACCACTGGTACATTCTGAAACATTTGTTGAGACTTAAAAAATTTAAATTTACTGAGTATACAGATAAAAGATTATAATATCACCTTTTTGTTGTTGAGATGTGGAGAAGAGGTCTTAGAGTTGCCAAGCTAGCCTCAGGCCTTCAGTCTCCCTGCGTTGAGTTGTGAGGAGCTAGGGACGACAGTTGTGCAACACTATTGGTGGATTAGACACAAACCACATTCTACAGAAATAATAGACAAATAAGTCAAAATGCATATGATGCTCATGTAAAAACTGAATCAAAATTTAGGAAAACTTATTTCTATTAAGTCTGACAGTCACTTCACAAACTCATCTTTTGTATGTTTAATGAAATTCAAATCACATATATGCTATCTTCAACTATTATAATCATATTAGATTATATTATTATAATATTAGACAAAAGTTTATACATGATACAAAAAATGCAGTGACACTTGTGAGGACTTTCGAAGAAGAAAGTCTACAAAAATATTAGACAAAAGTTTATACATGATATAAATATTAGATATTAGACAAAAGTTTATATTCAATTCTTTTTCTGTAATTTATTTCAATTTAATGCATATGAGGTCTTTGCTTGCAAGCTTGTGCATGCCTAGGGCTTGGAGAGTACATAAGGTATCCTGGAACTGAAGCTACAGATGACTATGGGCTACCATGTGTGTGCTAGGAACTGCACATAGGTTCTGTAAATGAGCAAATGTGCTCTTAACTAATAATATCTCCCGACAAACATCACCAATCATCATTTAAACGTCAACTGAAACCTATCATTTTTGTTTATAGGTTTGTATCCACAGACGCACACTAAACAGTCATGTTATACTTAAACTCATCCTCCTTATTTAACCTCATAAGTGCTAGAATTACAAGCATGAAATATTAACCTCTCCTGACTTTTTCTTTCTATAGAATTCCACTTGAATTCTCAGTATCCCTCTCAGCTTGAGGTGACTAATACCTTTGTTCCATATGGTATTTCATTATTACAAAAAATACCCTTCTTGGCACCATTTATCAATACTTCTTTGTGAGCCACAGAAAATAGATGTATACGCATATGTAGGCTACTGCAGACACAAGCACACAAAACATTATGTGTTTATACTACCAGGTGTATGAAGTTAAGGACTTACATTGAGTTAGTTCAGTATCCAGGGTTTCATGCATACTAAGTAAGCTCTCTACTACATATCTATGAAACAAGCAAACAAGCAAACAAAAACATGTTTGAGCACTAGAGAGATAGCTCAGAGATAAAAAGACTTGCTACTCTTCTGAAGGACCCAAGTTTGGTTCCTTGCACCCATGTTGGGGATCTCACACCAACTGAAGCTCCAGTAGGATCCAATATAATCTTTACTCCTCAAACACCTGCATACTTGTGGCATTGATACACAAACAGACATACAAATAAATTAAAATGATAAAAACAAATCTTAAGACTATTTTGATTCTTCTAAACCTAAGCTCTGTGCATAAACAAAACTGTATAAATAAATCTCTAAAATGATTTTTTAGAATCTCTATCTGCCTCCCTTAAAGCCAATCAAGGAACATATGGCAAACGAGCAATTGATCTCCAGGATACAAGTAGTGCAGGAAAGACAAAATATAAGTGAGAATCTCATAAGGGTTAAGGAAACAATCCTTGCTGCATCTGGAGGTCATAAACACACCCATACGTATAGTGATTAGTACATCTGTCACATCTGACGGCTTAGAATTTGGAATTGGGCTACGGTTGCTCTATTCTGGCTCAACCATGAAACGTGAGCAGTTGTTATGCAAGTAACTATCTTTTAATATCTAATATCTGCCATAAAAATAAACAAATGTGACTTACTACAGAAATTGCTTCAATTCACTTAAGGAAGTGATCATTGAACTTCATACGCTCTGGCCTTTTGCTAGGTCACTGAGATTAAGAAATTAATCTGAATTGCAAGACCCATATACACTTTCAAGCTAATTTCAATAACTTCATTCAGTTTTCTAGACACCATACCTTCATTTTTCATTCTCAAGTAGTCTAACATTATACGATAATACAGCTCACATATTTGTGCTCTTCTATGTGTGTGTATATCTTTGTTTACATACTCATATTAAAATATGTATACAAAATATATTTCTTCACTCATACACCCACTCCTTTAATGCCATTTAAAACGTGTTCCCGAATGCAAACATCTACATATATAGCATAAAGTTATTTATCAACTATTTATGATTCCCTTAAATTTCCTTAGCTATCACTAACCTATACATCCATTCCTATACATTTTTCTATAAATTTGGAAATTGATTTAATAACTTAAGTAAATCAACCACAAATAAATATAAGCAATACTTCAAGACAGAGACATAAACAAAGACTTTCTAAATCCAACAGCTTAGGAACTAATTTCGAAATGTCAAATGGGTCGCATAACAATAAATTTTGGCACAGAACAGAAAAACAACTATCGAAGAAGTTTATTAAACAGCAGAATAATATCTAGAAATCCATGAACTTCTAAATTAAAATAAAAACTAACCAAAAGTCATTCAATCAGATTGACATAAAGAGCAATGTAAAGGAGTCTGAGAGACCTGAGGAAGCTCAGAGGGAAGAAGTGACAGTACTGGGAGCAGAGGAGTCTGCAGAGCCCACAGTATCTCCAGAACAACTTAAGAAAAGGTATACCTAATGGAAAGATACTTTAAAAAGTGGACTCACAAAATTGGAAGAAAAGGTGGTGGGAGCAGAGCCATGTGAGAGACTAGCAAAATGACAGACAGGCGTCTAAGGGTGTGAGGGCAATACGGGAGCTTGGCTGCAGGAAACAAAGAACATGACATTACTGAAAGGGTCAAACTTTGGCCTGTGGGTAAACTGCAGCACGGAGCCTGTGCAGCTCACTCTACAGTGAGGAGGGGTTGCCTAGAGGCTGCAAGTACAAAGGTCATTCTGGCAAGCCTAGAGAGCTTCCAACAAGGGCAGGTATTTATGTGGGACGCTGGAACTCTCAAAGATACTGCCCCTGGATGCCCTGGCTAGCTGCAAAATCACCCTGTCTCTGAACAATAGCAGGATATCCAAGAAACCTCTAGGTGATGGTCCAGTATTTATGGTGCTTCAGAAACAATAACCCTTGAACTGGAGCAATGAATTTTTGCAATGATTATTTGCATGTAAAGTTGTTTGGGCAAAACATACATTGCATAACACACTGCAGTTTGCAATGCCATGTCAACAAACATATATGAGATGGAGAAGTAGGAATGATAGAGGAATGAAGTGAACCATGCATGATGAAAAGAGGCAGACCCTAGAGATTCAGTGATGGTGAAAATTATGGTGAAAGGTTCATGGAGAGGGGCACATGTCACTGTTGACTAGGTCTGGCACAGTGGTATGCAGCCTGAAGCTCTGCCATGGATGTGCTGGTATCTGTGGTCAGTATTGTTGCCTGAGGCCATGTTGATGCCCATGGCAACATCAGTGATCTGTGATGCCACTGGAAGCCATGTTGGTATCCCTGTCCCATGTTGCAATAGAAGGCAATGGTGATGTACATGGCCTATGCCATGTACATCTGCCAGGGCCATGATTATGCCTATGATCCATATTGCTGCATTAGGCTATGCTGATGTTCATATTTGGTTTTATCACCATAGCCCAAATAGAAGTCTTTATACTGTGCTAATGCTTGAGGCTATGTTGATAATCTATGGTAAATGCAGTCACCCAAACCCCGTGTTTATGTTCACAAACTGAGCTGCCTTCAGAGGCCCATACTGATGTCCACGGTCCATGTTTGTAATCAAAGCTGTAACCTGGAGCCATGTTGATTTCCATGGTCTGGGGTACCACTGGAGACAATGTGAAAGTCTGTGATCAGTTCTGCTGCCTGAGGACACGTGGCTATTTATGGTCTGTGCTGCCGCCAAGGCCTATGATGTCTATGGCCCATGTTTCTACCAGAGACTATGTCGTTCTGCCACCTAGGGCCATACTGATGTCCCTAGTCTGTGCAAGTCCATGATACATGCTGCCACTTGCAGTAGGAACAATGACTGTAGACCCACATTTAAAAAGGAGAGCTGTAGAAAGCTGCTCTGCCTCTCCTTTGCCACTCGCAAGAGAAACAGTCTAGACAGGAAGCTATTGAAGAGACTTCTGGCTGGAGAAAGGTGAGTTTACTTCAAGGGGATGGCCACTGGACCATGCTCCAGTGAGTATATGAGTAACAAATATTGGATTTTTTTCCTTTTAAGAGGAGGTCACAAGAATTTCAGATGGACCTGGGAGGACTGGAGAGCGGGTGTAATTGAGGTGTATGATGTGAAATTTCATAATAATAATATTATGTTGGGAAATCACCTAATAAAAATAGCTCCTACTACTTCAGAATATAAATATTGGAAACCAACCTAGATGTTGAACAGATAAATGAATAGAAATGTCACAATATGCATATTGGAATTGTAGCTTGCTGTAAAGTAAAATGAAATAACATTCTTAGAGATATGGACGCAGCTGAAGGTCATACTTGTCAAAATAAGAAAGACTTAATTCATGTGTGTACAAGAGGAAAATGTATACATGGATGGGAGACTAGTGATCAATGAAACAGACACATGTAAATAGAACTGACATCTTTTAGTAGTAAGGACACCAGGAAGAGAAGAATGAGAAATTCTCATAGTATAACTCGTTACACATCACACTACCCTCCAAAATCAGTCTCCTGGGTCCAAATCGTAAATTGATCAGTGAGGAGTGAGGCCAAAAAAAAAATGAACTTAAGGTGGAGATATGTAAGGGAAAAGCCTCCATTATATTGATGAAAGAACTGTCAACACAGAAAACAACATAGTGAAGAAATAAACTTAGAATATGCAAACATACTTTAAATAAGACCTTTCAAACAAATAGTCATACTAAAATATGGACAGGCTCTTGTGATACAAAAGAGCCTCAGGGGAAATAACTTCCTAGTAACCTGAGCTACATACAGCACACTGTGCTCTGTATCTCAAAGTAAAAATTACCTTTTGAAAACAAGAATGTAGTAATGATTGAATACATGTAATGTCAATACTCAGGAGCCCATAAAGTAGAATAGTGTTTGAGGATAAGCAATTTGAATAAAAGCAAAAGCAAAAAAAAAAATAGTTGGCCATTTATTTTTCAAACCTGAAAGTAATATCTTCTAATCCAATGAAAATTTCTTTTGTACTTTTCTAAAAATGTACAGTGAATGAAAGGTAAAAATGGAAATGGGTGACTAGCATACCTATAGAATATTTTGGATACACAGTATCAATCCAACTTCTCTAACAAAGACAGAAAGATACTGGTATCCATGCAATCAATGATCAGCATTCCTTTCTCAAAACCAATAGTTAAATATCCATATAAAGCGGGAAGTCATTATTTGTTATTAGTATGTATCAATTATGTACATAGGGTTTCATGAATTTTCATGAATAACTATAGTATGTACAATGGTTGCTGGGGAAGGAAAACCTAACAGGACTCACTGAATAGCCAAAAGTGACAGAATAATTAATAGCAAAGGGGACATTTATATTAAGTTCTGACAACCCACACTCACTGGACAAACATTGTAGAAGAAAAAATAAGATACAGATCTTACTTTTACATAAGCTACAGAATAGGTGTGAAAAACTAAATTCTGAACAGGACATGGTCAATGACCTCATGAAAACAAGCAGTTATGGATACCTCCCCAAGATCAAGATCAAGGCAGTCAACATTGAGTGTCTGGGTCCTGGCTGGATGGCTCTGCTCTCTAGGCTTTAGTCCCCAGAGGCACATCCTGTACCCCATCACCAACTACCAAACCCCCAGAAGCCTGAGAGCAGCTTCTCAGATCCACAAACACGCCCCACAAAAATCTGCTAGTACCAAACACTTAGCCCCTACTACACCTGGACAGGAGCTTCAGGGCCACATCAGCAACTAGAGGTACAGAACTATCTGCACCCAGAGGAAAAATGACCACCTAAGCCACAGGGCCCCACCTGCACCACTTGGTAAAGGAGGGACCCCTTGAGCACAGGCCTCACCTGCACCTTGGAAGAAGAGATGGGTATACCACAGTGTAAAAGTACATTCAGCGACATAAAGATCAATATGGCATCACCAGAAACTTGTTTTCAACAGCCAGACCTCAACACTGATGAAGCAGAAGAAAATGACCTTAAAAATAACTTTTTGAAGATGACACGTCTTAAAAAGAAAATGAAAACTTTCTTTAAAAATGTAGGAAGACACACACACACAAAAAAAAAAAAACTGGGAAAGAAATCAAATAACTCAAAGAAAGAAAGTAAAAAAACAAAAAAAAAAAAAACAGGTGATAGAAGTGGTTTGACCTGAAAACTGAAATAGAGGCAATAAAGCAAACACAAACTGAGGGAATTCCAGAAATGGAAAATCTGGGTAATTCATCAGGAACTACAGATACAAGCATAACCAACAGAACACAAAAGATGGAAGAGAGAATCTCAGGTGTTCAAGATACAATAGAGGAAATAGATTCATCAGTCAAAAATATTAA
>JAQHUG010000500.1:892611-905270 GCA_028555095.1 Dicrostonyx torquatus | reverse complement strand
AGTGGGAGGGCCGGGAACAAGGGGAGTAAATGTAAATTTTTCTTTTAACAATAAAAAAAGGAAAAATAAATAAATAAGTTAGTGGGTAAACAAATAAATATGCAAGAAGTCAATAAATAAAATCATTCCATGATAGGTAAAATAAAGGGAAATAAACAGATTAATTACCAATAAATAAATAAGTAGGTAAGTAAAATATAAATGAATAAATCGTTCAAGGCCACAATAAATATATAAATAATTTTAGTGGGTAAGTAAATAAATATGCCCACATGTCAATTAATAATGTCAGTCATTCTGATAGTTTAAAAACAGCAAAAATATCCCAGCAAGCCAATAATGAAATACCACCACCAAGGATTAATACTCAAGAGAATAAACAGATCAAGAGGCTAGGAAGCAACCAAGCAAGTAAGCAAGCAAATAAATAAAACAAATAAAAGTAACTGAATCATTAAATAGATCAAATATAAAATAACTAAATAAATGAACCATTAAATAAATCAAATATACAATAAATAAGTTAGTAGTTAAGTAAGTAAATGTATAAATATCCCTGCAAGCCAATAAAGAAATGTTAACAACCAATACTCAAGAAAGGAAATAAGCAGATCAAGTGGCTAGCAAGCAACCAAGGTAATGAATAGTTAGCAAGTAAATAAATCAATTTTCAATCAAGACAATAAATAAGTCAGTCAATTAGCCAATTAACTGACCAATAGGCAAGAAAGGCCATAAATAGATCACGAAGCCAATAAATATATATATGTGCCAGCAAGCCAATAGATCAAGAAGCCAATCAATAACTGAATCAGTCACTAAACAAATGGAGGAAAAAGACAATAGATGGACTGATGGATGAAACAACAGAGTGCAAGAAAGCAAATAAAGGCAATAAGCAAACAACTTTATATACCAGCAACCCAATAAATACACCATGAAGTCAATTAATCAAATAAGTTAATAAGTAATTAGATAAATACTAGTAATTAGAACACAAAGGAGTAACAGCCAATCAACCAATAGGCAAGAAAGGCAATAACTAAATAAATTTTAGTGATTAAGTAAAATATTATATAGATCAGGAAATCCATGAGTAAATACTCACTTGGCTAATAAGAATGCCAAGAAGTGAATAAACATACATATATGCATAGATCAAAAAGCCAAACAAATCAATAGACCACAAAGCAAATACATAATAAATTCATATACCAGTAAGGCAACAATTAAATAGATCCAGGACCCAGTCAATAACTGAATCAATCATTAAATAAGTAGATGAAGACGATTGGATGGATGGATGGAAGAAAAAAAGAATAAGTAAATAGACATGCCAGCATGGCCAAGGAAGCAGTAACTTTCCACAATTATCCTACCAGCTAGAAGGCACTATGCCAGTGTCATGGCTGTAGGTGTAAAGGTACATGCTGCAAAGCCTGACGACCTGCGTTCACTCCCCAGGAACTTGCCTGTTCTTGCTTCTGGACTACTTTCATAACTATCTCAGCATGTGGTTCACCATCTCACTACAAGAGAAGGCTCTTTACCCCAATAAATGTAAATGACAACTGGTTCTTTTTTTTACTTTCACACCAAAAGATTACTAAAGCATTCCTACAAATATATTGAAAATACCAAAATACAGGCAAATACTTAAGCTTTAATATTGGAGCATGGACTCAGCTACCAAATCGTCACGAATTCTTAATACTCTTACTGAAAGAAAGGGCAATATAATACCTAAACCTTACTTCCTAATTCTGAAAATTTCTACCATACGGACTACTTTTTTTCATTAACTAATTCTGTGGTAACATTACCATGACGTGGATCTGACCAAGTTAATTAAGTGTAGACATCAGAAGAACAGGCTCTTATACTCACCGCATTCCACAATGGAAATGTTCCATAAACATTACCCTTTTCTCCTGAATGATAGCACTTACAAAATCAACAATGGTATGTGCCATTTTTCAAGACTTGGAGCTCCATTTTACACATTCTTATTTCCATAACAGGTGCCTATGCCTCGTGATCCACGGACGTTTCATGTTTTGCTTGCAACAAAATACAAAATACAGAAAACAAATTATCTCAACCCATTTATGAAAAGATATTGTATAATATAAGTGTAATTGTGCACTCTCCAGGTCTCAGTATACAATGGTCTCAACAGCATCTTGCTGTGCATATTAGGTTGGCCTGGAACTTGTAATCCTCTCACATCAACCAGTCGAGGGCTGGAATTACACATTTATACCAGCATGCCCACTTAAATAGTTTCTATTGAGGATAAGTAATTTTATATGTAATGGGGCACATTGACTAGATTTCAGAGTCATTTTAAGCTCATTTTTTAAAATCATTTTGATCAGACAAGGTCCTATATCATCATAAATCTAGTCAAGGCCTGTGTAAAATATTTCTTTAAATCAAAAAATTACATTACCTTGCATGGTTTATGTTTCTGTCTTAAATGCAGCTATTAGGATTTACAGTCTTGTTATAATACTACAGGGTGGTATTCAGGCTCATGAAACTTCTTAACATTCATTGATGAAATTCTCTTTTCAGTCAAGTAATTCGACAAAAGAACATCACCTGATACTGAAATAACATGAACATAAATATACACCTATTTAAGGATTAGATACTGTTCTGCAAAAAAAAAAACCCAGCATGTCTTCATATATTTTATAAAATACGTATTCTGAAATGACACATAAATATGAAGCAGAATGCAATGATGAATAAGAATCGACACATCACATAACATCTATTAAACCTTTTCAAGGTAAGTAGATGATAGACACGGTGACAAGACTGAAATTTCCCGACAACTATATATTCATACTATAACTTTTACAACTCACTTTCTCCAAACAGTTCTCAATATATTAATATCAGACTCTAACAAAAATTGAACAGGCCATAAATACAGACTTATAAGTTGAAAAGTAAACTACTATCAATCTCATTGACTTCCTTTCCTAATGCTGGGGCACACCAATGCAACTGACTTATATTTGTGGAGAATAAATGCATGCTATGTACAATGTTCTTTTTTCACCTAGTGGTGGTACATGCCTTCAATATTAGCACTAGGAAGGCATAGACAAGTCTATGTGTGTTCAAGGCTAGTGTGGTCTACAGAGTGTTTCAGGATAGTCAGGGATATAGAGAAAACCTGTCTCAGAAGAAAGGAGAAAGTAGGAGGTAGGAATGAGGAGAGAAGAAGGGGAATAGAGAAAGGGAAGGGAAGGAAAGGAAAAAATTAAATGATTGGAAAGGTATTCATGGAGTCAGATCAGTACACATACTAATCTACTAATCTGTCAGAAAGCTGTTTAATAATTATTTTTGAAAACCAGCACTCAATAAGAATTACAATGAATGAGGCTGGTGAGAGCTCTTAACCTCTGAACCAAGAGCTCTTCATGAGGTCCTGAGTTCAAATTTCCAGCACCCACACTTTGGCTCAAAACCATCTGTGGTGAGATCTGGTGCCTTCTGACCTGCAGGTATAAATGCAGGCATAACACTATATACATAATAAATAAATATATAAGAAGAATTATAATGAAGTAGTTAATGGCAGAAATGCCTGTAACACTAGGACTTAAGAGGCTGAGTAAGAAGGATGAGAGCTTATGGTCATCTTTGCCTATAAGGTGTCTGAGGTGAGACTATGTTACATGAGACCCTGTTCCAAATTCCCTAACCTGAACATCAGAAGTACATACAGAGTATCTTAAATACTGGCATGTTGCTGCTTATTTTTAATACATAGAAAAATTTAATTAAATTTTTATCATAGTCTGTAATACACAATTACCATGTGTAAAGGGTAATCATGAAATAGGCAAAAAAAATAATGGTACTGTCACTAGCATGATATTTTTAAAAGCTAAACCTCTAACAATCAGGGAATCTTAAACTCACTTTTGACTTGCAAGGAAAAGGGAAGGCTACCTTTAGATCATGAATCAGACAATAGACTTCAATTCAAATAAGCTGGTACACTAAATGCCCAAATCTCAGAGCCTCCTGTTACCAGCCTCTGGAATGTGACAGGTGACTGAGCATGACAGTGAAGTTACATCTCAATGATATTATTTAAACAAGACCATCGGCAGTCCTACTGACACTGGAAATTTCACAAGACACCACACAGATGGAGAACTATCATTGACTAAGAGAGGATGAATCAGTTTTCTAAAGAAAAGGCACAGTAGTTTACCTTACACCAAGTGATGAACCTAAGCATATGTACATACAACTACTAAATGGACCCAGAACATGGAATTTCTTCTTCTGTGTGTGTGCATGTTTACAGAATGTCAAGAAATTGAGTATGTTTGGAGTATAAGAGAAGAACTAAAAGAGTGAAGAAGAGGTGGAAAAGATGGAAACACAATCATCATGTATTAAATATTATTTTTAATTAAAAAATAGGTAATTCACTCACCATTACAAACCACTTCCCATGGTAAGTTTTTCTTTGTTGGCTAATTCAAATTAAATTTATCCATAAAAATTCCTTTACTTACAACTCAAAGACATCATGTGTTCCCTCAATGCTTGTAGTCAACAGCACACTATTGGTGATGACACAAACTTAATATATGAATTTCAGTGTGCCATATCAAGCATGCAGAACCTTGTATCCCAATGTCCAGGAATCAGTAGATTTAATTCCCAGATCAGGTCTTCCATAAGACACTGATTACCAGCAGTGTAAACCCTAATCACCTGAAGCACCCCTTTTGCAAAAGCATTTACTTAATGATCATAAAAGACATACCACCGCCAAAAGTTCTTTAAGTTAATTTAATTATATCTGATTAAGTTTCTCCACATACCTTTAATTGTGACATATTAAAGTGACCACAGTGCCATGTTAATCTTAGCAAATCACAATCTTACTTTAAGATTTTTTGAAGCAGCATGTTAATTCAGGAAATGTCAGAAATCAGGAAATAATATCACAACCATTTTATCCTAAGATACTAGCTTGAGTAAATAAACTGCATGCCTGTATTTACATTAGCTTCACTCTGACTTTAACAAAATCATCAGACAAAAGAAACCCTCCATTCAATTGCTCTATGTATTTATTAGCTATAATTAATGCAGTAAGAGGGGTCAAAAAGCTCGCATGCTACACAATTTCACAAGATGCACTGCAGGGAAAAGTAAAGGCTGATATTTATCAACCATCTTAGGGTCTTGGTGGACGCATTCCTGGGGGAGGTGGGCCTAGAAAGGAAAAATAATAAAATTCTATTGAAGTTATCAAGAGCATATAAATATTAGAGGATCTGATGTTATTCACAGGCCCTCACCTCTAATTCCTGGTGGAGGAGGTCTCATTCCTGGAGGAGGCATGCCTATAGGTGTCCCTCGAGCAGGGGGAAGGCCAATTGGTGGGCCCATGGGTGGTCTCATACCAGGTGGAGGAGCCATGATTCCTGAATAAAAAAAATAACAAACCTTCCTTAGGTCAGCTCATTAAATAAAGCTCTTATGGTGTAGCACAAAATAGTGGTTCCAGAAATGAGCCAAGTGTGCATGAGAAATGAAGTTCCTTATCCTGTAGTTCAGAATATCTTCCTAGTTCTAAAGAATCTAGCCTCTCATTTACAACTACTAATGCCAATATAGCTCCAAACCTGGTGATCTAAATGGTAAACTGACGGAAAGATACACACACTGGTAAATAGTGGCAAAGGTTGTGGGAATAACCAAACAGTTGATTGGCTTTAAGTTCCACTCATTGAGAATAAAAGGAAGGAAAGGGACTGTAAGAGTCATTGAGGATTGAAGACACTCACCAAATAAGGCCCTCCAGACACAACAGTAGTAGCACCCAGAACGTGTACAGGTCTAAGGCATGTGGGCGTCCCGCACTGAGAGTCATAGACACACGTTCCCATACCACGCCAGAAAGTAGCCCCAATGGAAAACCACTTACACAGGAAAAATTAAGAGGCTCAATAGATGTACCAACCAATTATAGCAGGTGCCATGCCCAATAATAGATGCCAGCACAGAACTGATTCATAGTATTGAGGGAAGGCTTGCTTTACGAAGCTTTGTCTGAACCTTACATATTTCTAACTTCATAGAATGCTTGCTTATAAATTACAGTTTCTGTCTTTGTTCATAAATGTCTGCTTCTTGCACTTTTCCTTTAGCTATTTGTTTATATTTGTTTGATTTTTTTAGTCCTAATTGGGTTTAATTTACCTTACTTTATTCTAAAACTACTTTGGAGATGCCAATTTGGGTAGGTTGGGAAAGTAGGTGGGAAAGGGAAAGTAGCAGAATATATTGCATTAGAAAAGCTCTCATCAATAATAGATGTATAACAATAAAACTAGGAGCATAGTTCTTAAATTCTTAGTAAGGCAAACAGATGATGCCGTATCTCCATCACAGTACTCTGAGATGTTATTTCCTCAAGATGATAGACTCTGGAGGAAATCCAAATACTTATTTGTCGTAAAGGCCTTACCCGGTGGCGGGGTTGCTCTGCCTACAGGTGGAGGTGGCGTTCCACGTCCTGGTGGGTACTGGGTTGGAGCTCCAGCAATGCTGGCAGTGGCAGCGACTGCAGCAGCTGCTACAGTGCCTCTTCCCTGTGGAGTCATGACCTGACAAAGTATGCCAAAAACACAAAGAGATGAGGGATGTGATCGTTTTCCAAAACATAGAAAAAAATAGTGAATGAGTCCTATTGCGGATAATTGCTGTATCTTGTTATTTATAATACTTTAAGTTAATGAGTAATAAATTCAGAAGCTTTTACATGCTATGCATATTCCTGCTAAGCTGTAGTTCCAGGCTCTAGTTTGTTTTGCTTTATGGGTGTACATTTCGGGAGGTTTCTTTTGTTGTTCATTACTTTGGAGACAGAGTCTATGTAGTCTTTGCTATAATCCGGAACTCCCTCCAGAATTCAGACATCTACTTTCAGCCTCACGTGTTTAAATCTTGACATATTGCCGTTTTATAATCTTTTTATTTTTCTTGACCTGGCATTTACAGTTGGATTTAATTATTCATATCAATTCAAAGTGTCTTATTTATCAAGTATTAATCTGCTCTTTATATATATTTGAGTATCAGGTCTTTCTAGAACATATAAAACTTAAATAGTATAGATACAGCTTTGTGTTTCCACATCTTCTCAGTTCTATGCTCTAGTCATACTATCATTAACAGCAAACCTTGTTCTGGTCCTACCTGCTGGGATGGACCTCCAACTCCTCGGACAGGGCCTGCTAATCCAGCAGGAGCTTGAGGAATAGGGACACCAGCTGGTACTCCTCTGCCAGCTGCCCTCCCAACCCCAGGGCCACCTGCAGCACCAGCAAGTGGCACACGAGCAATACCAGTCTGAAACAAAAAATGGGTAGCTTAAAACTTGTCCGTTTTGTTCCAATACAAGTGATTTTTACCAAAGGAACTAATTCTCACTCATGTTACCTGTCAGCTCCCATTAGCTCCATATGCAAACAAATGCGATGGTAATAGTCAATTCTGAGTCCCTCCAGACTCGAGACATACACTTTCAAACTGGGAACTGTTACTTCCTTGACCACTTCCTTCCCAATAAAAATTCACTTCTACCTTCTGATTTGGTAGCTCTTGTAATAGAAGTAGCGTGTTGTTGACAGATTATTAGCATTGTTTGGGCAAATTAAAACGCATGCCCTCTCTTAATATACTAGAAAGGGGAAATAAAGCACACAGGTCCATGTCTAAAGTTAAGTACTTTTCTGTGTGAATTTCACATGTGAGAGGGTTTCCAGTCGGTCAAGTGTTTGGGCCACTATACTGTATGCTTGCTAACCATTGACTGCAGCCTCCCCCCCCCCGCAAAAGCCCTGTGAAAGTGTTATTTTCTAAGTAGGACAAGATAAAATAAAACTATTTTAATTTTAATAAAGTCATATGCTTATCATAACTTAAGGGAGTACCCAGCACGTTTATGAAATCATAAATATACATACACCCTGCGAAGACATTAAGTCAAAGTAGCATGAGCTTGTGTAATTCATGTATGAAGTAATAATTGAAAACCAGAAACATGGAAATCTTGTCCTACATCATCCTTACATCTTTAGGAGGTGGGCCCTCCACAGTCATGGAGACCAAGTTCTCTCCTCGTAGCAAGACCAGACCCAAAACTCGTTTTTCTTCCCGCTCTGGCTGTTTTGCATTCTTTGGCCTATAAATCAGAAGTAAATAAACGTCAGTAAAATAAATTTGTGATCCTTACTTATCAAGGAATCAATTAGACACCCACAGCTTCTTTATCTAATTCAGTCCCCCTATCCAATCTTATTACAGGTCCAGCCTCCCAATCCATGACCCAAAACAAGCCTTACTTGATCTTCCTGAACTCATCACAATCACAGAGAATCAGGTTCATATGCTTGTCAAAAGCCTTAAAGGTGCCAATGAAGATTCTTCCATCTTGCAGAATACATCTCATTCTATAGTCAATGTGCTGGAGCATCTTGCTACTCTTGCCCACAGTCTGCAATCAAAGTAAAGGAACATCAAAGGAAAGTTCATGTGTCGCCTAGGTTCCCGTTTCCTTGTTTTTTCCTACATCTCTATCTATATAAGCAGTTTTCTTTAATATAAAGTCTCCCTTTATTTCTTCTTTATTTTCTAAATACTGAAGTATCAAGTAGACTAAGAAAACTTTACATAGCTCTGCACTTCTCAGAGTCCTAAGTAGGACCTATACTGTCTAATAGTTATGAAACTTATTCCTAAAAAAGAAATCCTCTCGTTTAGAGTTGTCAGCACTATTTTTATGCTTTCTTTCCATCAAATGACCATAATTTCAAACAGAGCACCTG
This sequence comes from Dicrostonyx torquatus, assembly GCA_028555095.1. Classification (NCBI taxonomy): domain Eukaryota; kingdom Metazoa; phylum Chordata; class Mammalia; order Rodentia; family Cricetidae; genus Dicrostonyx; species Dicrostonyx torquatus. Next base: position 896,388 of record JAQHUG010000500.1, on the reverse strand, counting down.
GCCCTATAAACCACTTTTTTATAAACCTAAATAAACTTACCTCAGTAAGTTAAAAATAACCAACTAAATGAATTCATGATCACTCATTAGTTCTCCAGAGGAATCACAGATCCAACACATCTGTATCACTATTAATAAAAATCTTTTGCTATTTTTTAAGCACTGAACTTGTGACAGTGATGATTATCCTAGCTCTTATTCTTCCTATCTACCACCCAAATGCTCTTGTTTCAGGTCCTAACACAACTCCCGGCTTTGGAAATAGCATCTCTTCCTTGCTAATCTGTGTCTAAGACCTTCAGGTTTACAATCCCCCATCTACCTCTCTTTTTGATTTTAACAGACACCAGCTATTTCCAAGAAGTCTGTATGCTCTGCAATTGGATCTAAGAGTCCTTGGTCTATCAGGTAGTTCCTGAAGGTTATACTCACTCACTCAAATCTAAATGATAAAAAGATTAATTTAAAAAAAACTGACAAGGTCCCTCAGTATTCTCCCCAAAGCTTTTGAAGAGTATTATCAGGAACCCCCATTTCTAACAATGAAATACTGTGAGGTTCCTACAGCAGCTATCCAACTCTGTAATGCACAACTTACCATGACTGCTGCTCCACAATGGACGCTTCAATAGAGAAATTTCAAGATCTTTAACACTTTGGGGAGGGCTACAAATAAAGGTGTGATGCAGGTTTGATTAGACACAATGTAAGCTTGAGTGGTGCTTTAAAGATATTGGATCGGTCCTGCAGAGGGAAGAAAATTACAACTGTGCCTCAATCTACTATGGTTTAAAAAATAAACATTTAAATAGTATTACTTCATATCTAACAGAGAACAAATTTTAGCCCTGTTCTTAATCATCGTTTAACCTACTAGTTCTATGAAACCAATTGGCTACCAGTATTGCTCAGCATTCCTGGTTGTGTATGTCAGTACATGTCTTTTAGTGGCCAGGTTTCCGGCTAACATGTAAACCTGGAACTTAATTATGCTCCAGAAATCCATGGAGTCTCTGGCTTCTAAGCAGTAGTTTACAGAAATTGTATGCATCCCAGCACTTTAAAAAAAGTTTTAAAATTTTTCTCTTCTGTCTGTACATACATTTTTAATATACATGTGCCTGGTGTTCAAAGTCAGAAAATGGCATCAAATTCCTAGGAACTGAAGCTACAGTTAGTTTTGAGCCTCCATGTGGGTGCTGGAAACAAAACCCAGGTCTTCTGCAGAAACCAATGAGACATCTCTCGAATCACTGTTACTAGGTTTTTATATAATTGCTTAGAAAACCAGGTCTTCCACTTTGGAAGAAAAGCACATTTTTAAAATATCGAAATTTTTCAACACTATACATATTTCAGAAACACCTACACTTTTTCATCCCTAAATTTCATCAGTGCCCTATTTATTCCTTAGTTCAAAAATATACATGTCTAAAAGTATAGGATCTCTTCAAAGTCAAGATGGGTAATATCTTTTCCCACCAGGAGACAAGGATGACAATAATCAGCACAACCTCGGGCTTGGAATACAGCTCTCTGGTAGATGTTTATTGTATGATAAAGCAAAAAAATTGATAATATTTCCTTGTTATTTTTCAGCCTAGCCTGGAATTTTTAATCCCTGTGTGCTAGGATCACAAGGCCACTCTGCCCAGTTTTAACTACAAGTTTAAATGAGAATCTGAAGTTTGTTTAAGCATGAGAGAAGAAACTGCTTCTCTCTAACACAGAATAGGTTTCACAAGGCGTAAGCCCATGCTGAATCTGCATGTATTTTATTTTGACTCAGTCCCTTTGCTCAAGTGAGGTTATCCCTTGAATTTTTAATCTTCATGCCATCCTGAGAAACTAGAACAGGAAAGTGGCATAGCACCCTGGATGGATGAGAACTATAACTCACATTAAAAATATTACAAAAACTCAAATAAGAACTTCCTAATGCACTTTCTAAAAAAATATGTATTGTTTGTGCAGTGGTGGCTCACGCCTTTAATCCTAGCATTCGGGAGGCAGTTTAAAGTGGATAGATCTGAGTTTGAGGCCAGCCTGAGTTCCAGAACAGGCCCCAAAGCTACAAAGAAAATTTGTCTCAAAAAACCAAATTTAAATGATTTTAAGAAATCATTTAATTATAGTTACATGGGAATGATGTTTCTCAAAGAAGCCACACCGCATCAAACCGTCAAGTGTGAAATAAATACCTCCCTCTGAGTTAGTGCAATGTGGTGGCAGATTTTCTATAAATAATATATTGCAATTGCTTTATGTTTTCCCCAGAACTTGGTGACAAGTCTGATTGTTGAAGATCCCAGAGTTTTTATTTACATACGATAAAAATATCAAACTGGACCAAGCCAGGAGCATCCTAACTGCTGGCTAGTTTTCAGTATCAGGAAATGTACAGGAAGCTGGTGGAGAAGTCAGTCTTACCCATTTGTGAAACCTGTGCTCTGCAGTAACAATCAGCTGGGTAATACATGACCATTGGTACAATGGTGGCATGAATGTTATGCTCATATAAATGAACGATATCCTAGATTAAATGTAGAATTTTAAAAATTGAATAATTCATTTTCTAGACTTTTGAGACAGTCCATCTAAAGTAATTCATAATGTATATCTGGCCAACATGGAACTCAGAGATTCACCTATGTATGTCATCCAAGTGCTGAGTTTAAGGGCATAACAACAGCATGCCCACCTAAATTGACTACATTTTAAAAACTGAAAACAGCGTGGAGAGATGGCCCAGTGGGCTGAGAGCTTCCTGCTATGATTTTGCAGAGGACCCAAGTTCAGTTCTCATAATCCACATGGCAACTTATCAGTATCTTTCTCCATCTCCAGATCCAGGGGATCCTGATGCCCTCTCCAGCCTCTGTAGTTTCCTGAAAACACACACAATGTTTATTTTCAGTAATAAATAATTGAAATTCATACTCACTTCACAGGGAGGGCATGCCAAGAACCTCACAGCTGAGAACAGATGGGCTATTGGGGAAGCTACAACTTCTATTTTTGACACAGTATCAATGTCCCTCTAAATATTTCATCTCATACCCAGATTATTCATTTCTCACCTTTTATCAAAGAAACTTCGTTACACAGACGATGGTGGCCAACAGACTTGTAATTGTGCAAAGTGCACAAAATAAATGACAGTAGAGTACCCACATCCCACCACCACCCTGAGAAGCCATCACAAAAGTGGTAGGAAGATGATGACCTCAGAGGACTTCTGGGAAATAGTCCTCTTGGCATTGCAGGGTTGCTGCACTTATGAACTTTTATAGTAAATACATACAGCTGCATGCACAAGACTGAGCCAATCACAGTCCAACATGGATGGGGTGGGCTTATGAGGATGGCAGAACTTCAGTGATACAGCTCACAGCCCAAATCTCCATGGCTAGCAATAGGTGAACGCAGTAAAAATGGGAAAAAAATGGGAAAAGCAATTGAAAGGGACCACTAGATAGAAGGTTCAAGAGAAGTTAGAGTTGGACTGGATATTGTTTAAATAATCTGTGCACATATATGGAGATCACAAAGAATGTGGGGTAAAGTGGCACATGCCTTTAATCACAGCCTGTAAGGCAGACAGAAGATATCTGTGAGTCTGAGGACAACCTGTTCTACAAAAAGATGTCCTGACTAGTTAATTAGAATCTGTCTACAAATACATCATGAAAGAATAAAGTGATTACACAGCAGTTAAGTACAGTGGTTACTCTTCCAGAGGACCCAGCTTCAATTTCTAGCACCTATATGGCAGCT
>JAQHUG010000500.1:871228-891951 GCA_028555095.1 Dicrostonyx torquatus | reverse complement strand
TTAAGAACACTGGCTGCTCTTCCAGGTCCTGAGTTCAACTTTCCCAGCAATCATTTGGCGGCTCACAAACACCTGAAAGGAGCTCTGGTGATACATGAAGATGGAACACTATATACATGTCAGGTGGTGGTGGCACAGTCTTTCTTCCCAGCATTTGGGAGGCCTGAGGCTTGTGACCTCAGTGAGTTTGAGGCCAGCTGGGATTGCTATACAGAGAAACCCTGTCTCAAAAAAAACAAAATAAATAAATGTGCATTGTATAAAATAGCTGTGTCTAGTGTTGGTGTATATAAAAGCTTTTTTTTAAAATAAAAGGTTATTGTGTATATAAAGCTTTTAAAAAGGTAACTGTATCAATCTGGAATTAACTCTAATATAAAAAGGTAACTGTATCAATCTGGAATTAACTCTAACCTGTTTTATTTGACTCCCACCTCCTTGATGTTCAATACTGCTTTAACCACCTCTTGGTGTCTCAGCCAAGAACGCCTGTCTCAGTTCAGCCTGGAAATCCACCACAGGAACTTGCTGCTGCTGCTGAGCACGACGTGGGTACAGGTGGCACCTAGGGCAAGAGCACAATATTTTTACATCACAAAAAGACATTCATCTACATAGATAGCAATAAGAATGAACACATAGGCACTTTTATTCTAAAAGAGCCTAATTTTATAAAAGGTCACCAGAAAAATGATAACATATTTTAAAAGATAGTCATTTAGTTACTAAATATAACATTGCACAGTTAGGCAGTATAAACCAAAAAGGGATCTTGAAGCCAATCAAGCAAGCAAATCAATAGACTAGTAAGCTAAATAACTAAATGGATCAACAAGCTAAATCAGCAGACCAGCAAACAGATCAAGATGGCAATAGACAGACAGATAGATAGACCAGCAAGCCAATAAATAAATCAAAAGGTCAATCGTTCACTCAGTTAATCAGTCAAATCAATCAATATATCAGAAAGCCATAAATAAATTAAATGAATAAATGAATAAATAGGTCAGCAAGTCAATAAACAGATTGAAAGCCAATAAATGAATGTGTGAATAGACCAACAAGCCAAGAAATAGATCAAGAAGCTAGTCAATCACCCGATAGCCCAGCAAGGCAATAAATATAGATCAATATATCAATCTTTCAATCAATAAATAAATAGAATAGTAAGCCAAGTAGATATATAGATAGGTTAAGATGTCAATAACAGACATCCTATAACATAAATTTCAATATTTGTACATGTGATATGTGAATACATTTAAAAACTCATTAAAATATTGAGAGTCATACTGTGTATGATCTGATCATAAGATCATACTTTGCTTTTTGATGAAGTTAAGGCAGCAGACTATCCGTCTCAAAACAAAAGCAATAAAGTTTGTAGACATTAATGTCCCATCAATGCAGAATAAAGCATTTATAAGAATAGAAAATGGGGGGGCTGGAGAGATAGCTCAGTGGTTAAGAGCACTGCCTGCTCTTCCAAAGGTCCTGAGTTCAATTCCCAGCAATCACATGGTGGCTCACAACCATCTGTAATGAGGTCTGGTACCCTCTTCTGGCCTGCAGCATACATACTGAGACTACTGTATACTAAATAAATAAACAGAATAGAAAATGAGCTGGGCAGTAGTGGCATGCGCCTTTAATCCAAGCACTTTGAGATCAGAGGAAGGCAGATCTCTGTGTGTTCAAGACAGTCTGGTCTACAAGAGTTAGTTCTAGGACAGAAGGAGCTGTTTTACTCAGATAATCCCTGTCTTGAAAAACAAAGCAATACAAAAAATAATCTAGAAAATGGACAGCATAAAATAACTTAGATAAGAGAGATGGCTCAAGGATTAAGACCACTGACTGCTCTCCAGAGGATTCATGTTTAATTCCCAGCATGCACACGGTAGCTTTCAACTGTCTGATCCAACATCCTCACATAGACAGACATGAATGCAAAAAAAAAAATCAATGCACATAAAATAAGTTACTAAAATTACTCCTTTATGAATAGGTATTTATAAAGCAAATAAAATCCTAAAGATAAACTCACTTACATGTGAAGAAATAAAAAGAAAGCACTTGCATAGAATGTATGAAGCCCTAAGTTTAATTCCTGCTTGGCAAAAACACAGAGGGGAAGAAAGAAAGCAACTTATAATTAAAATGAAAAGCAGTTAAAGAATCATGTGTGGTGGCGCATGCTTTTAGTTCTAGCACTCCCGTGGTGGAGGCAGACAGACCCTGTGCAAGAAAAATGAATTAAATAAATAATAAAGTTGATTTAGATAATACAATTAAAGTTTTAGTATTTTGTTACAGCTTCTGCATTGGGTATCCTATTACGTCATTGTAATCTCTTCTTGTACCCTGCTTTTGTGATTTGCTTCCTGACCCAGAGTTTACATACTCTTGATTGCTCAGTGAGGCTGTCCGTCTACGCTTGACCTGGACTTCCACCTCTGGCACGTGTTGTTCAGTGGTTCTTCTCAGGTGTAAGCGATCCCTGAAACAGAATGATTTAATAAATGTATTAGTTAATGAAACAAAATTTTATTTAAATTGATGATTTATCATTGAGACCGGTTCATAGATTTCTTGCCTAGGAAGAAGGAAGCCCCACCTTCAAAACCCAACAGGGCATCATCAGGGGCGGTAGCACATGCCTGTAATCTCAGCACTAAGGAGATAAGACAGGGGTACCAACCTCAGCTACCTACAAACAGTCTAAGCTACATGAATACAGCATTGATAAAAATGGCTCAGTATATAAAGCTTAATTGCCAGCCACTAATCCAAATATAACAATCAAAGTTTGATTCCTGGACCCTTGAAAAGGTAGAAGAGAACCTACTCCACAAAATCATGCGGACTTCACATGTGCCATAGCATGTGTGCTGCCCCTCCCTATGACAGACACACTTTAACCACCACTAAGTGAAGGGATTTATAAAGAAACAGGGTTACTTAACAAAATACTGTCAACTAGCTGGGGCACTTCACAAAATGGCCGTGCAGTCAATCACATGAACAGCAGCATCAGGGTGGCCATGTTTGGAACTGCGGGAAACGTTCCTAAGCCAGAAATTAGACATATGAAACCAAGAGACAAATGGAAAGGATTTTGACAAGAATGTTTCTCAAGAGAAGAATCCAAATGCCAATTTTTCTGAATCCTATCTAAATTTAAAAGTAGCTAAATTTTCGGATTAAGCATTTTACCCGTAATTCAGTTGTTTTGCTGTTTAGAAAACTGGAAATGCCAAGACATCGAAATAAAAAAATTAAAAAAAACATGTTAAGATTTCCACACGATAAAATTAAACAAATCAAATAAACTGAATTTTAATTAAGATTGCATAGTATCATGAAACATACCTGATACTACTAAGGTCAAATTCCTATAGGTATTAATAACTTGGACTGCAGAGTGGTATAGTCCCCAAAAGAGAAATATTGGTAAATTCTGTAACTGATTGAAACCTAATTTTTAGAGCAAAACAAAACATTAATTAGCATAGTGGAGCTGGACCTTTCAGGAATGATGGATAAATATTCATGGCATTCCAGGAGGCAGCATACCTCAAAGCAAAATAGTTCTTACATCTTTAAATTACATTTATTAAAAAAAATTACAAAAAGCTGCCTTTTCAATGGGTTTCCTAATATCATATTTAGTTGGCCAATCAGCATGAAATACGTGTTATATCATTAATAAGAGAAATGAAATCTTAAATACTGTGAGATATCATTTGACAATGACAGCGTGCACGATGCAGGGAAATGTACTAAGCCTAGAGACCAGTGACATTAGACTAGTGACCCTACAATTCTACTGCAGTGATGGAACAGTAAACACCAACCCAGTACCACATATATCCTCACTAGTAGTGTGGTTAGTAACTGCCAAAAAGTGTTAACATTTTAAATGTCTACTAAGGACAATTAAAACCAGATATGATCATTTATACTACAGTACATTCACTTACACAAAGGAAAATTGATCCAGGCTGTAACAGAAATCTATTTGATAATTTAGTATTCAGAAACAAAGGTCTCTCAAAGAACCCTAAGTTGTCTTAAAACTTACTGTGATGCTGAAGACATCATTGATCTCATGATTCTACTACATAAAGTAGTAGTTATAGGTGAGAGCCAGCAGGACAATTTTATAATTGTTGGCTAGAGTAAATAATATATCAAATTATAACCCCAAAGAACATTGTCAAAAAAAATCTGTGATTACCATTTCCTATGAGTTTCTAAGTGTGCAAAAGGCTGTTTAGCCATCAATACAAAAATATATTTCAATTTTCAAAACCTAACTTTTATATATAAACCCTCTAAGCTTATTTTTGAAAATGCTGGCTTAATGCAATTCACATTTGCTGAATATGAATGCTGGCATTCATATCAAAAATGGCATTTTACAAAATGCATAAGGAAAACATAAATCTGAAGGAACATTTGTGCATATCATTAACTTTTTATGGCAAACCACTGTCCATTGTCATCAGAAAATTCTATTTTGGACATATACTTCAAATTAGAAGCTAACTACTTAGGACAGAAACATGGGAAGTCAGGCATAATCAAACGTATCTGATTCAACGCTTACAAAATGGTGGCCCAAAATAGGCAGTTCATAAAGACACAAATGGAAATTGGGCCAAAACACACTAGAAGCAGCATATTCCTAAAGCCTAACAAGGACTCAATAAGCTGTATTCCATACAATATTGTAAATGTAATTTTTCACACTGCCCGAAGTATGGCACCTGAAGTATGAAGATCACAAATTCATGGGCAACCTGGGCTACATCAGAGACTGTCAGAAGAAACAAAAAAAATAAAACAAAGTTAATCTTCTAAATTTACTTTTTAAAATTACAACCATATATATCATCTCCTCAAAGTGGGGAAAGAAAACAAGATCTAAAAAGAAAGCAAGTACATAAAAATCCTGGAAAAAAATATTTAAATGTAAAAACTTCAATCCAAATGCAGTCACTCACATCCGTGGGTCACTGGACTACAGAAGAAAAAGGCGGGTGGATCACCAGCTCCAGGGCAGCCTGAGATACATACCATATCTGAAATTTATGTGGATTACATCTCAATCCTGTCTCAAAATTTAAAAACAAGTTTAATAAAATAAACAATGCAGTTACTTGGCTCATTATTCCTTCATATTTTCAGAGTAGCTTCAATTTCAAAAAACGTGAAAAATACCATTAACTTAATACATCCATAAAAATTATTCCTGAGGAATAACTCTTAAGTGATGTACTGAGATTAAACTACCAAAACATTAAGAATGGATGACAAAATATCACATTAAGGCAACTGCTAATTTTTAAATTTGGAAAATAGAAATCAAAGGGAATACACAAACCCAAAAGCTGTTTTATGAATTATTGAATCTGCCTTAAAAATAACAAATCTGAAAAGTATTAAAAATAGGTGAGCATTAATATAAATTCATCCTACCCAGGAGAGAGGGCTATCTTAGGTATCATCAACAGGTCTTGAGCTGGCCGTATTGTTCAAATAGTCTACTACGAAACAGATAGAGAAGATGCTTGCTGACGCACAGGAATACTGAATATGTCATAAAGCCTCCAGCCACTATTACCCCCCCTCCCACATGCCTTCCATTCCCTAAGGTAATAGAAAACCCAGGACCAAGCCTGTGAGAAAGAACCTGCGCAAACCAGTCTCTCCCCCCCCCATTGCGACACTGCAGGGAGGGGGCAAAGAGGCGCTGTTACTGCAGCAGGTTTAAGATATGGCTACCAGGTTCTCCACGCCAACGCTGCGCCATCCCTCCTGGCCTCCGTGCAGGCGGAGATGTGTGTCATCCCTACCGCATCTGGTTTTCCTGTGCCCACCGCAGGACACCGGTGCTGAGAAGAGGGTGTGGCCGCAATTCCAGCACTGCGGAACTGACAGGCAGGTGGCTTGCCTGGTGACAAGCAGCAAGGTGGGGAGGGGTCTGCTCCCCCGCTGCTCTCCCTCCCTCCCAACCGTGTCGCGCCTGCGCACACCGGCACCTCTGCAGCAGCGGCCATCTTTAGGGAATCTCACAATGGCGTTTGACACTGGACACGACCCCCTTGATAATACCAAGACATAAAAAGATTCAATCACAAATACCAGGAAAAAAAAAAGAACAAAAACCAAAAGACTCATCGTCTTGTCACTGCTGCTGTTCCTGGTTTGGGTTATAGCAAGTTTCGCATACATTTCATACATTAACCCCTGCAGTGAGGGGTGTTTAGTGACGACCAAATAAACAAGAAAACACTGCGGCTTTCTCCACTCACTCTCCTGCAGGCAAGGAATAAATCTACAAAAGGAACCAACATAAACACTATACGCCACCAATTAACAAAGGAGACTGCAAGAAAATTAAAAAAAAAAAAAACCCTAGAAACGGAGGTCTGGCCGTCCAGAAAGGTCTATCCCCACCCCTCCCCCCTAGCACTGGCTCATTCCACAGATCCACCCCTGCAGACCCCTCCACGAGGGCCACACCCTGGCAGAACCTCTGCGGTCCTGGGGTCCTTCCCACGGCCCGGTACCCCGGTTCCACGACACATTGTCCTATAACCACCTGCTCCCTCGCAGTCTCCAAACCACTGTGATTCAAATGCTCTCTGGCCAGCCACAACCTGGCCACCCCATCACTTCTCTGAGCCACAAGGTTCTTCTTGCCGCAAAACCACCTGCACACTGAAGCAGTCGCGGCAGTCACCGGGCGAACCACCAACTAGCCGCAGACTGTGCTCACCTTCCCCCAGTGCCGCGGATCCCGGACCCTGCTCCCCTCCCCCTTCCCTGTGCCGAGGATCGCGGACCCCACCCCCCACCCCTCACCCCTCACCTTGCCTCGCCCTGTGCTGCAGTCAAGGATCCTGCGTGTCCTTCAACCAGTGCCGCGGCCTCAGGTCGCCGAACAAGCTCATCTTCCCCTCATCTTTCCCCAGTGCCGCAGAGCGCGGACCCTGTTGCTCCCCTCCCCCAACCCTGTGCCGCAATAATGGATGCGGTGCATCCTTCCCGCAGTGACGCAGATCGCGGATCCTGCTCCCCTCCCCCCAACACTGTGCAGCAGTCATGGATCCGGCTCTTTTTCCCCCAGTGCCGCGGATCCTAATACTGTGCATCCTTCCCCAAGTCCCGCGTCCTCTGATCGCCGACTCTGCTCTTCCTTCCCCAGTACCAAGGCTGCTCACTGTACTGCAGACTGGGCTTCCCCACCCCCACTCCTTGCCGCATCCGTGGTGCATCCATGGACCCTGCGCACCTTCCCCTAGGGCCGCAGCAGGAGATCGAGAACCCTGCTCCCCTTCCCCCTGCCCTGTGTTGCAGTTACGGATGCTGCTCACCTCCCAGTGCCGCATCTGCGGACCACGGTCACCTTCCCCCAGGGCCGAGGCAACAGATCACGGACCCCGCCCACCTCCCCCAGGGCCATGGATCGCGGACCCTGCTCCCCTCCTCCGCCCTGTGTCACAGTCACGATTCCTGCTACGTATTCTCCCAGTGCCGCATCTGCAGACCTTGGTCATCTTCCCCCAGGACCGCGGCAAAGGATCGCGGACGCCGGAGCCCGTTCACCATTGCCCCGTGCGGCAGTACGGCTCCCTCATCCCGGAGCCCACAGTCACTGGTAACGCCTTACGGCGCAGACCTGACATTGCCCCCCTCCCACCCTAATGAGTCCGAATAATCGGTCCGAAATATTGGTCCCTGACTCTCAAAAAGAAAAGTAACTCGTTTCTCCCAAATCTAGAATGTTCTGGTAAAAATACAACATCCTCACAACTAAAACTGCCACGGGTCCAGCTGACCTTCCTCGCTCCATCGCGTCGCAAGTCGCTCCTCAGAAGGTAGCGTCTGACATCTCCAGCTGCCTCCCTTCTTCTGCGCCAGACTTGCCGCAGCGGCTCCGTCTTATCACGCAGATTCCCTACGCGTGTGCGTCATAGACAATGGCTGCACATGCGCACAACGTTTGCCGCAGTGCAGGGATTCGACTGTTTGTCTGACCCCGATGACCTGCAAAGAGATGGCTACGGGTCCCTGAGCATTCCTACGATAGTAACTTGAGCAAATATTTTGAGAAAATAGTTGTCAACATGGGCTATTGGCCACAAGTACCTGTTTTTAAATATGTTTAAATCGTTTTTAGTTCCCTAGTGGTTGCGAACAAGCATCAATGAGCAATAAAACATGTTTTTAAAACATCCAGGATTTTTACTATCTGTGATTACATGCCACATATTGAGAAACATTTTTTTAGAATGATAATTTAGAGAGCACACCCTGTACAGAAATCCCCCCCCCTTTTTTTTTTAGTTTGGGCTTTTGGAGACTGTGTTTTTCCGTGTAGCATTAGAATTTGGCCTGTAGGTGGCGCTCGTGTCAAACTCAGAGATATTACTGCCTGCGCCTCCTGAGTGCTGGGATTAAAGCCTTGTTCTCCTGTTAGCTTCAATATGCAGGTATTTTATTGTTTAGGGAAAGAAAATGCCAAGCACAGAAAACTAAGGAAGCTACATTACACAATGTTTAACATAACTTTACACTTTCTTGTTGACCACCTTTCCCAACTGTTGGTAGGGTATTCTAATGGATATGTGTAACGAATGTTCTCTCCTTGTTTTCTCCCCAGTGGGCTACAGTTCCAGTCCCTGACTTCCTATTTTCAGCTTGAATGACAGTCAGTTTTCACTTCAACAAAAACCTGAACTGTTGAAAACAGGTGAAGAAATTTATTTACATACAAGCAAAAAAGTTAAAGCTTCCTGATGTAAATAATAACCTACTAGGTTGAGTGACACAAAATTGTCAATATACAGAGGTATATCGCTTACCAATAACAAAGCCTCAGATTTACCAAAGCACTTCCAAACAATATTTAATAATTTTAATCTAATTAACACTTTTATTATTTTTAACTATTTGTATATGAAATGATTTTGAAAGTTGAATATATTAGCAACAACTTCCAAAATAAAATGAAAAAATAACTAATACTATGTACCATGGAGATGTGTTTATGGGGTCAAAATTAATGCCTTTGAATTTATTCTCTCGGTTTAAAAATATATTTGTAATACTCGGCCAATGTGTTCTAGGCTTATATTTTATAAACAAAATAAAATAAAAGGATTTTAGATTCTAGAAAAGGCCCAAGGAACCTTGCAAAAGGCACAAAAAAACATGATGTTTGACTCACTCATCGCTTTAAAAATAATAACATATTAATTATAGGCCTGAGTTGGCATATTCTTTACTATAATAGTAAATAAGAACCAATAAGATTTGCCAGTCAAATTTACCTGAGTAGATGACTAGATGCTACTCTCCAATCATTTGATCACTTCAAACATAAGCAATTAACTCTAACATCAAAGTGATAGGGATATGGTTATAAACTTTTAGGACATAAAATCTGACACAAAAATATTTTAATAGCATTGACAATAGAGAACTTGCAAAATCTGATCAAGATTCCCACATTACATTAAATACAAAAATTAAAATGGATAACACCTGCAGAATTTAAAATATGAATAACTTAGAAGAAATCAGTATACATTTCTGATCACAGATTATTAGATATTTCAAGTAAAACAAAAGCAATAAAAAATAAGAGGTAAGTGAGATTTCATTTACATAAGAGATTTTGTTCCAAAGGACACTTCTTCAAAAAGTGAAAAAAAAAAAAAGCAAAGTAGGCTGGAAGAAATCATTTGCCAACCCCCCAAAGAACTGATTAGGGTTTAATTTTCAGAATATTCAATAAAGACATAAACTCAAATCATCCCTGTCTTTGTCAGAGGGAATGCATTCAGATGGAAGTTCTCACAAAATAAGATTTAAAAACTGTCAATCGGATAAACACATGGGAATGCAAATGAAAAAAACACACTTTGAGGCTGCTTAGGGAAAAATAAAAAAGACAATAGTATCTTGGTTGGGGGTAAATTTTGTTATTGCTTTTCTAATTCAGGGTCTTAATCCAAGCCAGGTGTGCTTGGAAAATCCTCCGTCTCTCTAGCTGCGGTTGTTTTAGTTTTCCCAGGTGGGGAAGATTTGGAGACAGGTTCTGTCCTAGGTTGGAGTCCGCCATGTAAACTATGCTAAATGAAATTAGGAATTAAGTGGTGCTGGAAATCAGTGGACTTTGCAAGCCTCAACTTCAAAGTAAAATCCTCTCCCTTGTTTTTTTGTTGTTTACATAGGGTCTCACAGTGTGGCTCTCACTGGCCTGTAACTTGCTACAGGACCAGGCTGGCCTCAGATTCCTACCGTGATTCCCAGTCCTGGCCTTATAGATATGCTAACACACAAGTCCCTTGGGGGTAGAGTGGCAATTTAGTGCACCTGAGTATGACTAAGACCTAGGGCCTGAAAACTTACTGCAAGCGGGAAAGAATGGAAAGTAATGAGGCCACCTTAGACTAAAAACAGTGGTTCGTTCCTATTATCTCAGAAAGGGGAGGCAGGATGTTTACCATGGATTGTTGATGTCCTTGAGCAAAACAGTATGTTCTAGCTCAAATTGGAAAACAGAGTGAGGTTGTCCTCAAAATCACAAAACAAAGTGACTTTGGCCGTGACGTTGTCAGTGCTGGAAAAACTAACCATTAAGTTGCATTAAGACCTATGTTTCAAGCTAGTCATGGTAGTTCATCCTATAAAGGCCAGCTCTTGGGTGGCTGATGCAGGCCCTTTTCCATGAGTACCAGCCAAACTGGAGGAACACAGTGACTCTCTGATTAAAGAAGAACTAAAGTTCAGCCAGAAGAAAGGAGGCACCTCTAATCCTAGCACCAACAAAGATGGCGATGGTGCACTGTGCGTGAGAGACGATGTAGGCCTGTAGGGATCTGAAGACCTTGAACGGACAATAACACTCATAATCAAAACTGAACAATAATCAAAACAACTCTATACTACTCTGCCTACGTACATCCCAGATTGAAATAAAATATCCATCCATGCAAAATAATGTCAATCAATTTGTAGCAAGCAATGTTCATGGTAGTCATAAGCCCCTGTCCCTCCCCCCCCCCAAAAAAAAACCTCAAAGTCTAACAAGTGATAAAAGGTTAAAGTTACAAGAATTAGGATCACAGATGTGAGCCACAATGCTCAGGCTGAATTGTAAACCCATAATCCCAGTTCTTAGAGGTAGAGACAGGCATCAGTTCAAGGACAGTTTGTCTACATGAGAAGTTCCCTGAAAACCTTGTCTCAAAAAGTAAGCAAATCAATCAATGAATAAAGTAAAACACCAGTTGTACCATACATCTTAATTTCAGGACTTCATTATCAGAGGCTGGTGGACATCTGTGAGTTGGAGGCTAGCCTGATCTACATAGCATGAAGTCCAGCCTTGAACAGTGTCCACTGTTTGATCTCCAGCACCACATAAACCAGACATGGTAGGACACAAATATTATCCTAGCGCTTAGAAGATAGAGACAGGTGGATCAAATGTCCTAGGTTACCCTTGCTACACAGGGATTACGGGGCCAACTTGTGACACATAAGACATCTTTAAGCAAACAAAACGGGACTAAATGAACTGAAACATGCCTTCTGTGTGATGTGAAATCTGACATTTCCCTATAACCACATGCCTCACTTGCTACTAAAATACTAGGTATTCATGTAGAAACATTATTAACCATCCCTGTAATAACCCCGAGACTTGCTGTGTTGTATCCATTCCTTTTTCTGATTAGCAAATTTAGTCTTAGATATCAAGAACCATTCACAAATTACTCCTAAGTGATTAAAGAGGTTCAAGATAATTTTTGTTTTTGAGACAGAGTTTTTTGTTTGTTTTTTTGTTTTTTGATTTTTTGAGACAGGGTTTCTCTGTGGCTTTGGAGCCTGCCCTGGAACTAGCTCTTGTAGACCAGGTTGGTCTCGAACTCACAAAGATCCGTCTGCCTCTGCCTCCCGAGTGCTGGGATTAAAGGCATGCACCACCACCACCTGGCAAGACAGAGTTCTTCAGGTAGCACTGACTGGCCTGGTGTTCACATGCCGGCCTTGAATTTACAAAAACCTGCCTGCTCTGCCTCCCAATTGCTAAGGTTAAAGTTGTACACCACCACACCAACCAAGATAAGTATTCTTTGTTTGTTTGTTTTGTGGGGGTTTTTTTGAGAGAGGTTTGTCCCAGTGTGGCCCTGGCTTTCCAGATACTAGGTCTGCAGACCTGTCTGCCTCTGCCTTCAAAAGGTGGGGATGAATAATTTGTAGTGCCACCCCTGGCTTTGTGCTTTGGTTTGCAGTGGCTTCTCACAAAATAATCCAAACCATGTGGTATGGCTAGCTGATTATGTTAAGTGAAAGGAACTTAAAAAGGAGCAGATGCTGGAGGTGAGGTGATCTGCTACCTCCTTGTCAGTTTTGAAGGGTAGATCTACCAAACAAGAGAGCAATTACTCTGCTTCTAGCCTGGGTTTTTAATTAACTGACCTCCTACAAAGGAAGACCGAAATACGTGAACCCGCATAGAGAGCTGGGTTAAACATATGACTCAAGCTCTGTGGAACTGGTACAAACGTTAGGGAGCCAATGGAATTTCACCTGATTTCTGGAGAAAAGGGAATGACGCAGATCGGGGGAAGTATCTTACATACCATCTAGGTGCATCTGCCGGAGACTCCAGCCAGCCAATCACAGACGGTTTACTGTGTCTTGCCTACCTTTCCCCTGGAACCATGGAATGTTAAAGACACCCAAAAGACGTTGGGCTACATTTTCTTCCCATTCCAAAACCAGGTGTTCATCACATCATGCGCTGTTACACAATGATGTGTCACGTCCTAGCAGGAGAGCTGCAGGAAGATGTCAAGTAATAAGAATTTTATTTCCATTGTCTGTGTACTCACTCAGTCTCTTTTTTGTAAGATGCGAGGCCTGAACACTAAGATGAATCAGAGATTTCTGTCTCCCAAGTGAAAGCAGGGAACTGCATGCCTCTTTGTCTACCTACACTCTCAGTAACATCAATCAGCAAAACTAGAAGTCACCCAAGAATTTACAGATAGATGGGTGACAAAATGGTCTATACATACAGTGGATCGTTGCTCACATTTAGACTGAAAAACATCTGAGAAATCCTACAACACTGGAAAATCATAAGCCTATTATCCAAAGTGAAAAGGTTCAAAAAATAAAAGAATGAACGCTATGGGATCCTACTATATATTTTTCTGAGATAGGGTTAGCCCTGGCTGTCCCGAAATTCACAATATAGAGCTGGTTTCACATTCTCTGAGATCCACTTGCCTCTGCTTCCTGAGTCTGGGATAAGGTTATGAACACTAATTTGAGGCATATCATAGGGCTAACAGATAAAATGATGCTTTTGGTGACCTGAAGGTGTGCATGGTGGTATATGCCTACAATCCCAGTACTTGCGAGGGGAAAGCGGGAGTGTCATACAAGTGTGTAAGAAACAATAAGCTCCAGACCATAGGAACGCTTTGTCGCTACAACAATTAAAACTCCCCAAAATCAATTTTAAAAATAGTATTAGTTTCTAGAGATAGATGGTAGGGTTAGTTGAGCAATAATGTCTATGTCCTTCATGCTATTGTGCTGAATTCTTAAAATGAGCAAGATATTTTTACCTAGTATGAATTGACTATGATTAAAAGTAAAATCCAAGAACTGGGCATTGTTTGTGGTACATGTTTTTAACTCCAGCACTTGGGAAGGGCTGGAATCACAGATTTGCACTATCACCTCTGGCATGATCTTTTTGTTTGGACAGAAGCCTTACCTCAGCTCCCTGGCACCCTTTTCTTTTTACAAAAAGTCTAGATTATTTGCCTGGGAGCTTCACCCCAACTCCTGACATAAGCTTCCTCCCCTGGGAGTTGTCTCAGTCCAAACTCCACCTCTGAGAAAGCATTCCAAATGGTGACTCCTTCTCAGGAAGGGTCAAAAAGCCCACCAGACAGTAACCCCTCCCAAGGGAAGGTCAGGACCACTTCCACGGGCTGTTTAAACTACCCCCCCACATAGCTAAATTCTATTAAATTCATATGCTATCATTTATTCATTCAATATAATTATATAGCTTTGAATACTACAAAAAGGTTTGTTGTACAGTTTTAAATATGGACTAATAAGATGGCATGGCAAGTTACAGCACTTGCTGCCAAGCCTGATGATCTGAGTTCAAATCCCAGGCACCCCACACATTGGGGGTTGGAGGGGAAGAACCAACTGCCACAAGCTGTCCTCAGACCTCCATGTTTAGATTCTGGACTATGTGTGTTCACCCACCACAATAAAGACATTTGATAAAAAATGATTAATTAAATTTAAATATAAGAATTTCTCACAAAGTATAACTTTCAGTACGGACTACAGCACATGAACTATGATTAAGACACATATAGTTTTGTATACAATATTATAGCTTTTTATAATTACAGTTATCACTTCTGTGAGTAATGCTTAAATTTGATCTATCAACCATATTATCGGGAACAAGTTCCTGAGACATGTAAACCTAATTAAATAAATCAGGAACATATATTTGGAGGTTCATAAAAACATTTTTAATGATAATTGAAGATTAACATCAACCATATGCTTAGGTAGAAAGATTCATCCACTATGGAGAAATGATGAATGATGGTATAAAACATATGTGTGTATGTATGTATGTGCCTATTTTGTATAAATAGGTACATACATACATACATATATACATACATATACAAAAATTATTAAGAACAGCATGGAAGATTCTTCTGCAGGCAAAGGAAGTCCAGACTGGAAAAGGGAAACTAGACGTTTTATAAGAGTTAGAGATTTAGGAACTAACTTTATATTTATAAAATGCTACTATTGTCTACTTTTTCTTTATAAACATAGTTTTTTTACTTCTAGGTATGAAGATATATGCCTTTAATCCCAACATTCACGAGACAGAGGAGGCAGTTGGATCTCTGTGAGTTCCAAGCAAGTCAGGTCCACAGAATGAGAAAATATCAAAAAATGAAATAAACTGGGCAGTGGTGGTGCTCCCCTTTAATCCTAGCACTCAGGAGGGAGGCAGAGGCAGGGAGATCTCTGTGTGAGTTCAAGGCCAACCTGGCCTATAAGAGCTAGTTCCAGGATAAGCTCCAAAGCTACAGAGAAACTCTGTCTCAAAAAAAAAAAGAACTAAAAAAAATAAAAACAAAGAAGAAGGAGGAGGAGGAGGAGGAAGAAGAAAGAAAGAAAGAAAGAAAAAAGAAAGAATTCCCTTGCACCATTACCAAACTCAATGTTCTGGGTTCTAGGTAACTTTAAAATAATTAAATATAAATTAAAGAGAAATTGAATTAAGATTAGGAGTACTTAAATCAATACTTTAGCTCTAGTTCTTCTAGTGGGCCTCAAAAGGCATATCACTTTTTCATTATTTCAGTTGATAAATTTTAAGAATGGTCTCATGTAGCTTATAATTTACCATGTAGCTGAGGATGATCTTGAACTCACTTTTGATCCTTCCGCCTCTACCTCTAAGTGCTAGGACTAAAGCAGCACCATGCCCAGTTTTCTGTCATGCTAGGAACCAAATCCACAGATTGATCTATTCTATGCAATCATTCCATCAGCCGAGAAATCCCTAGACTTACCTATTCTTTATATAGAGCCTCACTATCTACAGTGACCATAAACTTACCATTTTCTATCTGCACCAAAGAGTTTGACAAATATAGCCATGAGGCAACATGCCCAGCCTCATTACTCTTTCACATGATATTTTTATCATCGCTTAATTCAAACAATCCATGGGAGAAAGAAGTACAATTGGTGGTACAATATACCCTGTAAAACTTCCTAGGAACATTTACATATTGTTACATTTAAGTCTCATTTAAGTCTGCCAAAGCAAAATCAATAGTAACAAAAGTCCAAACTGACAACAAAAACACTGAGCACTGTATTAATTTACTCAAGAGAATCAACCACAATAGGCCTGCATAATTTTGCTGTCATCCTATGGCATGAGCCGTCTGACAGGAAAATTGCAGAGCAAGAAGCAGGCCCAGCATAGGACAAATGTGTTAACTTCTCTTGATGTTCTCTTTCTTTCTGCCCACTCTCTTTAAGCACAGGACGACACAGAGAAACACATTCAGTTTGTTGTCTACTTTCGTGTTTATACCATCCTGCCTCTGGTTTCTGTGACACAAGAGTGGAACAATTTTCCCACTCTTACCTGGAAAGCAAGTTGGGCAATCCTAAAATCAATAGAAGGAAGACCCTGCTCAAACAGAACAAAGGAATGCTGTGGTTATTTTGAAGGGTTACATTATAGGAGGAACTCCTTAGAGAGCCTGTAGTCTTCAGTCAATAAATACATGCATCTGTCCCAGAACTTGAATTTGTACAGGCATAATTTCCCTGAATGAAGTTTGAACATACTTTGCCCACCTGAATCATAATAATCTTTGTTGTTGTTGTTTGAGACAGGGATTCACTCTTGGTGGCCTAGTAGTCACTATATAGAGTGACTGTACTGAAAAATTATACAATTACCTTCCTCTGTCTGCAGAGTGCTAGGATTAAAGGTGTACTCCACCATGACCAGCCTTGTTAATCTTCCTAAATATCATTCTGTATGACTTCAGAAAGCTAAACTTGTACATTCAACTCTATAAGCTGGCCGGTGCCTCCTTTGTGGGGTGACTTTTGCTGTGCTCCTAGCCACAGCGGATTCATATGTTCCAGGGTCGGGGCTTGAGGATTAGAAAAGTTAAATAGCAAGAAAAGAGATAAGAAAGAGTCACAGAGACATAGGATAGCATCAGGAGAGCCACTCAGTGCCTCCTGCATACTGAGTTCTGAGTTTGCCCATATTTAATTTTCCATACACTTTTACAGTACAAAAGGGGAGAAGAGGGCAAAAGACTGCTTTAGCATGATACAAAGGACAACTAGAATAGTTACTAGCTTCAAAACTTTGAGGCATCAAATCATTATTTCTTGAGAAAAGTATTTTGTTATTTAGGCAGTGAACCCACCCTAAACCAAGTATCCTGAAGGCAGCCATTCTCTAGGTCAACAAAATTATAGAAGAAAATTTTCCCAACCTAAAGAAGGATATTCCTATGAAGGTTCAAGAAGCATACAGAACAAACCTCCTATTTTGAAAGAAGGAGCAGAAATATGTTTGAATTCTCTGAACTTTGGTCAGAGGGGAGTGGATCTGCCCCTGTGGGCCATCTTAATGTCCAAAGCACGAAGTAACCGCACCCTAGGTCAGGGTGTGTAGACACAGTTCTTGTCAACAACTTTGAGCCAACTCAAACTCTCTGACCTTTAGACAAGGTGGGAAATGTTCACATTTTTGGGCCTCCACAATAAACTTTGAGTGTTCCTGTTTTTGTACTATTACCCTTGGGTAAATAGAATATAGAGAGTTCTCTTAAGTGTATGTCACTTCTATACCTTATCAAAATCCCCTCAGGCAAAAAAAATAATGGAAAGCCTTTTAAAAAAAAGCCATAGAGACAGCTGACCTGATCTCATGTGAGCTCTGGACCAACAACTAGGGAGCCTGCATGGAACTTACCTAGGTCCTTTGCATGTGTGGACTGTTTGTGGGCCTCCTAGCTGTGGTATCAGGACCTGTCCCTGGTGCTTGAGATGGCTTTTGGGAACCTTTTCCTGTGACAGGTTGCCTTGATGCCATGGGAAGGAGCTTGGTATTACCTGCCTGCCCCTTGCTGAATGGAAAAGGAAAAGGATTGGATGAGGGGAGGGTAGCAGAGGTGGAGGAGGGACGACAGAGGGAAGGGAGGGAGAGGAAACTGTGGTTGGGATGTAAGATAAATGAAAAAATCAGTAATAAAAAAGAGAAACAAAAATGACAAAAATGTTTTTAAAAGTGTTCAACATCTTGAGCAATTAGGAAAATGAAAAGTACTTTGAAATTTAATTTAACTTTGATCAGAGTGACTAAGTAAAAAACAACCTCCCCCCGAAAAAACCAGAAACAAACAGCAAAATAAAACAAAAAAATCATTCTGGTGAGAGTATAGGAGAAAGGGAGTTTTTATTTACTGATGGTTAGCATTGCACACTGGTGGAAGTCACTGTAGAAATTAATGTGGATAATTCTCGAAAAGCTAAATAGAAATCTATCATATAACCCAGTTATGTCATTTCTTGCCATATGCCCAAAGAATAAGGCATCAACTCTGAAGAAACCGGCTCAGCATTGCTTTTTTGTTCTATTCTCAATATCTGGGAAATTGAAACAAAGTAAATGTCTTGAAACTGATGAATGGATAAGGGAAATGTCGTACAAATGCACAATGGAATTCTATTCAGCTTCAAAGAAAACCAAATTCATGAAATTTGCCTGTAAAAGGATGGGTATAGGAAATATTCTACTGACGGATACAACATGTACTCGAAAGACAAACACTGCTTCTCTTATTTGTGGTTGCTATCTCAGAATCTTTAGATGTGAGCGACCTCGGTTAAGCTGGAGATAACCTGGAGTAACCAGAGACACCAGGAAAGTAAAAAGGAAGCAGGGGAAAGGGGTGCGAGAATCGTCTCTAAACATAGATAAATACAAGCCGCACTAAATGGAGTCCACAAACTGTATATAGCAATAATAATTAAAGAAGAGGTCATGAATTTGAGAAGTAATTGTGGGGCACAGGAGAAGTTTGAGGGACAGGGGAAGGATGAAAATGATATAAATATAATGCTCATATATGAAATTCTAGAATAATGATAAAAGAATGAACTCAGCTACCGAATTCTGAGACATGCTTTGTTCCTGACTATTGACATTTAGGAGGCTATCTAGGACAATCATTACCAAAACTGTAAGAAACATGTGAATTAATATGAATGTTAATTTAGTAGGGATGAGTCTGAGTCAATGATTCTATTGTTCCTTTTGATAGTCCACTTTCCCCTTAGTCCTTGTGGAGTCTATGGAACATCCACATAATCAGGATGATAATTTGCCATGATACCTCATCAGATTTGATGCGTATCAGTGACTTTTATCAATCCAAATGTGTAGAATTACAATCCCACCTGTAGTTATTGGTTTTAGTTTTGTCCTTAGCACTCAACTGACAGTTAATAAAATAGAAATTCAAATTCCCCACTAGATCTTGTAAATTTTAATGCCTAGGTGGAGGTTATGTTTAGAGTTTGAACAACTCCCTGGTGAAGCAAATGTACATTAAATTTGAGAAACAACTATTATTGCTAGAGGGATATTAGAATTAGGCCAGCACTGCTGGAAAGAAAAGAAAATATCAAATACTCAAGAAAAAAATGAGTTCTGTACTTATAAATAGAATTACATTGCTTGATCAATATGAGACATGCTTCTGGTTAAGGGGAAATAGCCAATATACAGCAGGCATAGGAAGGAGATAATTAAACAATGTACAGGCTAGTGGAGGTTAAGGAGGAAGAGACAAGAGATTGTAATAATTCTAGTTATACAAGACCAAACTGTCTTCTGCACTTAGTAAGGAGGCCAGAAAAACCTGTGGAATCAATTCTATTGGAGAAACATGCTACATGTTATTTTATTTTATAAAAAACATGCTATTTTATTTCAGGATCAGGTAGAGCAGGCCTGGTGGTAAGGAGCAAGTCCCACCTGGATGGCAGGTAAGGGTCCTGAGGAGTGGACCTAGTTGAAGGATCAGGGCAAGCAAGTATCTAAAGAACTAAGGAGGTGTTTGGGAGTAGAAATGAGCAGACTAGCTCTCTGTTGGATGAGGGATGTCCATAAAGGTTGGATGGGCTTATTGAATAGGAAGCAGCAGGCCTACCTGATGGGGATGGAAAATGGAGTTATAAAGGATCGCAGCAGACAAGTAGGACACCATGCAAAATATCATTCTTATTCCTTGGTGAGGATGTCTATACATGGAAAGAGAAAGATATTGAATAAGATATTGTCTATACATGGAAAGAGAAGGATATTGAATAAGATATTGTCTATACATGGAAAGAGAAGGATATTGGATGAAATATTGAATTTCTGAGTTGAGGTATATCGTGGTGCTATAACTCTTCCCTACTTTGAACAAAACCTCTGATCTAAACTTCATAGCCACAGACAGGAAAATTAATTTCTTCCTAAAAATTCTCTGCTTAATACAACTTTAGTCAGACCTTTTAGTAGGACTGTTTCAGAGGTTTCCAGTTTTAGCAAAGACACCGCAAACCAAATTAACAAGAGTGTCCCATAGTAGATATTGAAAAATGTTTCTCATCTGCCACTGTGCACACATGGTATCCTGTTATACTGAATTAACTTTAGCCAGAATCCCTATTAATACTTAATAATCATCAAATTACTGACCTCCCTACCTTTTCCTGGATCATAGCATCACACTTTCCTATCTTATACTCTGTGTTAAGCCAAACTTTCTCTTTCTGAAAGAAAACTATGAGCAATCTCTTTATAGACATCAAAGGTTAGTTTCACCATGCCTTAAGAAGTTAACATTGAGCTCCAGGCATGCTTGGAAACTAGAGACAGGAGGATTGCCACAAATTTACGGCAAGCTTGATCTAGACCAGCCAGTTCTAGACAGTAAGATCCTGTATCAGCAAACCCACTTCCTGCCACAAAGTATTATTGAATATGTTTCAAATAGTACAGAGAAAAATAGTACATACACACACACACA
>JAQHUG010000500.1:816354-830313 GCA_028555095.1 Dicrostonyx torquatus | reverse complement strand
ACAAGAAAAAGACAAATTCTCCTGAGTAAGTTGGCAACATGGGGGACATGGAGAGGACAGAAGAGGAGGGGAGAGGAAGGGAGGGGAGTGGAAAAAATGTATAGCTCCATATGAACAATAAGAAAGAAATAGTGTCATAAAAGAAGCAAGGGTTAAAGAGACTGCAGCGTTTAGAAGGGCCTCACTGAAGGCAGAGAGCTGTTACAGGTGAAAGCAAAAGCCCTAAATGGGACCAGATGCTTCATAAGGCTGCTCTAAGGTTCAAAGATAAACTCAAAATTGCTCTGTGTAACAGTCAGTCAGTTTTAAGTGGACTTCATGTTACAGACAGGAGAAAGTGAAAGTGTGAGGGTTGGAATCCAGGAAACAGTCGTGTGCAAATTTTCCAATTTAACACAAATTGGATCATCTGTGCAGAGGGAACCTCACTGGAGAACATGACTGCATCAGATGAACCTGTAGGTAAGTCTGTGGGAGTTGTTTCTTGATTAATGATAGATGTGGGAGGACTCGGGCCACTGTACTGGGCCACCTCTAGGTCGTTCCTCCTGGGTTCTGTACGAAAGCAAGCTGAACAAGGCATGAAGAGCAGAGTTCCATGGTCTCTGCCTTAAATCCTGCTTCCAAGTTCCTGCCTCAGGGATGGACTATAATGAGAAAGTAAAAACCAGACGAACCCTTTCCTCCAAGCTGGTTTTGCTTAGTGTGTTGTCAAGGAAACAGAAACAAGTTAATACAAGATGCAATTCTTTAGTTGTGGCAGTTTTCATGTAGATTGTTTATGATTATCAAGCTTTTGCCATTTTACAGTCTTGGGTTATTCCTTCCAGTACAGTTTCAGAGGCTGTGGAGAATTCTGGTTCTCACAGGCCTCATTTTTTAGATGTATGTGATGTGCTATTGATTTACCTAAAGTCTGTGGCTGGTCATTGTTGTTTATATGAATAATTTGTTTATCAGTCTGTGCATTGTAGGTCAGGATGCACAGGGAGTGGATGTTTACATGTAAAAACATGATATAGCCGGGCACTGCCTCAGGTTTACATACCACAGTTTTACAAAACGGACTCATTAAAGGGGAAGGGGCAGTGTGAAAGTCATGGTTTCATGCGGTATGGAGTAACTTATAGACAGGCACAACCATGATCTCCATAGAAAGACTCTGATCACATTTGCATAATGTAAGATCTGTTTTTCTGGAGAAAGTAGAGCAATATACCATATAGCATTTTAACAAACATCAAGGAAAAAGAGAGGTCAACAACTTAGAAAGAAAGCAAGGAGAAGCCTATGAGGAGCTTTGGAGGTAGATGGGTGAAGGAGGAAATAATGTAATTATGTTATAATCTTCAAAAAAAAAGAGGAAAAGAAGATGTAAAATCAGAGTTTCTAAGGGAGAGGTGAGCAAGCTGCCTCGGCAGGGAAGAAGAGCTGTGGCACCGGCCTGGCACCCTGCATTCCCTCCCTGAAGACATGGGAGAGAAGAGGAGAATGAATTTCACAGTTGACCTCTGGCCTTCACATGTGTGCAGATGCATATATACATCCATCCATCCATAAATTCTAAAAATGCATATATTAACAATACCAGCAAAGTTCAACAAGTGTGTTCTTAGTGAATTTAATCACAAAGACACACACGTAAGGGGACAAAAGAATGAATTTCACAAGTGTACCCTCTGGCCTTTCTATGTTTGCTGAAGTATGTCCACATCTATTCAAACACAACTCTACACACATATGTAATAACAGTGGTAAACATCCAAAAAGAGTTTCTACAGGAATAAATATTGGTGAGTTTTCTGAACGAGTACTGGATTTTCTGAATTTGGTTGTTTTATGGCAGTTTTAAAAAAATAATGACTATTTCCATTAATATTGACAGTACAGGGTCTGGGGAGATAGCTCATTCAATAAATTCCTTTCCTGACGAGCATGCAGACCTGAGTTTGAGTCCTCAGAGCCCATGAGAAACAGTTGGAGACAGCATGTACCTGTAATTCCAGAAATAGGAAAGGAAAAACAGCACAATTTTGGAACTCACTGGCTAGACTAGCCAAATCAGCAAGGTTTGGGTTCAGTTAGAGAATCTGTCTCAAAAATCCAGGTGGTATGCATAGGACTGGAGGCAGAGGTTAAGAACACTAACTGATTCAAATAACTCAAATAATCAGAGTTCAGATCACAGCATCCTCATCCCATATTGAGAGGTTGACGAACATCCATGACTCCTGCTCTGGGGGACCAAACACTTCCTTCGCTTCCTTATGGCCTCTCTGGCCAACGCCCCCATGAATGTACCTGGACATACACATGAATAAAGTAAAAATGAAAAGTATATATTAAATGCTCAACTTTGGGTCACTGATTTCCATGTGACTTGAGAAGTCATTTTAAACTGGATGATATTGTACCCATAAACACTTGACTTTCAGTTCATAAAGGAAGGCATGCACAGCAGTTCTGTGATGTTGAATAGAATAGTTACATATCAGAGATTATTCTGAAATAGCCCCTGAAAACACAAAAAAAGTAACAAAAAGAAGTACCAAAAGGAATCATTATCCCCCACGTGTCCTTTCACCTAGCTGTACCTAGGTCTTCCTAAGCATTTACTCTTAATCAGATGGCTAAGGAAGACTTGGGCCTGTTTGTTAGCTGGCCATCCTCACTATGCAGGATCACCGTAAAGTGAACAACAGATGCGCTGTTTTCTCTCCCTAGGAATCCTTGAAGGCAAGCAGTAATGATAATTCTAAGTTTCCATTTATTGATTGTTTGGGTGTGTGCACTTACCTGTGACAAAGGTGTGGGGCTGAGGACAATTTGTGGAACTCTTTGTAGGTTATAGCCATTGGATTCAGTTCTTAAAAAATTGCCAGCAAGTAAGATAACTGCTGAGCTGACTCACCAGTCCCAGAATTCAGTTATAAATAAAGGACAGGTACTTGAACAATGAAAGTATATCCGATGAAGAAAAAAAATTTACTAGGCTCTCAAACAGGTAGAAGAAGTGGTATGTGAAATAATGGTCCTATAATCAGAGGCTAATAAAGAAAATGGCACATTTTAGTCAAGGTTTCTATTGCTATGAAAAATATTATGACTACAGGCAAGTCTGAGAAGAATGGGTTTGCTTTGCTTACACTTCCACACCAGCTCATCAGCAAAGGAAGTCAGGGCAGGAACTGAAGCCGGGCAGGAGCCTGGAGGCAGAAGCTGATGCACAGAGCAAAGAAGAGTTCTGTTTAGTCCTGGCTTCCTCAGCCTGCTTTTGTACCGAAGCTGGGGTGACCATCCCAGGGAAAGCACCACCCTAAATGGGCTGTACCCTCCCCCATCAATCACCAATTAAGAAAATGCTCTACAGGCTTGCCTACAGCCTTATCTTAAGAGGAATTTTCCAAGTTTGGATTTCTTCATCTCAGATGAATTTAACCTGTGTCAATTAGCCAGCAACGGTGCAGAAATATGTGAAGTTTCTCTTCACACAGGAGAATTTCATGTCACCCTGTGGTAACTGACAGCAAAACCTGTGGAGGAAAGTCTTGTGATAGAATGCATTCATGGATTTTTTTCACTCTGAATTATTAACATGGTCTGTGGTGAAGAATCACAGAAGAGGCTTGGCATTGCCAGCACATGTCTTTAATTCCAGCACTGGGGAGGCAGAAGCAGGTGAATCTCCAGTTCAAGGCCAGCCTGGTCTATGGAGTGAGTTCCAGGACAGGCAGGGCTACAGAGAACCTACCCCTCACTTGCAAAAAAAAAAATCAAAGAAGAGAGTATCTAACTATTAAAAACAGCAGGTTTATACATCCAAAATCATGAAAGAAAAGTTCCTTGTGCTCCTTGAATTTAAGACATAGAGACAGTAGAAAGAAAATATTGCATAAAACCATAAATTTGGGGACTAGTAAGATTTTTCAGAGGTTCACTTTCTTCCAGATCTACCTACCTGAACCTATAAAGTGAAAATACAGAAAATAGGGAACTGAATTTCCCCAAGACCAGTCATGTACCCTCTCTTCTCTTCTGCTCTTCTCTTCTCTCCCCTCCTATTTCCTTTTTTCTTCCCCTTAAACTCTTTCTTTCATTTTTTTTATTAATTACATTACTCTTGCTGTGCTGAAACACCATGACCAACGCGACTTAGAGAAGAAACCATTCTGGTTGTTTCAGACAGCATCTGTGGAAGAAAGGAAGTAGCAAGCCGCAGATGGCTTGAACAGCTGCTAACAGCTTCCACCTCAAACTAAAAACAGGAAGAAGAGAGAGCTAACTTGAAATACCATGAGTTTTTAGATAGCTCAGAGCCTATCTCCAGTGATAGTTTTTGTCCAGCAACACCACATCCCCTAGTCTTCTCCAAAAAGCCGTCAACTAGTGGTCAAGTGTCTAAATCCCTGAGACTAATGGGACATCTCATTCAGACTACCCTGTTTCACTCCTTGGCTCTCATATTCTCACATCCATATCATAATGTAAAATGTATTTATTCCATCCTCAAAAGTTCTCTTAAGCAGGGCTGTGGTGCCAACACACCCTTAATCCCAGGCAGAGGTAGGCAGATCTCTGAGTTCAAGTCTAACCCAGTCCACAGAGCAAATTCAAGGAGAGCCAAGACTACATAGAGAATTCAAAAAACCAAAAAGTGGTCTTTGTAATATTTCAAAACAAATCAATAATATTGTTTAAAAGCCCACAGTCTCTTCTATGACTCAGGCAATAACTTTTGCGAGGGTCTCACACTAGCCTGAAGAATGCTGTGATGACTTTGAGCATCTTCTCCTTCTGTCTCCACCTACTGAATGCTGTGGTCACTAGTGTGCACCATTTACTTGTTTGTGGTGCTAAGCATTAAACTCAAATCTTTTTGCAGGCTAGGCAAGAACTTTAACAAAGGTACAATATCACCCATTTCCCCATATGCTTTCTTCTAAATCACACATTTAGTAAGGATCCTGGCAACTTGGTCTAGCCAAACTCTCCTATAATAGATATCAGACTAACTTTTTCATCCTTCACCATTTCTCAAGTGATATCAGATCACCCTGAAAATTTTTTCAACCAAATTTCTTACTGGTTAATAATTTTCCTTTCACTGAAACTTCTATCCTGGTCCTTGACATAAATAATTTCTTGACTTGGTAGACTTAAACTTTCTCTCCATATGAACAACCTGGTTGCTGTGATCTCTACTTATCTGACATTGCTGCTAACTTGGAATGTTCTCAGGAGAAGGCATTTAAAAGTCAAGTCCTTAAAGGAGTTTGATACACAGTACTGTAGTATCTTCTGAGACTACACATTCTTCAACAGAGTCAAGACGCTATGCCAAGATCCACCTTTCTACAATGCGTATTATACACAGTACTGTAGTATCTTCTGAGACTACACATTCTTCAACAGAGTCAAGACGCTATGCCAAGATCCACCTTTCTACAATGCGTATTACACATACTCTGATGTCTACCTCTACCAGAATTTAAATTTTTCATGAAATTCTTAAAAAATAACACACATTTAGTTGAGAAACTAAAACTAATTGCTATTTGATGGTGCATTATGGAAAGAGCCTATGACCATTTATGTTTATGTACATGGCACAGAAATCAACTTTTCTTGCCTCTGTGTTTTAATTAGGGTTTCTATTGCTGTTACAAAACACCATGAACCAAAACAAAGTTGGAAGGAAAGGGCTTACATTTCAGCATTGCTGTTCATCACTGATGGAAGTCAGGGCAGGAGTGCAAACAGGGTGAGATCCTGGAGGCAGGAGCTGGTGAAGAGGCCACAGAGTGGAGCTACTTATTGGGTTTTTTTTCCAAGGCTTACTCAGCCCACCTCCTAATAGAACCCAGGACCAGGAGCCCAGGGATGGCACACCCACTATGGGCTGGGGTCTCTGCCTTTGATCGCTAAATGAGAAAATGCCTTAGAGATGGATCTCATAAAGGCATTCCTTCAACTGACACTCTTTCCTCTGATAACTTTAGCTTGTGTCAATTTCACACAAGAGACCACTCAGTACACTCGGTAATTACAAAGATTTTAAAAATTAAATTATAGAATTCAAAATTATATATCTAAAGGGTATGTTTGTTTATAAACAGCGAGTGTTTAAAATTAATATTATATATGTAGAAATGGAATAAAAAATGACCATCAAACATACTGAAAAATATTTCAAATAAAAGATCCTAACTAATAATTTACATGAAGGGCCCATATTTGGGACAGCAATACAGTCACATAATCTTTGACCTATGGTTTCTCCAGCCTATGGGATGTACTGTGGTAAGGGTGGCACAGAGATTGTGGAAGTGGCCAAACAATTACTGGTCTAGCTTTGGACCCATGCCACGAGGGTGAGCCCACCCATGACGCTGCCTGGATGGCCAAGATTCAGATGCTATATGGTACAGAGACCAAGGATATAAACATGACTGGAGATAAAAAAGATGTCAATGTAATGATGCATAATGTTATTCTGTGATACTCATAGATTGTTGCCTAGCCCAACTGTCATCAGAGAGGATTTATCTAGCAACTGATGAAAACAGGTACAATCCCACAGCCAGACATTAGGTTAAACTCAAGAAATCCTGCAGAAGAGGGGGAGAAATGATTATGGGAGTCAGAGAAGCCAGAGACATCACAAGAAAACCCAAAGAATCAACAAAGGCTCATAGGTGCTCACAGAGACTTCGCCAACAACCAGGGAACTGATCTAGGCTGTCTCCATATGTCTACTAATTGTGTAGACTGGTCTTCTTCTAAGACTCCTAACAGCAGGAGTTTGACTGTTTTGCTGTCTTTTGGGACCCTACTACTAATATTGGACTGTCTTGCCCAGTCTTAGTACAAGCGGATCTCCACAGTCTTAGTGCAGCTTGACATGCCATGTTTTGCTGATATCCATGGGACACCTACTCTTTTCTAAATAGAAACAGAGGAGGAATTGTGGGGGGGAGGAGGGAAGGTAGAGGGCAGGAACTTGAAGGAGAAATTGCAGCCAGGATGTAAGATAAATTAAAATGTATTGCCTTATAGATGATGTCTGTAACCAGAGAAATGATATAAATATTTAAATTTGATATATATGGAAATAATTTTTAAGAAAGCATTGTGAAGCTACATCCAATGTAATTAGAGAAAAGATGAATAAAGGTGAATTCATGATAGTTACAAGTCACTTTCTAATTTAAGATCCCCTTCCCAAGTTGAACCCTATATATGGCACCATTATCAGAACTAATAGCTCACTACTATACTCTGATAAAGAGACACAGTATTTGTCTTAGTTTGAGAGACTATTGATACAATGAAACATCATGATCAATAGCAATATGGGGAAGAAAGTGTTTATTTGGCTTATATATACACATCACTGCTCATTATTAAAGATGTCAGGCCATCCATCTCAAACAGGGCAGGAACCTGCAGGTAGGAACTAATGTGGCAGCCTTGGAGGGGTACTGCTTACTGACTTTTCTCCTCATAGCTTGCTCATCCTGCTTTCATATAGAATCTGAGACTCTAGGTTGGCCTACGCCCAACCAAAAGGAGCTGGGCCCTCCCCATCAATCACTAATTAAGAAAGTGCTGTAAAGCCTTGCCTATAACACGAACTTATGGAGATATTATTCCTGTCCCTGTCCTCTAGTGACTCTATCTTGTGTCAAGTTGACATAAAACTAGCAAGCACAGGATTAAATCAAAAACCAATGTCTTATTGGTATATCTGGAAATTATTGTACCTCTCAATCACATCAGAGAAGCTTCTATTTTCAATATTTGGCAAGTAACACAGAGACTCACAAACGGTGTTGGTGCAGAGAAAAAGAAACCTATTGTCATACAGCAGGTAGGGTAGGGTATGGGTATTCATTAAAATGGATTTCTCCATGGGACGTGCTATCCAGTCTCAGCCTGAAAGTTGAAAATGCTGTGGGTGGGCAGCATCAGGGAGGACCTACATATCTGGATGGTGCAGAAGATAAGTTTCTGGGACCAAGTCAAGATATATTTCTTAGATATGTTAAAATTTTAAAATGAGCTGGGCGGGGGTGGCACACACCTTTAATCTGGCACTCAGGAGGCAGAGGCAATTGGATCTCTGTGAGTTTGAGGCCAGTTTGGTCTATAGACCTAGTTCCAGGACAGCTAGGGCTGTTACACAGAGAAACTCTGTCTTGAAAAACCAAAAGAAAATTGTTTTTTACTATATGCATTTACTTTATTTTTTTCTTTTCTAATTTATTTTTTTAAATAATATTTTCTCATTTTACATCTCAATCCCAGTTCCTGTTCCTTCCCCTCCTTCTTCTTCCCACAACTTTTACCCCCTCATTGCCCCCATCCACTCCTCAGAGGGGCTAAGGCTTCCCATGGGGAGTTAACAAAGTCTGGCTATCACCTTGAGGCAGGACCAAGGTCCTCCCCTCTATATCTAGGCTGAGCAAAGTATCCCTCCAAACAGAATGGACTCCAAAAAGCAAGTTTAGGCCTATGCAAGTTTCATGCTATCAATCCAGAATCAGTGAGCTCCCATTAGCTCAGGTCAGCTGTTTCTGTGGGTATCCCCATCATGGTCTTGGCCCTTTTGCTCATATTATCACTCCTTACTCTCTTTGGCTGGATTCTGGGAGCTCGGCCCAGTGCTAGCTGAGGATCTCTGCATCTCCTTCCATCCGTTGCTGGATGAAGGCTCTATGATGACAATTAAGGTAGTTATCAATCTGATTACAGGGGACGATCAGTTTATGCCATCCTCTCCACTGTTGCTTAAAGTCTTAGCTGGAGTCATCCTTGTGGATTCCTGGGAATTTCCCTAGTGCCAGGTTTCTAAATGGGACTTCTGAAACTGAGACACTTCTGTGAGGCAAAGGACACAGTCAATAAGACAAAACAGCAGCCTACAGAATGAGGAGAGATCTTCATTAATCCCACATAGGACAGGGGACTGATTTCCAAAATACATAAAGAGCCCAAGAAACTAGACATCAAAATACCAAATAATACAATTTTATAAATGGGGTACAGATCTAAACAGAATTCTCAACAAAAGAATCTCAAATGGCTGAAAGATACTTAAAAATTGCTCAACATCCTTATCCATCAGGGAAATTAAAATCAACATGACTGAGATACCATCTTTTTATGCTTTTTTTTTGTATGTTTGTTTGTTTTTCGTGAAAGGATTTCTTGGTAGCTTCGGAGCCTTTCCTGGAACTTGCTCTATAGACCAGACTGACCTCAAACTCACAGAGATCTGCCTTTCTCTGCCTCCCAAGTGCAGGGATTAAAGGAGCGTGCCACTACTGCCCAGCCTGAAATACCATCTTACACCTGTCAGAATGGCTAAGATAAAAACACTGATGACAGCTTATGCTGGAGAGGATGGAAAGTAAGGGGAACACTCCATTGCTGGTGGGAGTGCAAACTTGTAGAGCCACTTTAGAAATCAGTATATGGTTTTCAGGAAAAAAAAAACCTTTTTAATGAAATTATATATACATATACATATAAACACATACAATATTATATATATATATGTTAGTTGTATTTATGTGAAGATAATGAGAATGATATGCAGTTAATTTACTGGCAGGCCATAGTTTTTATTAGTGATGAATTTGAAGTGACTTTGCCAATATCGCCTTTTATTTCTACCCACATTATATTTAAGCTGCACTGAGGAATGACTAGAACATGCAGAGACCAACTCTTCTTCAGATACATAACAAAGGAAATCTTAATAACCCAATGCATCTGTGTACATGGGTTGACTGTCTAAAGCAATTGTACTGATGATAAATATATTTAGTAAATGAAGATGGGTGAATTTGCAGAAAAACAGCATATGCATAAAATGATAATACATTTTACCTTGGTATTTTTATCTTTCCTTTTAGCACTGACAAGAAAATCAAGTGGGTATAACAATCATATTGATAGAAAAAAAACAGTTCTGTGGCAAACATGACCTCATTTTTAGGATGGAGATTGTAGTGTAGATGAATGTTTTATCCATATAGCCATACCGGACCTTTGTACCACCTTGTCCATATCAGTATGTGTGAATAACAACAGACTGTGTATTAGTAATAGAGTTTTCCGTGTTTTTAGAGCACATTTTTATTGAATGGAGGAGATACCAATCACAATTATTTTCTATACACTTCCCAATGCTGGGATTAAAGACATGTACCACTACCTTTGGCGGTCTGATGCTCAACATTATTTTTGATTTTGAGACAAGGTTTCTTTTGTAGTTCTGACTGTCCTTGAACTCAGAGATCTGACTGCCTTTGTATCCTGAGTGCTGGGATTAAAGGCATGTGCCACCGCCATACAGGATGGTTGCTCAGCTCTTAGTCTTTGTCTGAATTAGGAGAGATGGAAGTCACACTACGTTACTTACATACTATTGATAAATCAAAGACGCAAAAACATTCTTTTGTATTCACAGCTCACATCCTAGATTAACAATCTTGGCTGTCCTGGAACTTGCTTTGTAAACCTGATTGGCCTTGAATTTACAGACCTCTGCCAACTTTTGACTCCCAAAGACTGGGATTAAAGGTGCGTACCACCATTGCCTGGCTCATACAGAGAATCTATGTGATAGCCTGGTTAGTAGACACCATATAGCTGCCAAAGGAGAAAGATGCCTGAAACTTACTGGTAGGCAACAATCTCGTGGTGATAGATAAATGAATAAAAATGGATTAATTTAAGATATAAGAGCTAGCTAGAAATATGCCTGAGCCATTAGCCAAGCAGTGTTGTAATTAATATATTTTCTGTATGATTATTCAGGTCTGGGTGGCTGGGAAATGAATGTACAGTCTCCACTTAGAGTGAACAGTGAGAATTTACCATTTCTGTGTTAGCATGTCTATTGGCCTCGCAATGTTCAGACATTGGTTATTCAACCATTTCTATGAGAGACTGCTTCACAGATCATTTCCTGGAATTTTGACTCTTGCAATCTTTTCAGCTCTTCTGTGACATTCCCTGAATTATAGAGGCAAGAAGCGCAATGTAAATACATCCGTTGGGGCTGGACTTCCCAAGATCTGTCATCTCTGAATTGTGGTAATTTGTGTTTTCTCAATTTGATGTAAGGAGAATCTTATTTGATGATGGGTGGTAGGTATACTTACATTTTTGGTATAACGATAATATTGAGAATGTAGTAAGGAATTAATTTCCCTTTTCTAGCAAAGTAGTACAACTATACTCCCTTCTTATATCCATTATCTCCTTTGCCCCATCAGTTTGACTATGTTTCTAATACCATGTATGTTTTTCTTCTTGCTGAGTATGGCTTAAGTCCAATTAGACAGTGCTGCTTATTTAATGGCATAGACAGATATCAGTAATGATATATTAGGTGACTTCTAATATATCATTACTGATCTCTCTCTATGTCAATAAATTTTGTGGTTCATTGATGTCAAATTGGTAGAACTATTGTTTTCATTTTTTGGCAACTCACATAGTATTTTCTGCAATCATGTATGCTAGAGTCCAGGAAGGAAGTTTTCAGGTTATGTCAAACTTTAAACACCATAGCACTGTGTCATGTTTATGAGGTGTTTTCAGGAATGCGGGATTACTTTCAATTCTGAATGTCAACCAAGAATAATAGCCATACTATTTATTTTCTTGAGAGTAATTTGGAATACCCTGACCAACAATTGCAAAGGACACTTCTTTTGACCAGTATATACTTTATTATTCTTTAGTAAGCACTGTCAATGATAGTGACATATCTTCCTTACACACACACACACACACACACACACACACACACACACACACACACACCACATCTGTCTGTCTATCTATCTAACTATCTATCTGTGTATTGCTCATATATCAGCACATACTTACATTTTGTGCATGATTTTAGGTAAATATAAAAATTATATTCTTTGGGGATTATCAGAAAGAGTAGGAAATTTTTATCCCTCTTCTCCCCCTTTTCCTACTATGTTTGTTCCATTCCTTCTCATAGATTTTAGATTTTTTTTTGCTAGCTAACAATTTAATCTTACTACTTCCCTCTCAAGCCCCAACCCCACTGTCCACTCATACTGTCCTGTTTTCTGTGATTACTTCAAGTTTTCTACTAACAAATGAAGTCTTGAACCAATTTAATTTTTAAGCAGATTCTAAATCTTCATTTTTTTCATAGAACAGTGTAGCTCTCATCCCTCATTAATGAGGCTGGATCAAGGTTATTATGGAAATACATAAGTGATCAAAATGCAGAAAACAAGTGACCATGGACACTTACCCCAATTGGTATATCTACTTCACAGATATTTATAACACATAATTAAATGAATACTGACAAGTTTCAAAGACTAATTGTGTGTCATTTAATTTATACACATCACTAGAAAGGTGTCACTACAGTTATAGTAATAAATTTGTGCTTAACATTTTCTCTAATGAGATTAAATTTGGCTAGGCAATGAACAAAACATTTCTTTGAAACTGAAATACTATGTTTACTGTATGACTTTCCATACCAGTTACTGGTCCTAAGCTCTACAAAGTGTGATAATGGTAAAAATATTTTGCTTTTAAAAATATTGGAATTTCTTTTTTTACTTGCTTCTTGTGGTAGTACAGTTCTTTATTTGCAAGACTTCTTTGGCAGAAGCAGGTTCTGTATGAGTACAAGGCCACCTACTCTTCAATGAGTGTTCCAAGGCAGCTATGTCTGCATAAATAGACATTGTATTAAAAATAACAACAAAACAATAATTTATGAATTATATTCAGTGAAAAAATTGGAAATTTTAAAGAACAGAATTATAGCATTTGCTGAGAAATACAAATACTGCGTATTATTGTGTTGGAATATAAAGGAAATACACTTGCTGAGGAAGACAAACTTACCTTCTGCCAATGCAAAATTAAAAAATATGAATGACATAAAAATAAAAAGTTATCAGTGACTGGATGTGGTATAAGGCTTCTTGTTCATTTCCTGGCCACCCAGACTCCCAAAATAACCACTCAGAAACTGTATTAATTAAATCACTGCTTGGCCCATTAGTTTTAGCTTCTAGCTAGCTCTTACACCTTAATTTAACCTATTTCTATTAATCTGTGTATGGCCATGAGGCTGTGGCTTACCAGGTAAAATTCTAATGTCTTTCTCCAGCAGGGTTACAAGGCATCTCTCTGACTCTGCCTTCTTCCTCTCAGCATTCAGTTTAATTTTCCCTGCCTTGCTCTGTTCTGCCCTGCTCTGCTATAGCAGTTTCTTTATTAACCAATGGTATTCGCAGCATACGGAGAGGTATCCCATATCACCACCCCTTTTTTGTTTAAATAAATAGGAAGGGTAACTTTAACATAGTAAAATTACATACAACAAGACAGTTATCAAGCAATAATTAGAATTACAATATTTATATCTACTTAATATTTTATCATAACTAAGGAAAACTGTAACTACCTATTCTTCAACTTCATAGAAGACTCCAGAATGATATAATATTACCTAAGTCAACAGGAAATGCATTGTAAGCAACTTCCAAATCTACAGAATTGACAGAGACATCTTGCTTCCGGGATAGTCATCCAAATTTCTTCTGTATCATTGGAGCATCCATCTTCAGCCTACAAGCCCATAATATGCAGCAGACATTTCCATGAAGCAGGAAATTTCAAAGGCTGTTCCAGCTGTATTAGCAGTTTGTCAGTCATTTTCTTCTGTGTCCTGCAGACTGTCTGACAGACTCTTACATGAAGCAGGAACCTCAAAGGACCATCTCAACTTTAGGCTAGCTAGCAGTCTAGCCTAGTAAAGCTAGTCTTTAGGCTAGTTCAGCAGTCATTTTTCTGTGGGTTTTGCATGTCCAGCTTACACAGTATAACATTAAGCAGTCCAGACAAGAGCAGTTTCTGGTCCAAATGGCTAGTAAA
>JAQHUG010000500.1:796819-808601 GCA_028555095.1 Dicrostonyx torquatus | reverse complement strand
GATTGATTGGATTTCCCTTTTATTTTATCAGTGTCAGGCACAATGTCTTAGTCTTGGGTGTCTCATTAAAGTACAGCAAGCTGACCACCTGGGTTCTCATCCTCACTTTGGTCCTCTGATTTCACGTACTATGTAGTGTTTCACTGATTTAGCAAGAAGCGTTCAGGCGTGGTGGCTGTCAGGCACGTCATCCTCTCTGAACACACATTTTTATTGGTAATCCTGAATGTGAGAAGTGGGTCTCTGACTTCTTTGCCTTCTCTTGGGACTTTTTTTCCTACTGAAGGTTTGCCAAGTCAAGCTCCATTATGAAAGTTTTTGCTTCATATTGTTATATTTTATTTTGTCATGTTTGGTTTTCATCTCTTAGGAGCCTGTATATTCTAATCACAGGCAGAAAACAAGTGGATCTGGAGAGGAAGAGAGGTGCGGTAGAACTGGGAGAAGTAGAGGGAGGGGAAGCTACAATCAGGGCATACTGTGTGAGAAAAGAATTTATTTTCAATAAAAATAAAAAAACAAAAATTTATGTTTCATTGAAGAGAGTTGAGTGGTATGTTGACATTTAGAAGTGTTTGGGTGCATATGTGTTGTTGCAGACACATAGTTTACTCAAAAGGAAATGAGAAGTAATTTTCTTGGAGTCAAACATGAATGACAGGAGCTGGGAACACAGATTTAGGATTACTTCAATACATGTTCCAACATGTAAATACTTACACAGACTTGAATAACTACATTGTTATCAAAACTCACAGAAAATTTGCATTTTACAAGTATGTTTTGAGGACAGTCAAGCAAGTGAGTCTATAAAATGGGAAAAACTTTGTCGTAGTTTTAGACAATATTGTTGGTAGTATATATTGGCTTTTGGGTATCTGTGTTTTAGTTAAGAGACGTGAATAAATAAATAAATTCCAAATCTGCTTTACTTACAGACTTAACGGATGTAGTGAGATGGAATTGGGCAATAAATAACTACTAAAGGTACTAACAGTACAAGATAATTTGATTCTGAATCTTTAGCATTCTAAATATTGCGATTAGTAATTCAAAATTGCAGTGTTCTAACGAGTCAGCCTAACTTCAAAAACCTTTAGTTGTGGTCTGTTTTTTTTGTCTATGAGGTTCAGTTTATAATCCTCTCTGTTGACCAAGTAGAATCACTGTGCATTCAGAAATCTAATGTAATTATGTGCCCCATGGTTCTGGGAATGTTTTCTTAGAAGCTGATAGGGCCACAGAGGACTCTTTAGGGGATACAATCAGTTGGTATTTCCATTAAGTAAGAAATACCAGGGTCATATTAATATTAATTATTCTCATGATTCAGGCATGATAATGCCCCCTTTTCTGTATCTTACCCTATGTTTATATGGAATATAATAGAATTGTTATTATATGTTATCATTATACTAAAAAATGTAGTGTGTTTCAGTATTCTCCTCTTCCACAGCTCTCCCCAACCTGATCACTCATGTTCCCATTCCTACCTGCCCTCAGTCTACTCATAAAATCTCTCCTATTTCCCCTTCCCAGGGAGATCTGGGTGTCCTTGCTTGGATTACTGGAAAGGGGAGGTACTTCAGGGTCACATGAGAACCCAGCATAAGAGCATCTCCCAGGAATCTATAAGAATGGTCCCAGGTAAGACTCCTAGCAATAACAGATATGTTGTCTGAATAGACCATCTCCTGTGATCAGGCAAGGTTTCAAGTAGAGGGAGTGGAATACCAACCCAATCACATAACCTTTGACCTACAGTCTGTCCTGCCTATGGGATGTTCTGGGATAAGGGTGACCAAGAGATATTTGGAGTGGCCAAAAATAATGGGTAAAGTCTAAAACTCATGCCAGGAGAATAAACCCACCACTGCCCTGAGCCCCAAGAACTATAGGCAGGATGAAACAGAGACCTAGAATAGAACCAAACACTACTGTAAGAGAAAAATGCCAGTGCAATGATGCCTAATGATATTCTGCCAGACTCAAAAGTTGGTGCCTAGTACAATTGTCATTAGAGAGTTGTTATATAGAAACGGATGGAAAAAAAGGCAGATTCATAGTCATACATTAGGCAGAACTCAGGGAATCCTGCAGAAGAGGGGAAGAAAGGACTGTTGGAGCCAGAGGAGTCAAGAACACCACAAGAAAACCCATAAAGTCAACTAATGTGAGCTCATAGGGGCTCACAGAGACTGAACTGACAACCAGGGATCCTGCATGGGACTGGATAAGGCACTCTGCATGTATGTTCCAGTTGTGTAGTGTGGTCCTCTTATGGGACTCCTAACAATGGGAACAAGGGCTGTCTCTTATACTGACTTTTGGCACCTGACTTCTCATACTGAATCACATAGTGTAGCCTTCATATATGGGGGGATGCTTAGTCTTATTGCACCTTGATATGTCCTGTTTTGTTGATACTCAAGGGAGACCTCTATTTCTAAATAGAAATGGAGGAGGAGTGGATTGAGAGTAGGAACAAGTCTGGGGAAGGCCTGGGAGGAAACGACATAGGGGGAAACAGAAACTGGATCTTTAAAAAAGGAATTTGTTTGGACTACAGGAGTTAAAAAAGCTGGTTTTAGAAGGAAACACCCTAACCAATGAAAATACCCTGCTGTGTCATACCACACTTCTTAGCCAAACTTATTATAGTCTTCCCATGTTGTATAATTGTTCATATTTTATGAGATAGTAGATGTGTGGGGCACTCAAAATCATTTATTGTTATTTTAGTTTTA
Source organism: Dicrostonyx torquatus (assembly GCA_028555095.1). Classification (NCBI taxonomy): domain Eukaryota; kingdom Metazoa; phylum Chordata; class Mammalia; order Rodentia; family Cricetidae; genus Dicrostonyx; species Dicrostonyx torquatus. The sequence goes on along the minus strand of JAQHUG010000500.1, from coordinate 805,854 downwards.
GTATTTTTCTTTTGATTAGTTGACTTCTTGAAAAATTTTAGCAAAGGTTTTTTTTATAGTTAAATTATAACTCATTTATGACTAATATTTTATTTGTCCTATTATTTTGGTTTGGTAGGTTTCAGTTTTGGAAAGTACAAGGATTGTTAAATTACAGAAAACCACCGGTAACAATATATAATAATATTAAATTCATTTCTTAAAAATGTATTTTTACTCATACTGCAATTTACAAATGTAGAATCAGTTGTTAGATGGATGAGAAATCAAGATTCCATATGTTTCTGTGGATATGGTCAAATATTATTCTTAGTTTTCAATAAAAAAAGAAATGAGACCCCCCCAGAAGAATCACTTTATACTATTTTTGATACAATTTGCTTTGATAAAATAACTATAATTTAATATTTCTATGTCAGTTACCTGCACTTTGGGCTGTATAGAGTTTCATTTAATGAGGGAACACTGAATCATAAGGTATAATATTTTAGACTAAAGTTTCATTTATAAAAATTACATCTGAATTACTATATTTGAACATGAATCCTTTAAAAATATGTTCTTTTATTATTTTCAGCGGATTCTCTGTGTTCTAAAAATTGTAATTCAATACTTAGAGTACTACAAGGTGTAGGAATTGTCCAATTTTCCTTACAAAATGATGAATTCTTCTTCATTTGGTTGTATCTCCTAATTTTGCATATTTTTAACAAGAATCCAGAGTGTAAAGGTTACTCAGTATGAAGAGATAGCTTGGTAGTTAAGATTATGTGTGTTTCTTTTAGAGGTCCTGGCTTTGGTTTTCAGCACTTAAGTGGTTGTTCACAACAATCTGTAATCCCATTACAGAGAATCTGTAAAATCTCTTAAAAACTCTGTGTGACAACAGAGTCACTCCTATTGGCTGAGGTGTGGGTAAGCCCACTCCTAAGTTTGAGCAAGGAAGAGCTGTCCCCCTTACTCATCTGTCATGTGGTGTCATGGGCAGGGGAGAGATAGTTCCAAGACCTTCCCCCAACAGTCTCCCTCTCACCTCAGGTAGAAGAGCTGGCCCTGAGGTCCTAAGAGTGGGAGAGCTGGTTCTGCCATTTGTCAGTCATCAGCTGCAGTGTTCCAGAGAATGGCCCCCTACACCTAAACTGGTCACCCCAGTACAGCTGGCCCTGAAGGAGAACCTACCCTGAGTGTGTGAAAGTGGGAGAACTAGCCAGGGCAATACTGGAGAACTAACTCTGGTGGTGAAGACAAGGGAGAGCTGGCAGGCTGACCAACCGTCAGCTACCCAAGCCCAGAACCAGGCCCGTTCCAATATCCATCTCGTCAGTGATTTGCTGGAGCCCAGGTGGTCCAGAGGCAGTCCTGCAAACCCAAGGCTACAGGCTCTCCATGAGACATCCAACAGGATGTCAGAAAGAGTACCAGTGATGGCCCAGTATTGATAGTGGAACAGAGACCAGGGGTCTTGAACCAAGCAAACGATTCTTTGCAATGAAGATGCATGTAAAGATGTATGGGTAATGGGGTGTACTGCGTGACTTACTGTGTCACACTGCAGTTTCCATAATGATTCTTTATCTTTCTTCATCTTTTTAATCTAAATTTTATTTTGTTTTATGAATGGGTAGATTATAGGGCAGAAGGCAGATGTGAGATGGGTGAAATCAGGGTGCATGATGTGAAAGGCAAAGAATAAATAAAATAAGGAAGTTAAAAAAAGAATTCTGTGTTAACCAGGCACACATATGGTACACATACATGCATGCAAACAACACACTCATAACATAACATAAATGAATAATTCTAAAATATATTTAAGCATATCAGTGTTACTATAAAGTATGCAAAATTATGAGTATACCATAAAGATTCACAAAATAAATTTTAATCCATTATATTCTGATCAGAATTTTCTCTTCCCAAAGTCCTTTCCTCAAATGTCTACTCACCTAACTTTATATCATTTCTTTTTTTCTATTTTTAAAACAAAAATCAAATGAATAAAAATACAGGAATATTTTTAAAAAGAATTAACATAAAAACATACAGAACCCATAAAAACACAAAATCAAATATCAAAATAAACGAGCAAAAGACGAGCAAGACCAAAAAAAATTCCAAGCAAAGCTACAGCAGTGCAAAACCTACAAAATACTATTGAGTATATTTTGAGTTTGGTATCCACGGCTGGGAATAATTTATAGCCTTAAATGTGGTTAGTATACCCAGTGAGATGCCAATGTATAGTTGGTTGATTTTTTGCTTAGCATGTACAGAAACCTGAATTTTATTAATAACACTGCATAAACGGAAGGGGTGGACAAAGCTTGTAATGCTAGCATTCAAGTGCTGGGAACACAAGGATCAGGAGTTCAAGATCACTCTTGCTACAATGCGATTTCTAGCTCAGCCTGTAATATATAACACCCTGTTTAAATAAAGAAAGACAGAAAGGAAGAAAGGAAAGAAGGAAGAAAGAAAGAAAGAAAGAAAGAAAGAAAGAAAGAAAGAAAGAAAGAAGAGGGAGGAAGGGAGAGAAAGAGAGATGGAGGGAGGATGGGAGGAAGGAAGGAAGGAAGAAAGAAAGAAGGAAAGAAAGAAGAAATAAAGCAAATATTTCATAGGCTTAAAAACTAATTTCAGCTGGAGCTGGTTGTGGTGGAATATATTTGTAATACCAGCACTAGAGAGACAAAGAGTCTGGTGGATCTTCATGAGTTTGGGGCTAGCCTGGTCTACAGAGAGAGGTTCAGTATAGCCAAGGCAGCACAAAGAAATACTGTCTTGAAAAACTAAGTCAACCAACCATTCAAACAAAAAAATCAATTTTAGTACATCAGTAAACGACTTATTGCATATTGTATGCACACACACCAACACAATTTTTTAAAATATTTATTATGTATACAATATTCTGTCTGTGTGTATGCCTGCAGGTCAGAAGAGGGCACCAGACCCCATTACAGATGCTTGTGAGCCACCATGTGGTTGCTGGGAATTGAACTCAGGACCTCTGGAAGAACAGGCAATGCTCTTAAACTCTGAGCCATCTCTCCAGCCCCACACCAACACAATTTGACAAACATTATAATTATTTAATTTTAAAGTTATATATTTATATATTTATTTATGTGTGCATTGGCACAACACAGACATGTACACACAATTTTTTGTTTCATGTGTGGAGGTCAAAGGATCACTTAAAGTAGGCATTTTTCCCTTCCACCACATGTATCTGGGTTTAAACTCAAGTTGACTAAGTTAGAAGCAACCATTTTGCCAGCTGACCAATCTTTCATGGCCTTAAATACTGATTTTTATTTTTATAAATAATTGTATTTTTTGCAAAAAATATATTTTAAGCATTTTTGGTTCTGGAAATAAATACCTTTTTTCATTCCTTTTCTCCAAATTCTCCCACAAACCCCTCCACTCTCTCCATCAAATTAATGACCTACCTCTTTTTTCCTGTATATCTACTGCATGCATATGCTTACATGTATATATTTACACACATGCATATTCCTATGTATAAGCTATCCACGGTTGCTTATTTGGTTTGGCACTTCCAGGGGTAGCATTCTGTTCAGCACTTTTTAAGTCATACAATATATTTTGATCTTATTCTTCTTCTCCTCCAAAAGTTCTAGATCCTCACCATTTCCCTTATTTCATGTTTCTCTCCCCCCTTTCCACACTAGAAAAAGTCCTGATATTTGAAACCTTATAAATAAATAAACCTAAAATGTATAGAATAACACTCCTTGAGGATGTAGCAAGGAAAATCCAGGCAAAAATTATTGTACACAACAATTAATGCAACAAAAGGTGATTAAGAGTGACTGATATTAGCAAAGATAGTTGGGGAGTAGTGGTTCCATGGCCTCAATATGGGAAATTGGGCATGTAACCAGTGCTGCTATAACTAAGGATGATATGTCCATGGGACAATTTCTGATAGCTGCCTAGTACCATGAGACAATGTGCCTCTTTGCTACATTGTCAGTGGTATGTTCCTTCTCTTGGGTGTGATGGCATGCCATTATATTTAAGACATCTGAGAAAGGAATGTTCTTAGGGGCAGTCCCAGTATGAACATCTGCGTATATGTAGTATTCAAAGGCATGCCTCTATAATGAATAGAGTTCATATTATAAGTGTGGAGATACCTTTATTGATGAACTAAACTTTATATCATCACCCATTATAGTGCGTATTGGTTAGGATCATTTGCAAGTTGTGGAAGCTGCTGAGTGTCTTTCTTCTTGGACAGTAAGGCATCTAGTCATTTCTGATTTGTCTGCATAGAATTAATTTCCTCTGCAAGAGTTGAGTTACTGTGGGGGAAAAGATGTGGATGTGCTTTCAGCCTGTAATTTGGGAAAAACCTGTAAAAACAAGGGGATGGGATGCTGACTGGACTGTTTCTGGTTTTGATTTTAAACAGGGTCTTACTATGCAGTCTTGTCTGAGTTGGGACATTTTGTAGGTAGCTATGTAGGTCAGGCTGGCTTCAAATGCACAGAGATCCACCTGTCTGTCTCTTTGAATCCTGGGACAAAAGGTGTGTGTGATCACATCAGGGTAGCTGCTATTTTTAATAAGTGTAAGTATACAGAGAAAGGAGAATAAACATTCTAATTTTACAAAAAGTTACTATCTTGGGGTCAAAGACTTGTAACCCATCAAAGAATCATATAGTGAAGAGGTATAAACTGAATTAGAAATGATAAAATATTTTATTCAGATTCAACTGTTAATATATATATATATATATATATATATATATATAGAGAGAGAGAGAGAGAGAGAGAGAGAGAGAGAAAATATATGACAATTATATAGCCAAGGGCTCTGATGATGGCTCAGTAGAGAAAACTATGATAATTAGTGAACATTCTGCATCAGAATTGCTTGACAAATTTTTTTTTTTGTTGATTTGTTTTTGTTGCTGTTTTGAGACAGAAAGTCATTACATAGATCGGGCTGCTCTGTCTGCTCTGTCACTTGCAATGCAGACCAGGATGGCTTTTAAGTCACAGAGTTCCACCTGCTTCTGTCACTCAAGTGATAGGAATAAAGGTTTGCATGACCATACCCTCCAATGGGGGAAACTTATTAATATAGGATGGAAGAGTCCCTTAAAGCAGGTCGCATGATGCCATGTATCATGGGAGTGGATGAAGTCATTCTGAGTACTGTGGAAATCAGGAAACCAAGTAATATAGTAATTAGCCTTCTTTGAGACAAAAGCTGTACATCTTGTGTTTAAGTAAATTGTTCCAGCATAAGAAGTATTAGATATATTTAGTTATTACAATACAAAAATCCCCACGAATATCAGTTATTGGAACACAAAAGAGCAACCAGTGTCACTGTAGTAACTGAGCCTATGGAAGATGGTATTAAATGTCCCTATTAACATCAAAGGACTACAAAGACAATGGGGGAAGAACAAGTATTATTGAGTGGACAGTAGATGTGTGAGATCATGTTCATAGGGTGTAGACGAGCATGGAAAATTGTTTCACAAAGTGCTAAAACAACCATTAAGGCACCAGGGACTGGCTCAAGTAGACAGAGTGTTTTTCTGGGTTCACTCATGAACAAATCAGTATGGAGCACTGAATGCCTGGGGAAAATGTTATGAAAAAGACAAATGTGTACTCCTCAGTTTCTGGGAGAGTTTGAAGCTTATGCAGCATTTTACAGAAGATATAAATGCTAGATAATGCAGGTGATAAAGATTAAGTTTGAGGTTCAGTGTAGGGGTATATGGTTTTAATCCCAACATAGGGAAGACAGTGGAGAGTTTAGGTGAGGTAAGACAAGTCAGGTCAATATACTGAGCCCAGGTTAGTCAGGGTTACATGAGAACATTATTTGTTGAAAGTTTTCTTTTAAAAATTAACTTTTTTCCATGGATAGGTAATTGTCTCCCACAGAATGTTCAGAGTTCATTTATCTCTTAAAACAAATCAGGTTGGGGGCAGATATCAGTCGCCCAACCCTTGGCTCCTCAGCAGGTAGTTTGGTCCATGGAAAGGCAAGGTCCAAATTATTTTGCCAGGGGCCTATAAGAATGGTTGAACTGAACTGGCATGTATGTTACGATAGGGAGTAGTTGAGAACATTTGTATAAGAAATATTTTCCACAGATTCTGTTACTTAAATACTTGGCTTTCAGGCAGTGGATCTATTTGGCAAGGTATAGGTGGTGTATCCTTGGTGGAGAAAGTACATCACAGGTGTGAGCTGATCGGTTTTAAGATGAAAAGTCTTGTGTAACATCTATTTCTTCTCAGTGTTTACGGTTTTCTCATCTATTTCCTCTTCTTCCTCATACTATTAGAAGATTTGAGCTTTCAGCTTCCTACGTCAGCCACTGTGACTGGGGATTAAACTGAAGTTCACTAACACAAAGATATTATGTTTCAGAAAATGTAACTGCTAAAAATGCTGTCTAGGTAACAATTCATTAAACACATTATGATCACATTATGGCTCCACCACATATGTAAAATTTGCATACGAAAACAAGATCTCTTTCTCTTTCCTCTCTCTACAGAAACAAACCTAAGTAGGGTAAATGTGAAAACCTTGGAACACAAACAGTTAAAGGAGAAAACAGACTTGAGAAGGTTTGTCCTCCGACTTTACAAGGGTGTCATTGGTGCATGTGTGTGTGTCTCATACCACACACACACACAAACACACACACAAACAGTAATAATTAATGGAAGAACACTTTTCAAACACTAGTTATATAAACATATGTGGTGTACATACACAAGGAAATGATGTACAGTGGCAAGACATAAATCACAAAATTTGCAGGTTATTGGATAGAAATGCAAAGAAACAGAGACACTGAGTTGTGTAATCAAAACCACAAAAGACAAATGTTCCATGCTTTCTCTCATACTAGGGCCCTACTTAACATCTTCTGTTAGGTGTGTGTATGGAACCCATACGAAAAATAGGAACTAGAAACTGGTCACTGTCAGAGAGGCATACACTTAGAGAGGCCATATAATATTTGGGAAATTAATTAGAAAGGGAGTTTCTGGAGGCAGAAGGGTAGAAAAGAGTGGTGTGGTCGGGTATGGAAAATGAGGGACTCCAGCAAGGTTTAACTGAAATGAAGTGTGTGCAAAGAAGTCACTTGAGAACTTATATACTAGTTCAAACAGTAGTGAGAATATCAGAGTATATGTACTATAAGAGAATGTGGAAGGAATACTGAAAGCTGAATGTTTAAACAGGAATGGAGATAGGGCATAGGGTTGACTGAAAGCTAGCTGATTGTGTTCAGCAAAATGAAAAATGTATGAAGAATCCTTATGAAACTCCACTAAATATATTAGAGTATACATATATGTATATGTATATATGTGTGTATATGTATGTATACACACACTTTATGGAGTTCAAATAAGAATAGTTAACATTAGTGAAATGTTACTCCCAGAAGACAAGAGTTATTAATGAAAATCTTAGTGACAGACATGCGTTACTTCCCCAGGAGCTATTGGCCAGAGAAGCTCTGGAAGCATCTAATACCAAACTGACGATCGCAAACATTGTTTCCCCACAAAACTTCATGGTAAGACCATGTGGTTGAACACATCACACATTTTATTTGCTGGGCAAGGAGAAATCCACCTTCACCTAATCAGCAAGCGGTCCTTGATGGCTATCTTGCATAGTTCTAGAAAATGCTATTCATGCTATGTGAAAAGATAATGATATTCTTTCTTTTTAAATATAAAATAATTATTGATTCTTTGGGATTTTCACATCCTTCACCCTAATCCCACTCACTTCTCTGTCTTTATATATCTGCCCATTGCCCCTGCAGCATCCTTCCCTAAAAGATGCCCCATATTCATTTAAAACCAAAGAAAACAAACAAAACAACAGCCTCACTTCACCAACTTTTCTGTCCCTCCAATAGCTCTTCACTCAGCCCAGTGATATTGAAAGCTGTGGTGTGTCCTGCAGTATATCCTTTTTCATTGCCATGAGTCATGGGTCTGATTCAAGGCCTCTGGCCTCTGCACACCAGCATCACCAGATTCTTGGATATTTTGTGGCACAGTGTCATGGAGACCCTATGGCTATCATTCTATAGGATCAGTCCCTTCACATGCTTCATCAAGTCATATGTGGGGTAGATGTTGGGTCAACCCAAGGCCCAGGATGCGATCTGGATAGAGCTGGTTAGTTCTGGTCACTGTGACTGCCCCCCTCAAGTGAGGGGTGGAGCCAGCTCTCCTATGCCCATGGTGAGGGTTAGGAACATACCTCCCAAATATGGGGTCAGCTTTCCCATGAGGGGTGAGGGCATCTCTCTTACTGGAGAGTTTAGACAGGGGTAGAGATATTTTAGGGTCAGCAAATAGAGGGGCTGTCTCATCACAGTCCTCAGATCTCAACACCCATTGTTCCTATGATTCCCTGTGGTATCATGGACCATGGATAGCAACACAGACTCCAGTGATAGCAGAGAGACCAAGACATCGCCCTCAGGGAAAGGTGGGGAAGAACTAGGAGGAGTAGAAGAAAGGAAAACCGTAATCGTGATATATTGTAGGAAAAAATTAAATACAAACATTATTTAGAAATGAAAAACAAAACAAAACTGAACACCCAACAAACAAACAAGCAAAGAAACAAAAATGGAATGCAACCCTGTGGATTTCTCGGTTAAAGGGTGCCTAGTAACAAATTCTCCATGCCATTTGCATATCTTATAAACTTGAAATCGATGACATATCAATACTATGGATTTCTTAAACCATCAGTCTATTGTCATATTAGGACAACGTTTCAAAAAATTAAATATACTAATAAATAAAAAAACACATAAAGACCCCAAAGCATGTTCACAATGATCAAACTAGATCACCTGACAAGATCATGGAAAAAATGTACTATTCTGTACCACCATATATACTGCGGCTCCATATGGGAAAGACAATCTGCCTGTCCACATGCTGGGCATTATGCTGACACGCCCCTCCTCACTTGTGATC
>JAQHUG010000500.1:752501-764881 GCA_028555095.1 Dicrostonyx torquatus | reverse complement strand
CACTTTGGAAATCAGTGTGGCGGTTTCTCAGGAAACTGTGAATCAACCTACCTCAGGATCCAGCAATACCACTCTTGGGAATATACCCAAGAGATGTCCAACCGTACTACAAAAGTACTTGTGCTACTATGTTCATAGCATTATTTGTAATACCCAGAACCTGGAACCAACCTAGGTGCCCCTCAATAGAGAAATGGATCCAGAAAGTGTGGAATATACACACATTAGAATATTACTCAGCGGAAAAAACCAATGACATCTTGAATTTTGCATGCAAATGGATGGAAATAGAAAACTCCATCCTTAGTGAGATATCCCATACCCAAAAAGATGAGTATGGTATATACTCACTCATTAGTGGACCCTAGCCATTAACAAAGGTCATTAAACTTATAGCTCACAAGCCTAGAGAAACCAAATAACATGGTGAACCCAAAGAAAAACATATATAGATCCTCCTGGAAATTGGAAGCAAACAAGATTGCCAGACAAAAGTTTGAAGCATGGGTGTGGGGATGGGTGTGGAGGTAGCAGTTAGAGGTGGGGTAGGCAAAAGGGAGGGGGGTAGAAGGGATAAGGAAGATCTGGGGAGAGCCTGGGGGGGTGGAGGGTGGACTGGAGGAAGGGTGGATATTGGAGAAGGGAATAAGATTTCTACATTGAGGGAGTCATTCTATGATTGGCAAGAGACTTGTCTCTAGAGCTGATCCCAGGTGTTCACAGGGAGGTCCCCAGCTAGGTACTTGGGCAGCAGAGGAGATGGTGCCTGAACTGACTTATCCCCATAGTTATGTTGATTAATAACTTGATCGTCACCATAGAAATTTCGCATGATGGATGGAGATAGAGTCAGAGACCCATATTCTCATCAGAGCAAGGGACTGGCTACCAAGGTCCAGTGGAAGAGCAGAAGAAGGGAGAAGATAAGCAAGGAAGTCAGGACCGTGAGGGACTGGCCCACCAACAGAGACAGTGCTCTTGATCTATTAGGAGCTCATCGAATCCAGCTGGACCAGGACTGAAGGAGCATATGACCAAACTGGACTCTCTGAATGTGGCTGCCAATGGGGACTGACTGATAAGCCAATGATAATGGCACAGGGACCTATCTCTTCTGCATGTATTCGCCTTTTGCGAACCTATTCTATATGGATGCACACCTTCTTAGGCAGAGATGGAGGGGGGAGGGCCTTGGGCTTTCCACAGGGCAGGGTATCCTGCCCCATCTCAAGGAAGCAGAGGGAGGGCGGTGGGGTTGTGGGGAAGCGGGAGAGACTGGGACAAGGGGAGTAAATGTAAATGTTTCTTTTAACAATAAAAAAAAATTCTTATAAGCCTTTGCCCCTAAATTTTCTGTTAGAGATATAGTGGTAGAATTAGAACAGTAGAAGTCAATAAATTCATGTTCTAGATTTCCATATTGTATTCAAGGAATCACATCTAAATTAACATGGAATGAAGTAGGGAGGGAGAGAAGAAAGAAAGATCCATGGAAAGAAGGAAGGAAGAAGGGAGGCAGAGAGAGAAGGAGGGAGAAAGGAGATAGAAGGAAAGATTAAAGGAAAAGAAGCCCATGAACTTGCTGAAATTTTCATGCAAAAATTTCATATTATAACTAGAATGTTGACAGACAAATAAGATGATGATCTCTCCAACCCTCGAACTGGCACAGAACATTTCATTTGATATTAATAAGATAAAAACCTTTTTAAAACGCAGTTATAAATTGTATCTAAATACAAAAAACTTAACAGACCATGGCAGGGATTTGTAAAGCTTGAAAATGAAGGAAGAAATGAACTTTAACGTTACTCTCCAGCCAAACAAACCAAAACAAAATAATATACAAAACACTACTAAAACTCAACCAGGGTTTTGTTGCTTTTGTGTGGCGCTAGGAGAAGTTGCAAACTGGATTTTTGTCATAATTCCTGTCGCCTGTTTTCCAGGCTGCCTGACTCTGCTGTAGGGTTTTAGGGGCAGTAGAGATCAGCCTTAATGTGTTTCTTTTTTCTCCCTTTTGATATTGCCTAGAAAGCATCTTTCACAATTTGCTGGATTTCTGAATCTAGTACTCAGAACAGTCTAGGAATAAAAATAAAAGTAGAAATAATTGTAGCAACTAAAAAGTCAGCTAAGGTAAAGCACCCGTTCAAGAAGTAATTCATCCAGAAGCAATTAAGTCCCTGGTAGAGTAAAAAAAATTGATATATGAAGTTTAACAATAGAAGTTTTAATTACGTTTGTTTTGATATTTCAATTTAATATTGAGACCATAAATACTTTTTGAACATTTATCCCAATATTATTTCAACCTTTAAAACATACTGCTGGATGATTTAATTCTATTACTGAGAGGATGTAAGGGATTTCATTTCTGTGATGGGACCTGTTGCGACTTTGAATTTCACCCCAGTCCCAGGACAAGCTGAAGGCTGCAGGACTCAAGTTGCACAAAGCTACTCCCTGCAACCCATTCCCCATCCATAGTCATACAGAAAATGTTGACCCCAGAACGTCCCTTATCAGTTGACTAATGATGGCCCAATCAGTCAGGATTCCAAACAGCCCCTTAGACAGTAATGGTCTATCAGGAACTAACAGCTAACCTATAGCAAATTGTGATACAGAATAAGTAATTTTGTATATTGAAACTGTAATCTTGTGACAGTCTCGTGGTTTTTGTCTTTATAAACCCCTTACAATAGTGGACAGGGTCCTTCTCCCTCCATCTGCTGTGACAGACTGAGAGGCAGAGGACTTGAGTCATTCCCTATGTAGTAACTTATCTTTGTTTTTCATTTGGAAGTGTTTGACTCCATGGTCATCTTCTTGGGGGTCTCAGGACTCAGGCACAACAATTATAATTCTACATTCTATGTAATACATACAGAAAATAAAATTAATAGTATCAAGGGAAACACATTAGTTCTTTTGTCATCACAGGTGTAGTAATGGCTTCATTCAAGCTAGCCCACTGGTCTACCACTGGGCTATACTTTGACAAACGAACATTTTAATGCCTATATTTGGATGAAAAGGCCCTAGTTAGTATTTTGTTAAATAGTAACTATAAGAATCAGAAGTGTTGGGAAATCTTTTTCATGATTTATTTTTTTTTCTGAAAAAGTAGCCTGTGTTCTACAAGACAACCTGGGAAATAAATAGATTTTGTGATTGCATGTGGGTTGTGTGTGTGTGTGTGCATGCGTGTGTGTGTGTGTGTTTGACAGAAGAAATGATATGAGTAGGAGATCCCTATCCTTAAGGAAGCAGGGGGAGGGCGGTGGGATAGTGGGGGAGCGGGAGGGCCGGGAACAAGGGGAGTAAATGTAAATTTTTCTTTCAACAATAAAAAAGAAAAAAAGAAAAAAAATTCTGCTTTCTTTTTAAAAGTAGAGCTCCATCCTTTATCTATTTTGTTTAGATATGTATAGAATGTTATTAAACACACAGTTATAACTGGTCATATATGAAAATATTGGCAAATGCTCCAGTAACTAAACACCATATTTTAATAAAGTAAAAACAATAGGTCACTTGTAGCAGAACACAATGAAATGATACACTGCAACATACCAGGTCTATGAGCAGAAGGCACCAGACATCTAATGTGGCTACTGCTCTGGCTGTTCAATGGTAGGAATCATAGGCACAGAAAGAGTTTCCATTACTATTTCCCCCATCTTTCTTTTTTGTCATCACTAGCTCATTTTCATTCCATAAAAATATGGTAGTTTTCAGGGATAACCATGGAAGAATTTACAGACAAATGATAGTTCAGACAATCATGTTAGCAGGTCTTAGTGATTTGTTTGTTAACTTCTATTATTTCATTTTGCCTTCCTCAAATCATTGTAACATTTTCTTCCTAAGTCAGATATTTGAGGTAAAATAAAAACTCTTAAAATAATATGAATCACTGTTTTGGGGTCAAACATTTTACCAAGTGTTTTGCACTTGTAAGGTTTTACAAGATTAAGTACCTACTTAGTTTTTCATTGACTACATTGGTAAATAACAATTTAATAGAAATCATTCAGGCTTTCTCTAACTAATCCATTCAGATGTTATCATTCATTGTTTTCCTGATCCAGCTCATAAAAATCAATGTCACACATTAATTGAACTACTTACTAAGAAATCCTTTGTAACTAAAAACATGTGAAACTCCACATGACAATGTTCAGTTCACACATTTCTCAAAAATGAAAAATATGCAAACCTTTATTGCAACAGAATTGGCAAAAAGAAAGAACCAACTAGGAGCTAAGATTAAGAACAATTAGAAAAAGAGAGATTATTTTAAGTCAGTACACATAGCTCTTATACTTCCATAAGTGTTTCAAAAATTGGGCAAAAGTTCTTTCAAACTAGAGTAATTTATGTGCTGTTTTGTAGCAACTCTTTGAGACAATAGAGAATGTTTGTATTGAACCAACAAAATTTATATTGGACTAGTTTTTTAGTTAATTGGTAAATAAAGAATGCAGTAGTTAAAGAAAAGAAGAATGTAAAGCACAATACAGGATCAAAAAGAGCGCACAAATATTTTTTATAATATGAAAAGTTTTATATGAAGACAACAATGATACATGAAATATTTCAATATGGTAGAATATAGATAAAAAACTAAGTATTTTATAATTCTACAGAAACTAGATAGTGGTTTAAAAAACAAATACTAATTTTTTTCAATGGAATATGTAACTAATATGGAATTAAGTAAAAATCAAGGAGCAAAATATTAAACCTGCCAGAAAGAAAAATTTGTGAACGTGTTCACTAGGAGTTAGATGTTGAAAGACTTGGCAGCATGTTTAAGACCTGAAGGAAATTTCCAGATGCTCATTTAAATAGACCCAAGATGAGATGAAGGAAACTAACCTTCTCATCATTGAGGAGTTCAAGAATAAAATAAAAATGTAGATTCCAAAAAATAAAAATGTAAAAGTAAAGAAATATAAAGTTACAAGTCTAGGGAAATGAGAACAGACTGTCAGCAGATTTATCAGTCATTCAAAGTGAGCTATTTTCTCAGATGCTTAAGAAGCCTCCATCAGCCTAGGTCATTTCATTTTACAACTGGTGTTGTATTTACAAGGCCATAGCTTCTCTCTGCAAACTGAGAGTAGTGTCCTGGCCTTCCTTGATGAATGACAGATATGAACTGAGTTAACCTCTAGGAGACAGAGATGTGTGACCTCTGGGTTAGACAGTCTCTGTTATGGAAAACTGGCACCATCAAAGGGGAGGCATGGGGCTTCAGCATACATTTCCTGGAGGTACCAGGAGAAACAGTGACCAAGGTGCAAACACCTGGTTGAACTAATGAGCTCTGATAATAGAAGTTATAAAGTATGGCGGTCTGTATCTGATTTTTACCTTGAGATAATATGAAGAACATTTGGCTATGTTCTAAGTTTGCAGCCTAAGAACCAAGTATTCTGATTTATCAACACTCTGATATTACTATCAGTCCCTTTTCTGACTAATTGCTAAAGACACCTGTTCTCTTGCAATTAGTGACTTTCACTGTAATCTACTCTGAAACATATTTCATGATAGTTGCCTAGTTACCCATTGACATTACCCCTCCTTTTAGTCTACGTTGACTGACCCATGGGTCAGGGCAAGATTGTAAAAATTCCTTTGTTCAGACCTAATGCTTGGTGCCCCCATTATAAAAGGTGGGTTCAAAAACTAGCCTTTTGCCATAGCCTAACAAACACCATCTCTGGCTGTGGTCTCAGCTAGCTGATATACTTCTGTTCCCTGTGGTGTTTTTATACTTAATTTTGTTATATCTAAGCTTGCTTCTGGTTTTCCTAGGATCTGATTTCTGGAATAAAGTTTGCTTCTGGTTTTATTAGACTTGGCGGGGTTCTCAGCATTGCGTGAAACCCTGGACTCAACACTCATGATCTAACTTTTGGAAACCAATGATTGAATCTTCTATGCAGCTTTCCAATCTCCCCACTAGACACCAGGACATCCAACTTCCAACACAGTAGCAGAAACACTGAAAATGGTCCTTCCCCCTCTGCATTTGTCCAGTGCACCTGGTTTCCACAGAGTGTCAGGGGCCTATGACTTCGCTGGATACTCAGACCTCTCTCTCACATACACATTTATTTCTCATATCATAGTGTAATTTCAGTTGACTTAAGAGTTCATACTGTGGAGATGATTATGATTATTGTGATGATGATTTTGATAATGAGATAACTGAAGTAAAGAATATACAAACTAAATAAGTAGTTTGTAAGTACCACTCCAGGTACTTCAAACTAGAGAAAAAGCTCTAAACTATTAACACTGTGGTTAATAACTCAAGAAACTTACAAAATGGAGGGGAAAAAAACGCTCAAAATGCCCAAAGGACCTAGTTCTCTTTACATTGAAGCAGATATCAACATATTGAAAGCCCCACACCTTCACCCAGCTCTGCACTATATCAGCCATGACTGCCTACAGGAAAGACTCATCAAGACATAGGGCCGTGACTCAGAAAAATGGAATGGGTCTCTGACCTTGCAGTAATTACTGGGGAGAAACTGCTAGACATCCTCTATCCTGAGGACCAGACCTTGCCTGACTTTGCCATAATTACTGGCAAGAAAGTGCTAGACATACTCCACCTGGTAAGGAACCAATCTGAAGTTACAGCAGTTAGCTTGTAGGCTCTGGACCTGTTGTAGTGATAATGGTTGAATGTAGCAACAGCACTAATAGCACCGGAAATGACCTCCAGGTATAACAACCTTTCAACAGCTGCTACTGACCAGTTAACTCATAAGAGATTACCTCAGCCCAATCCTGAGATTGTTACTATGCAACTTTCAGAGAACCAGATGTGCCCCCTGGCTGTACCCCTAATAAAGTCTTTACCCCACTGCAGCTACGAGGTCACTCCCATTCACCTCCTGAGTTGGATGAATGGAGTATCTGAGTTAACTTGAAGCTAAATAGACTGCTCTTTTATTTGGATGTGGACTCTTGGCGGTTTTGGATGATCCAGTCTCTGGCCACATCAGTATAGACTAAAGTTGTTTTCTTATCAAAAAGTCATGTCACCAATTATATGAAGAATTTACTCAGGTGAATGAACAGGAATATGTTCAAGATCTATGCCTCAGTGGTCAACAACTTTTATTGTTCTTGTAGAAAACATGCTTTCCTTTCACAGAACCAATATTGTGGCACAAAACTTCCTGTAATTCCATTACAGAGATCTAACACACACATCTCAATTCCATGAACACCAGACCCACATGTAGTGCAAAAACATACACTCAAGCAAAACAATTACACTCATAAGACAAAATAAATTAGTCTAAATATGATTTTAGATGACAAAACTAGTCAGGTAGAAAAACTTTGTTTTCCTTCATTTCTTCAACAGTGGATAACCTGTTGTCCCTACTACATTAAAAAGTGGTAACATTCCATAAGTATATTTGATTAATCTGTCTAGTATTCATTGCCATGAATGGGGTCTATAAAATTCCTGCTTTCTTCTTAAAAGTAGAGCTCCACATTTTGACTTTTTTGTTTAGATATATATAGAATATTACTAAACATACAGAAATAACTTGGACAGATATAAAATATTGACAAATGCACAAATAATTAACCTCTGTATTTTAATAAAGTAAAAAAAAAGAGCACTCAAACTAAAACACAATGATATACTGCAATATAAGCATGTCTATGAGGAGAAAGCACCAGACATCTAATGTGGGTACTGCTCTGTCTAGAGGTAGAATTCAATGGCATAGAAAGAGTTTGCATCACTGTTTGCCCCTGTCTTTGCTTTTGGTCATAATTACTTTATTTTTATCCCACAAAGATAGGGTAGTTTACATGGCTGACCATGGAAGAATTTATAGACAACAGATAGCTGAGACAATCAGGCTAGCAGGTCTTAGTGAATTGTTTGTTAACGTCTGACATTTCATCTTGCCTTCTCAAATACCATTGCAACTTTTCCTTCCTATATCAGATATTTGATGTAAAATAAAAGCTTTTAAAATATTTTAAGATTCATTAAGTTTTGGTTACACATTCTATTATCTGTTTTGGACATTTAATTATCTAAAAGATTAAGTATTAACTTGGCTCTTCATGAATTTTTTTTAACTTAAAAGAACTTTTTGTACTTGTGAAGCATAGAGCAACTGAAGAGGAAAAATATTTATAGGAATATACCACATAATTAATGATCAAGATTAAATATGGCAGCCAAAATCATCTGAGTGAATTTCTGACAACTTTGAACTACATATTTACCTTTTTAACATACATTTTTCCTCCTTTTTGTAAATAATGTAATTACAGCATAGTACTATTCATGTGAGTGTTAGCACTCACAGCATGTGTACGAAATGGCAGGAAAAGATGACATGGGCAAGTGTTTCTTCCTTCTTTATAAGGAAGCATGAATAGGACACCCCTACTCCAGGAATTATCTATTACAATTCTCATTGAAATGACTCTTTAAAACTGCTGATCTACACTGAACACATTATAATTATCAATTCCCATCCTGTGTTAAGTCCTTCTGTATATGGATTGCTTTTATTGTTAATGAATAAAGAACCATGATGGCCTCTGATAGGACAGTGTAGAGCTAGGCAGGAAAACTAATATGAATGCTGGCAGAAAGAAGTTGGAGTCAGTGAGAGGCCATTTAGCCACTTCAGGAGACAGATGCACTGGAACCTTGCTGATACACTATGAGCCTCATGTGAAATGATAGAATTGGGATTATGTGAGGTATAACAGCTGACTAGCAATATGCTGAAGCTATTGGACAATAAGTGTTGTTGTCATATACACTGTCTATGTCATTATTTTGGGTCAACATGGCCAGGGAACAAACAGACAAGCTCTGCCTGCAGTCATCATCTTTCCTTTCTTTCTATTTTTCTATTCCTTATTTTATTTTGATTCTTGACACAGGGTTTCTGTGTGTAACTACTGTGGCTGTCCTAGAACTCACTTTGCATATCAGGTTGGTCTGGAACAAAAGGAGACCCATCTGCCTCTGCCTCCCAAGAACTGGGATTAAAGGTGTGCATCACCACCTCCTGGTCCATCTTTCCTTCCTTATGTATTAAATGACCTTTCTATTTTATTATATAATGTCACAATTTTATTAAACTTGCAATTACATTTCGTTCTTTTTTTTCTTTTTCTTTTTTTTCTTTTATTTATTGTTAAAAGAAAAATTTACATTTACTCCCCTTGTTCCCGGCCCTCCCGCTCCCCTACCGCCCTGCCCTCCCCCTGCTTCCTTAAGATGGTGCAGGATACCCTGTCCTATGGGGAGCCCAAGGCCCTCCCCCCTCCATCTCGGTCTAAGAAGATGTGCATCCATATAGAAAAGTTCCCAAATAGTCAATGCATGCAGAAGAGATACGTCCCACTGCCATTATCATTGGCTTCTCAGTCAGTCCCCACTGGCAGTCACATTCATAGAGTCCTCTTAGGTCATATGCTCTTTCAGTCTTGGTCCAGCTGGATTTGATGAGCTCCCAATAGATCGAGCACACTGTCTCTAAATGACCTTTCTTTAAACTCCTTTACTTCATTGGATGTTAGGAGGAAATGTGAGCACAGGAGTCACTGATTTTCCAGTGTTAATGGGCCATAAAATTCTGATGTGGGAGACCTGTAGGTCGATTAGAATTTCATAATTGATTTTCAATCACTATATTTTTATATTTTGCTTAATCCAAAATTTTAAAGGAAGCATTATTTTCCCAATAGGTGAAGGAGTATTCTAGAAAGATAAGAATTATTGAATTATACACATCTAAATAAACACTTACATATTGTGATTCGAGCAATAAAATGTGGTATAAAAGACAGTTGTTTTGCTCACTACAAATCTCAAGATCAAGCTTACAGTTTTCTCATTGTTACTTTTTAAAAAACTGTTTTTATTGAGATACATAGTTTTTCCACTCTCCTCCCTTCTTCCTCCATCCCCATCTAACCTCTCTAGGAGTTCCATGCTCCCAATTTACTCAGAAGATCTTGTCTTTTTCCACTTCCCATGTAGATTGTATCCATGTATGTCCCTCCTAATATCTTTTTTGTTGTCTAGCTTCTCTGGGGTTGCAAATTGTAGGCAGGATTTTCTTTGCTTTTTGTCTCAAAGTCAATTATGAGTGAATAATCTCATTGTTACTACTATTGGGATGAGGTATATATTCCTATAACTGAAAGTCACAAGCCACAGAAGAGCCTTGACATAGTGTTATCCTTGTGGTAAAAGAACCATCTTATTTCATAGATGATTGTAGATAGTCACTGAATAAATCTTTCATGTTATGACATGAAGAAAGGAAATTCATAATGACTATTTGCAATAGCATTAAAATGTTTGACAAATTACACAGAAAATTATACAGGACCATATGAATCTACAAAGCACACACTGACTTGAGAAAAGCATATCCATATAACTCTATTTCAAAATTTATCTCATTATAAGAGCATCAGGATGTTGTGGTACTTGTATAAAGACTCTATAAAACAAATAACTATGTTGTGGTAAACAAATATTCAAATAAGGTGTCAACTTATTTTGAAAGATTGACAAGGCACTGAATTATAAAATATTCCTTTTATTTTCTCACAACAATAGCTTAGAGAAGCTAATAATGTTCATATACAAATTTATGTCTTATCTCATACTGAAATTTCAACTGACTTAAGAGTTCATACTGTAGGTGATGATTATGATGATGGTGATGATAATGATGATGATGATGATTTTCATGATGAGAAAATGAAGAAAGTAAAAATTAATCAACAATTATGCAAGTTGCACTCCAGGTTCAAACCAGAAAAGTCTCTAAATGATTAATACTGTGATTCATAGTTCAGGAAACTTTCAAAATATGGGATGGAAACTTTCAAAATGCCCAAAGGACCTAGTTGTATGGACTATGAAACAAATATGAAAGTATTGAAAGACCTACACCCTCACCAAGCCCCCCACTTTGGCAGCCATGACTGCCTACAGAGAAGACTCAGCAAGATGTATGGCCCTAACTCAGCAGAATGTACTGGGTCTGTGGCCTTACCCTAATCACTGGGGAGAACCTGTCAAGTAGCCTCTATCCTGAGGGCCTGAACTTTCCTTGTTTTTCCCTAATACTGGGAAGAAACTTTCAGACATCCTCCACATGGTAAGGAACTAATCAGATGTCACAGACGTTAGCTGTTAAGCTCTGGATGTACTTTCCAGAGCATGGTCAAATGCGGCAGCAACAGTAACTGCCCTAGGGATGGCATTCAGTTATAGCAACCTTTCTAAAGCTGAAACTGACCAATTATGTCATGACAGGTTCCCCTAGCCCAATCCTGAGACTGTTACTATGCAACTTCCAGACCCTCAGATGCATCCCCTGGCTCTACCTCAAATGAATGCCCCACCCCACAGCAGGTAGAGAGTCTCCTGTTCCTCCAGCTCTCTTGGATGGATAGAGAACTCAAGCTAACATGTAATCCAAAGGACTCTTTGCTTTTGCATTGGATCTGGTCCTCTGGTGGTTTGAAGGGGTTCTAGACTCTGGGCATGAGACTAAATTTGCTCTCTTACCAAAGAAGACATGTCGCCATTTATATGAACAATTAATTCTGGTTGAATGAACAGAAATCTATTTAAGATGTATGTTGTTCTTTAAGGACAATAAAAGCTCTAAAGAAGGGAAACATCCTACTCGAAGAGCTCTGTGAAATGGATAGAGAATGCAAGTTATCTTGTCATTCAAAAGACTCTTTGCTTTTTCATTGGATCTGGTTTCCTGATGGTTTGGGGGGTTCTAGACTCTAGCGCAACAGTATAGACTAAAGTTGTGTACTTACCAAGGAAAAATGTCACCCTTTACACGAAGTATTAATTCCTCTTGTATGTATAAATATCTATTCGAAACCTATGTTTTTCTTGTTTAGAGCTTTCATTGTTTTGTAGAAATCTGGCTTTCATGTGCCAGATCCAATATTATGGCATATTATATTCTGTCATTCAGTTACAGAGATCTAACACCCACATCTTAATTCCATGTGCACCAGGCCCACATATAGTACAAAATCATACACTCAAGCAAAAACAATTATACTCATAAGACAAAAGAAATCAATCACAATTGATTTTAGAAATCAAAGCTCATCAGGTAGAGACACTTTATTTTTTTTCAATTCTTCTACTGTGGATAATCGGTTGTCCTTCCTTCACTACAAAATGATAGCATTCCCTAACTATTCTTGGTAAATCTTTCTAGTTTTCATAGCCAGGAATGTGGTCTCTAAAATTCCTGCATTGTTCTTAAAAGCAGAGCTCCATCCTTTGACATTTTTGTTTA
>JAQHUG010000500.1:732259-749523 GCA_028555095.1 Dicrostonyx torquatus | reverse complement strand
AGCAAGATGTAAGGCCCTGACTCAGTAGCATGTGCTGAGTCTCTGCCCTTACCCTGATCACTGGGAAGGAATTGTAATGTGGCTTCTATCCTGAGGCCCTGACCTTTTCTTGTTTTGCCCTAACACTGGGAAGAAACTGCCAGACATCTTCTTTATGGTACAGAATCTATCAGACATCACAGAAGTTAGCTGCTGGACTCTAGATGTACTTTCCTGATATTGGTCAAATGTAGCAACAGCAGTAGCAGTCCCAGGGATGGTCGTCATTTATATTAACCTTTCTACAGCTGTTACTGAACAATTAATTCATTGCAGGTTCCCCTAGCCCAATCCTGAGATTGTTCCTATGTGACTTCCAGACCACCAGATGTACCCCCTGGTTCTTCCTTTAATAAATGCCCAACACCACTGCAGCTACAGAGTCTGCTCTACTCCACCTGATTTGTTGGATGGGTGAAAACCTAGGTTAACTTTTCATCAAAGACTTGTTTGTTAACGTCTGCCATTTCTTCTTGCCTTCTCCAATAACATTGCAACTTTTCCTTCCTACATCAGATATTTGAGGTAAAATAAAAGCTATTAAAAATATATGAGTCATTACTTTTTCGTTATACATTCTGCCATCAGTTTTCACCTTTAATTTTCTATAAAATTAAGTATTAACTCGGTTCTTCATGAATGCTTTAACTTAAGGTCCTTTTTAGTCCTGTGAACCATAGAGCATCTGAAGAAAAAATGTATTTATGGGAATATACCACATACTTGATGATCAAGAATAAAGATGGTAGCACAAGATCATTCGAGTGAATTTCACTGACCACTTTGAGCTTCATATTTCCCATCTGAATATACTTTTGATCCTCAATTTTGTAAACAATGTAAGTACAGCATAATATTGTTTATGTGAGTATTAGCTCTCACATTATGTGTAAGAAATGGCATTAAAATATTACTTGAGTAAGCAGTCCTTCCTTCTTTATAAGGAAGCATGATTTGGATCCCTCTACTCCAGGAATTATCTATTACAATTCTCATTAAAACTGCTGATCTACACTGAACACATTGTGTTTTTCATTTCCCACATGATATGAGGAGTCCTTCTGTATATGCATTGCTTTTATTGGTTAATAAATATAGAAGCCACGATGACCTCAGATAGGACCGAGTAGCAAAAGCCCTGAAAACAAAATGGAATGTTTGGAGAAAGAAGTCAGTAGAGGCCATGTAGCCACTGTAGGAGACAGATGCACTGGAACCTTGCTGATAAATTGTGAGCCTCATGGTAAAAGATAAAAAAATATATAAAAATAATATATTTGAGATATAAGAGCTGACTAGCAATACACATAAGTTATTGGACAGTGTTGTAATAATATACTTTTTATGTGGTTATTATGGGTCAGGGCAGCAAGGAAACAAACAGGCTATGGCTACAGCCCTCATCTTTCTTTCCTTATTTTTTATCTTTCTTTTTCATTTTTTTTAGCTTCTCAAGGCAGTGATTCTGTGTAACCACTGTGGCTCTCCTGTAACTCACTTTGTAGACCAGGTTGGACTTGAAAACACAAAGATTCTTCTGCCTCTGTTTAAAAGAACTGGGATTAAAGGTGTATGTTGTGTGCTAGTACCACCTGGGCTATCCTTTAAGCTATTTCATTTCATTGGATGGTCGGTCAATCTGTGAGCCCGGGAGTCACTGATTCCCCAGTGTTAATGAGCCATGTGATTTGGAAATGAGGGAGAGACCTAAAGTTCTACCAGAATTTCTTACTTGATTTTCAATCACTATATCTTTATACTATGCACAATCAAAAGATTTAAAGGAAGCATGTATTTTCTCAATGTATGAAGGACTATACTGGAAGAAAAAAGCTTCTTGATTGCACATTTCTAAATAAACACTTAAATATTCCGATTTGAGTGGTAAAGAATGGAGTAAAAGTCAGTTGTCATCTCTCTCCAAATCTCAAGATCATGCTTATTATGTTTTCTCATTTTCACATTTTTAAAACTGTTTTTATTGAGCTATGTGTGTTTTCCACTCTCCTCCATTTTTCTCTTCTCTAATTCTACCCTATCCATGAGTTCCATGCTTCCACTTACTCAGGAGATCTTGTCTTTTTCTACTTTCCATGAAGAATGGATCCATGTATGTCTCTCTTAGGGCCTTCTTTGTTCTCTAGTTTCTCTGGCATTGTTAATTGTATTCAGGATTTTCTTTGCTTTATGTCTACAAGCCACTTTTGAGTGAGTACTCTCTTCGTTGGTTTCAGTGTGATGAGGTCTATATCCCTAAGACGCTAAATAACATTCCAGAAAAGAGCCTTGGCATAGTGCTATCCTTGGGGTAAAAGCGCCATCTCATTTCATAGATGACTGTAGATATAGTCCCTGAATAAATCTTCTATGTCATGACATGAAGAATGGAAATTCTAAATGACTGTTGGAAATATCATTACTAATGATTGAAAAAATTAATGCAGACATTTATATGGGACCATATGAATCTAAAAAGCACAAACTGTCTTGAGAAAAAGATATGTATATAAATATATTTTAAAATTTATCTCAATATGAGAGTATCAAAAAGTTGTGGTACTTGTATAAAGACTGAATGGATCATTCGACTATGTTGTGTCAAACAAATATTCGAATAACCTTTCAACTTATTTTGAAAGATCAACAAGGCAATGAATCTATAAAAGATTCTTTCCATTTTTTTCCCAAGTATAATTGGACAATTTGATGTCCACATACGATTTATTTCTCATTTGACAGTGAAATTTCAGCTGATTTAAGAGTTAGTTCTTGCCGGGCAGTGGTGGCACATGCCTTTAATTCCAGCACTCTGGAGGCAGAGGCAGGCGGATTTCTGTTAGTTCGAGACCAGCCTGGACTACAAGAGCTAGTTTCAGCGCAGGCTCCAAAGCCCCAGAGAAACCCTGTCTCGAAAAAACAACAAAAAAGAGTTATTTCTTTAGTTGAAGATTATGTTGATGATTTTTATGATGAGAAAATGCAGTTAGGAAAATAAAATAATTGAAGAATCTGAAAGTGCTATTGCAGATTCAAACCAGAAAAAAAAAATTTAAACGATTAACACTGTGTTTAAGAGCTCATGACACTTATGAAATATAGGGGAAAACTCTCAAAATGCCCAAGGAGCCTAATTCTGTTGACATTGAAGCAAATATGAAAGCACTGAGAGGCCCATACCCTCACCAAGCCCCCCACTTTGACAGCCATGACGGCCTACAGAGAAGATACAGCAAGATGTAGGGCCCTGACTCAGCAGGATGTGGTGAGTCTCTGACCTTACCCTAATCACTGGGGAGAAACCGTCACATAGGCTCTATCCTGAGGGCCTGACCTTTTCTTGTGTTTTCCTGATACTGGGAAGAAACTGCCAGACATCCGCCATCTGGTAAGGAACCAATCAGAAGTCACAGAAGTTAGCTGGCGGCCCTAGATGTATTTCATGATAATGGTCAACTGTCTCAACAGCATTAGCAGTCCTAGGCATTGTCTCCAATTATAGTAAACATTCTGCAGCTGTATCTGACCAATTAAGTCATGGCAGATTCCCCCAGCCCAATCCTGAGAAAGTTACTATGCAACTTTCAGACCATCAGATGCAAACCCTGGCTCTACCTATAATGAATATCTCATCCCCCTGCAGCTAGAGAGTCTGTTCTCCTGCACCTACTTTGTTGGATGAATAGAGAACTCACGTTAACTTGTAATTTAAAGCATTCTTTGCTTTTTCATTGTATCTGGTCTCTCTGGTGGATTTGGGGGTTACAGACTCTAAGTTTGAAGATAGTAAATCC
Source organism: Dicrostonyx torquatus (assembly GCA_028555095.1). NCBI lineage: Eukaryota > Metazoa > Chordata > Mammalia > Rodentia > Cricetidae > Dicrostonyx > Dicrostonyx torquatus. The sequence goes on along the minus strand of JAQHUG010000500.1, from coordinate 745,693 downwards.
TTAATGACTGTTGGCAATAGCATTAGGAATGAAGGACAAATTAACACAGAAATTTATATGGGACCATATGAATCTACAAAGCACAAACTGTCTTGAGAAAAGCATATTCATATAACTATATTTCAAAATATATCTCAACATGAGAGCATCAGGAGGTTGTGTTACTTGTATAAAGACTCTGTGCAACAGGTGACTATGTTGTTGCAAACAAATATTTAAATAGTGTGTCATCTTATTTTGAAAGATTGACAAGGCAATGAATTATTTAAGAATCTTTTTATTTTCTCATAACTATAGCTTGGAGAATATGATGTCCACATACATATTTATGTCTCATCTCACACTGAAATTTTAACTGACTTAGGAGTCCATAGTCTTATGCAAAGCAGTGGTTACCCATACATTTAATTCCAGCTGTGGGGAATCAAAGGGATGTTGTTCCCTATGACTTCGACACCAACCTGACATAAAAGTGCTAATTCCAGGACAGGCTTCAAAACTTCAGCAAAACCCTGAATTGAACCCCCCCCAAAAAAGGACTTAACTCAGTAAACAACAAAAAAGTCAATAATTTGATAGTCCTAAAACTGCAGTCTAAAATTATATACGTTATACCCCATAAAAGACCTTCCACCCTTCCACCTGGATTTCCAGGATGGTACAATGAAGGGCCTACCTGCTCCTCATGCTGGCATACTCTTCTTTGGTGACAACAATATTTTTTCCTAGACACCTTCCTTCTCACCTACCCCAAAGATCAGAAGCCTGATGTCTCCAGAATGACAGTACTTGGGATGACTTTCCAGTCACACCTCTTGATGAGCATGAACCCACCAATACTTAGCTCTCCCATTTCCCACATTGTCCTATCTCGGAAGGAAGTAGCCAGACTTGAGTCAAAGCTCCCTTTTCCTAGAAAGCTTAAATTCTTGGTCACAATTATCATTTCTAATTTCTGTCATCCCTATATCCAAAGAAGCTGTAATGTTAAGATTGGAATGTAGAAAGAAAGTGGAGAAAGCTCACACTAGTGACTTAACAGAACACCTGAAAGCTCTAGAATAAAAGAAGCAGACTCCCCCAGAAGGAGTAGAAGATAGAAAATAATCTAATTGAGAGCTGAGACCAATAAAATAGGAACAAAGAAAATGATACAAATGTCAATGAGACAAAGAGAGAACATTTAATTAACAAAATCAAAAATGAAAAAAAAGACATACCAACAGATACTGAGGAAATCCAGATAATTATTAGATCATACTACAAAAACCTGTACTCCAAAAAATTGGAAAACATAAAAGAAATGGACAATTTTCTAGATAGGTACCACATACCAAAATTAAATTAAGACCAGGTAAACAATTTAAATAGACCTACATAGTGCAAGGAAATAGATACAGTTTTCTATCCACATTGCTCTTCTGACATGACTGAGCATCCTTTGGATACATACCCAAAAGAGGTATTACTGGGACTTGAGGAAGGTTGTTTCCTAATTTTCTGCAAAACCACCATACTGACATACAAAGGGGCTGTACCAACTTACACCAGCAATGCAGAAGTGTTCTCTTTACCCAGGGTCCAAAACATCAGAGAAACCTTGAATTGAAAAACCAAAAAGAGACAACTCAATAAACAAAAAAATCCATAATTTCATAGTCCTAAAACTACAGTCTAAAATTTAATACCTTATACCACATAAAAGAACACCCCCAAAAGAGATTTTCTTTCTTACAATATAGAGTAGACAACACATTTATTACAAAACTGACTAAAAGTTTATGGGGCTGTTCAGGAAATATGGACTTTTGTTTGGTTCAATATCATTAATAGGATTAAATGTGTTGCATGCAGTCCAGATACAGGAAATATTTAGGAATATACGTTAAGAAAGACATAGTATATGTGTGTGCATGTGTTTTCTCTTGAATATACTACAATTTAAAATACTGAAAATACAGACTACACAATGTATATAAAGAGAAACCTGGGTTGAAAATTATCCAATGAAAATTGTAAAAGTAAAAATAGGAACATTCTCCCAGAGCTTATTATTTAATGCTGTAGCAGAAATATTAAGAGATCCTGCCTTAAACGTGTGACAACAAATTTCAACATCTGCCTCAGTTTTACTAGAAATTTACAGTTTACAGAACTACTACATAGACCAAATTTACTTCACAAATATGACCATTTTTGCCAGGCATTGGTAGCACATGCCTTCATTTCTAGCACTTGGGATACATAGGCAGGAAGTTCTCTGTGAGTTCAAGGCCAGCCTGGTCTACAGAGCCAGTTCCAGGACTGGATCCTTAGCTAGTGAGAAATTAGGTCTAGAAAACAGAAAAATATGTCAATTGCAAAGACAGATTTTTTTTTTTGTTTTTCAAGACAGGGTTTCTCTGTAGCTTTGGAGCCTGTCCTGGAACTACTTCTCGTAGACCAAGCTGGCCTCGACTCACAAAGATCCACCTGCCTCTGCCTCCCGAGTGCTGGGATTAAAGGCATGTGGCACCACTGCCCGGCCTCAAAGACAGATTTTAAAATGACTTTATTTTATTTTCTGCTAGTGTGTATCAGTGTTTGGATAGATGTATGTGCAACTCACTGTCTGCAGATCATGAGGAGGGCAGCGGAGCCCCAATGATGCCCTGGAAGAGGTGTCTCAGATCCTTTTCAGCACAGATGTGGGGGCTGTAAATTGAACAAGACTCTCTGGAAGAGTATTCAGTGGCTTTAACCACTGAGATAATCTCCACGGCAATGGCAGGTTTCTCAAGGCCAATATTAATTGCTAATATTAACACTCAGCCTCCATTAAGAGCAGAACATGTTCTGAAAGCCTCTATCACCTTGAGGAAATGTTGTAGACTTAACAGTTGTTTCCACAAGTGGAGGGTAGAGAGCAAGAGTCTACAGATATGCAATATTTTCGGTTGGTAAGGAAGGTTCTTTCATCATCTGGTGACAGGACACACAACTATGCAAAAATCGTGTAATAACCATGTTCTAGAGTTCCTTGTTTAGGTAGAAATATCTGATAGCATGAAGAAAACACAGTTCACAGAGAAAGACGTCAAATGAACTATTGACTTTAGGTAGCTTGTGAAAGACTCTAAATCTCTATCCTCGTCCAGTAGTAGTGTTATAATTTAAGACACAATGAAGAAGAGTTTTGACATATAATCAGAGATTGAGGTGTCAGCTCTTGTTATGAGGATGGGGACAAAGTTCTTTCACCCATCTCCACAATTCCCCTGGGTCTTTAATTTGGACTCTTATTTGATCTCAACATACTTAACCACTATGAGTAGAGCACATGTTGTAGAAATTACAGTGAAAGATACTGTTCAAGGAATTAGGACTTTTAATTTCAATTTGCTATGCTGATGTTGAGAAGCATAGTAAAACCTACCAAATTGGACAGAACGGTCATAAGATGAGAGAGGTAATGAAAAATATTACAGTTGCTTATTGGAAAAGGATAGCATAGGTGATTGGGAAATATATTATTAAAATTACTTGAATTAGTGAAATGACATTCTCAACCAGCAGGAGAGCACTAGGTAAGACTGGATAGAGCTCTAGGTATCTAAACCTGACAGCATAAGGTAGAGCAAAAACAAGAAAAATTATAAGAAAAATAACAAGAACAACAAAAACACCCTACCCTTAAGTCTCCTAAAAATGATATTCTATCTTTCCTGAATCATAATTTATTTTGGATTGTAGAGCCTTATTTAGAGTGTCTGTATAGTTTCGCATAAAATTCTGTCTTTACAAGAATCACATTTGATTGTGCAAGAACCCACAAGCCTGCCTATCTGGATATGGTTCTAATTGTTAAATTAGGAGCATAGACCCAAGCCCCTTGCATCCATCCCAGCCTCCAGGTCTGAGAGTTATATTGGTCTGGACCCAAATCCCAGCATGCCAGGTTCACTCCTCCTGCCAGATGTGTGCTCAGGCCAACACATAAGGGGCTGTCCACATACATCAGTCTCTACTGCGGCTTCATGGACACCAACTGGGCAAAGATTGGCAGGTTGATTTCACTCATATGCCTTCTCATAAAAATCTCTCTTATCTCTTAACACTTGTGAACACCTTTACAGGATGGATAGAAACATTGCCAGCCCCTAGGGAAACAAAAGATGTGGTGGCTCAGGTACTCCCGGACCACGTCATTCCTAGGTTTGGTGTTCCACGAAACATCCAGATGGACAATAGGCCAGCCTTCACTTTCATCATCATGAAGCCCATGTCAGAAGCTCTCAACATCTCCTGGAAATTCCACACCCCCTACCGTCCACAATCCTCAGGAAAGGTGGAGAGGACCGATGGACTCATCAAACAACAACTAACCAAGATTTCCATTGAACTCAGATTATCTTGGCCCTCCCTTCTCCCCCAATTGCCCTTACTCACCTCAGGGACACTCCATGTTCCCCTATGGGCCTAGCCCTTTTGATAACCTTTATAGCAGGTCCTATCTCCTTAACCATCACCTCACAGTCCAAACTCATTCACTGGTGGAGTACCTACCCTACCTCTCCCTTTTAAGTTCCCTTCTTTGTTCACACACTGAGGGTTACCTCCCTGCCCCCACACCAGTAGACCCCAATTCCCCTAAACCTCCCACACTCTTCCCAGCAGACAGAGTACTCCTCAAACTGTTAACTCCTACGTCTGTTGAACCTCGATGGACAGGACCTCTCATTGTAATCCTTCCCACCCCTTCTGCTGCCAAGCTCGTGGGACACCCATGCTGGTACCATCTCCCCAGGCTCAAGCGGGCACCTACTCAGGACACTTGGCCTTCCAGCAGACAGGACCGTTCACCCTCTGGTTTTAAGGATGCCACAATGAAGGGCCTACCTGCACCTCATGCTGGCATACTCTTCTTTGGTGACAACAATATTTTTTTCCTAGACACCTTCCTTCTCACCTACCCAAGGATCAGAAGCCTGACATCTCCAGGATGACAGTACATGGGATGACTTTCCAGTCACACCTCTTGATGAGCATGGACCCACCAATACGTAGCTCTCCCATTTTCCACATTGCCCTATGCCTAAAGGAATTAGCCAGACTTGAGTTAAAGCACACTTGTCCTAGAGAGCTTAAATTGTTGGTCACAATTATCATTTCAAATTTCTGTCATCCCTATATCCAAAGAGGCTGCATTGTTAAGATTGGAGTGTGGAAAGAAAGTGGAGAAATGTTGTAAATGGGGGAGAGGTGCGGGTTGTGTTCCCCAGCTGCCAGCCATTGGCCCGCTCAGCTGCTGGCCGCCTGCACCTGAAATAAACACATGACAAACTGGATTCATTTAAATACTGCCTTGCTCATTATCTCTAGCCTTTTCTTGGCTAGCTCTCACATCTAAACTAACCCATTATAAAAGTCTGTATGTCACCATGAGGTGGGTGACTTACCGGAAGGTCCTAAGGTACCTCCATCTCCGACGGGAGCCTCATGGCGTCTGGCTCACTTCCTTTCTTCTCCTCCCAGAACTTCCGTTCAGTCTACTCTGCCCACCTAAGGGCTGACCCATCTTATAAGCCAGGCAGCTCTTTATTCAACCAATAAGTGTAATACAAAATACAGGAGAACAGTCCCACATCAGAGAAAGCTCACACTAGTGACTTAATAGAACACCTGAAAGCTCTAGAATAAAAGAAGCAGACTCCCCCAGAAGGAGTAGAAGATAGAAAATAATCTAATTGAGAGCTGAGACCAATAAAATAGGAATAAAGAAAATGAGACAAATATCAATGAGACAAAGAGAGAACATTTAATTAACAAAATCAAAAATGAAAAAAAGACATATCAACAGACACTAAGGAAATCCAGATAATTATTAGATCATACTACAAAAACCTGTACTCCACAAAATTGGAAAACATTAAAGAAATGGACAATTTTCTATATAGGTACCATATACCAAAATAAATCAAGACCAGGTAAACAATTTAAGTAGACCTACATAATGCAAGGAAATAGATACAGTTTTCTATCCACATTGTTCTTGTTGCACGATTGAGCATACTTTGGATATATGCCCAAAAGAGGTATTACTGGGTCTTGAGGAAGATTGTTTTCTAATTTTCTGTGAAACTACCATACTGACATCCAAAGAGGTTGTACCAACTTACTCCAGCAATTCAGAAGTGTTCCCTTTACCCCACAACCTCTCCAGCATGAGTTGTCATCAGTGTTTTTGTTCTTGGCCATTCTTACAAGTGTATGATGGAATCTCCGAGTTGTTATGATTTGTTTTTCTCTGATGACTAAGGATTTTTAACATTTCCTTAAGTGTCTTTGGTTTTTCGAGACAGGGTTTCTCTGTGGCTTTGGAGCCTGCGCTGGAACTAGCTCTTGTAGACCAGGTAGGTCTCGAACTCACAAAGATCCGCCTGCCTCTGCCTCCGGAGTGCTGGGATTAAAGGCATGAGCCACCACCGCCCGGCAAATTATTTGTTCTTTTGATGACAAAATTCTTGAGTTCTTTGTATATTTTAGAGATTGGACCTCTTTCTGATGTGGGGTGAAGATCTTTCCCATTCTGCAGGCTGTCATTTTGTCTTGTTGACCATGTCCTTTGCTTTACAGAAGTTTTTCAGTATTAGGAGGTCCCATTGATTAATTATTTCTCTCAGTGTCTGTGCTTCTGGGGTTATATTTAGGAATGTGTTTCCTGTGCCAATGCTTTTAAGTGTACTTCCCACTTTCTCTTCTATAAGGTTCAGTGTGGCTGTCTTTATGTTGAGGTCTTTGATCCATTTGGACTTGAGTTTTGTGCATGGTGATAGATGTGGCTCTATTTTCATTCTTCTATATGTTGGTATCCAGTTATACCAGCACTATTTGTTAAATATGATTTCTTTTTCATTTTATACCTTTTGCTTCTTTTTCAAAATCAGGTGTTCGAATATGTGTGGATTAATATCTGGGTCTTCTATTTAGTTTTATTGCTCTCCTTTCTGTTCTTATGCCAATACTAGGCTGTTTTCAATAATGTAGCTCTGTAGTAGAGTTTGAAGTCAGGGATTGTGATGCCTCCAGCAGTTATTTTCATTATACAGAGTAGTTTTGACAATCCTGGGATGTTTTGCTTTTCCATAAGAAGTTGAATACTGTTCTTTTGAGGTCTGTGAAGAATTTTGCTGGGATTTTGATGGGCATTGCATTGAATCAGTAGAGTGCTCTTTTTAAGATTGCCATTTTTCTATATTAATTCTGCCTACCCAAGAGCATGGGAGATCTTTTCACTTTCTGGTATCTTCTTCAGTTTTTCTCTTTAAAGATTTAAAGTTCATGTCATACAATTCTTCCACTTGTTTGGTTAGAGTTACTCCATGATATTTTGTGCTGTTTGTGGCTCTTGTGAAGGGTGTTTCTATGATTTCTTTCCAGCCTCTTTATCATCTATATACAGGAGGACTAGTGATTTTTTTGAGTTAATCTTGTATTCTGCTACATTACTGAAAGTATTTGAGTTGTAAAAGTTCTTTGGTAGAATTTTTGGGACCGCTTATGTAAACTATCATATCATTAGCAAACAGTGAGTGTTTGAATTATTCTCTTCCAATTTATATCAACTTTTTCTTCTTTTGGTGTCTTACTTCTCCAGCTAGGACCCCAAGAACTATATTGAATTGATGTGGAGAAAGTGGACAACATTGTCTTGTTCCTAAATTCAGTGGAATTGTTGGGAGTTTCTCTCTATTTAGTTTGATGTTGCCTCTTGCCATGCTGTATATTGCATTTATTATGTTTATTTATGTTTTTAGTATCCCTCCTCCCTCTAAGACCTTTATCATGAAGGGATGTTGTAATTTCTCACTATTAGATGCTTTTTTAGCATCTAATGTGATGATCATGTGGTTTTTACTTTTACTTTGTTTATATGGTGGATTATGTTTACAGATTTTTGTATGTTGAACCACCCCTGCACTTTGGGATGAAGCCAACTTGATTATGGTGGGTTATGGTTCTGATGTATTCTTGGATTTGATTTGCCAGTATTTTATTTAGTATTTTTGCATCAATATTTGTGATTGAGATTAGTCTGTAATTTTCTTTCTTAGTAATGTCTTTCTGTCATTTGGGTATCAGGGTAATTGTAACCACATAAAAAGTGTTTGGCAATGTTCTTTCTATTTCTATAGTGTAGAAATTTTGAGGAGTATTGGTATTAGTTCTTTGAAAATCTTGAAGAATTCTGAACTCAAATCATCTGGTCCTGGGTATTTTTTAGTTGGGAGACTTTTTTTCTTTTTTTATTGTTAAAAGAAAAAATTACATTTACTCCCCTTGTTCCCGGCCCTCCCGCTCCCCCACTACCCCACCACCCTACCCCTGCTTTCTTAAGATGGGGCAGGATACCTGCCCTATGGGAAGCCCAAGGCCCTCCCCCCTCCATCTCAGTCTAGGAAGATTTGCATCCATATAGAATAAGTTTAGTTGGGAGACTTTTGATGACTGCTACTATATCTTCAGCCATTATGCTTTTGTTTAATTGCTTCTCTGGTCTTGATTTAATTTTGGTAAGTGGTATTTATCCAGAAAGTTGTCCATTTCCTTTCAGTTTTCCAATTTTGTGGAGTACACATTTTCAAACCATAACCTAATGATTCTCTATTTCCTCCCTGTCTGTTGTTCTGTCCCCCTTTTCATTTCTGATTTTGTTAATTTGGATATTTTCTCTCTTCCTTTTGGTTAGTTTGAAGAAAGGTTTTTCTATTTTGTTGATTTTCTCAAAGAGCCAATTTCTTGTCTCATTGATTCTTTGTATTGTTTACTCTGTTTCTATTTTGTTCATTTCAGCTCTTATTTTGATTATTTCCTGCCATCTCATTCTCTTAGGTGAGGTTTCTTCTTTTTGTTCTAAAGTTTTCATATGTTCTGTTAATTCAATAGTGTCTGGTATTTCTCGGTCCTTTATGTAGGTATTTAGTGCTATGAACATTCCTCTATAAACCATTTTCATTGTGTTCAATTAATTTGGGTATGTTGTGTCATCATTTTCATTGAATTTTAAGAACTCTTTATTTTTTCTCTTCATTTCTTCTTTGACCCATTGATGATTCAGATAAGCATTGTTTTATTTCCATGGGTTTGTGAGCATTCTGGAATTAGAATTGCTGTTGACTTCATGTTTTATACCATGGTAATATTTTAAGATATATTGGGTTATTCCAAATCTTTTTGTATTTATTGAGGTTTGCTTTGTTACTGAGTATGTGGTCAATTTTTTAGAAGATTCCATGAGGTGTTGAGAAAATTATATTGTTTTCTGTTTGGATGGAATATTCTATAGATGTCTATAACATTCGAGTCACAATATCTGTTAGTTCCCTTATTTCTCTATTCATTATTTGTTTGACTCACCTGTCCATTAATAAGAGGAGAGTGTTGAAGTTACCCACTATTAGTGTGTGAAGTTTAATGCATGATTTAAGCTTCATAAGTGTTTCTTTTACATATGAGGGTGCCCTTGTATTTGGGGCATAGATATTCAGTATTGAGATTTCCTTTTGATGGATTTTTCCTGTGACTAATATGAAATGTCTTGCTTTCTCTCTTTTGATTGATTCTAGCTTGAATTCTATATTGTAGTTATTAGAATAGCTACACCTGAAGGAGGGTTCATCTGTATTTCTGTGCTTTGATTGGTTAAATAGAAAAACTGCCTGGGCCATTTGATAGGGCAGGACTTAGATAGGCAGGGAAAAGAAAAGAGGATGCTGGAAAGACTGGGTCAGAGCCAGACGCCACGAGCCGCCATCGCAGATGGATGCAGGTTAGACCTTTCTGGTAAGTCACCACATGGTGACTTACAGACTTTTATAATGGGTTAGTTTATGAGTTGAGGGCTAGCCAAGAAAAGGCTAGAGATAATGGGCCAGACAGAATTTAAATGAATCCAGTTTGTGTGTGACTTGTGTATTCCGTTCCTGGGCATAAGCAAGCAACCAGCAGCTGAGCAGGCCAGCGGCTGGGGCTTGGGAGCCAGGCACTGGGAACACAACCCACATCTCTCCCCCACTTGCAACATACACCTGCTTGTTGCTTAGGTCCATTGATTGGAATATTTTTTTCTCAACCTTTTACTCTGAGACAATGTTTGTGTTTGAGGTTGAGATATGTTTCTTGTATGCTGAAGAAGGATGGATTGTTGTAATGAGGGGCGGCTGTGTTCTCAGCACCTGAGAGGAATATGGACCCTTTGTTCCATCCACCCGGCTCCCAGCCACTGGGCTAGCTTATATTCGAAATAACCCCATGAAAATTGTAGTAATTAAATTACTGCCTGGCCCATTATCTCTAGCTTCTTAATAGCTAACTCTTACATCCTGCTTTAACCCATATTTAGTAATCTGTGTATCACCACAAGTCATGGCTTACCGGCATGAGTCTAATCTACGTCCATCTCAGGTAGGAACATCATGGTGTCTGGCATCTTCCCTTCTCCCCAGCCTTCTGGTATCTCTACTCCACCCACCTAAGGGCTGCCCTATCAAAAAGCCAAGACAGTCTCTTTATTTAATCAATGAAAGCAATACAAAATACAGAAGAGCCCTCGTACACCAATAGATTCTCTTTTCTTATCCAATCTGTTAGCCTGTGTTTTTTTATACATGAGTTGAGTCCATTTATATTCAGGGATAATAATGACCAGTGATTGCTATCTCCTGTTAATTTAGTTTTCATTGTTGGTGATGTTAATTTGTGTGTTTCTCCCTTCCTTTGAATTTTATGCTATGAGACCATCAATTGTCTGTGTTTTTTGGTGTAGCCCACATTATTGGGCTGTATTTTTCTTTATAGTATTTTGTGTAGGGTTGGGTTTGTGGCTAGGTATTAGTTAAATCAGATTTTGTAATACAATATATTGTTTTGTTCTTCTATGGCAATATAAAGTTTTGCTGGCTATAGTAGTCTGAGCTGGCATCTGTCATCTTTTAATGTCTGCATAACACTTGGCCATGGCCTTCTGGCTTTCATTTTCTCCATTGAGAAGTCAGGTGTAATTATGATAGGGCTATCTTTATATGTTATTTGGCATTTTTCCTTTGCAGCTCTTAATATTCTTTCTTTACACCATATGTGGCATGGGGAACTTTTTTGAATCCAGCCTATTTAGTGTTCTGTAAGCTTCTTGTATCTGCATAGGCATATCTTTCTTTAGGTTGGGAAAGTTTTCTTTTATGATTTTGTTAAATAAATTTTCTGTGCTTTTGAGTTGAACTTCTTCTCCTTCTTCCATACCTAAATTGTTAGGTTTGGCTGTTTCATGGTGTCTCATATTTCCTGAATATTTTGGGTTAAGCTTTTGTTATATTTAATTTTTTAAACTGATGAGTTTATTTCCTCTATTGTATCTTCAGTGTTTGAGATTCTCTCTTCCATCTTCTGTATTCTGCTGTTCATGCTTGTGTTTTTGGTTCCTGATTTTTTTCTCATGATTTCTGTTTATAATTCCCTAGGCTTGTGTTTTTTCTATTTCAGTTTTCAAGTGTTGAATAGTTCTTTTATATGTTTGGTTGCTTGTTTTTGGGTCTTTTAAAGAAATTTGCTGATATCTTTCAATTTTTTGTTTATCTTTTCTCCCATTTCTTTGACGGAATTTCTCATTTCCTCTTTCAAAGTTTCAAACATTCTTCTGAAAATTTTTTAGGGCATTTTTGTCTACTTCATCTATATTTGGTTGTTTAAATCTTGTTATTATAGGGTCTTTAGGTTTTACTGGTGTTGTGTTGCTCTTTGTGGTGTTGCATGTGTTCTTACCTTTCCTATGCATCATCTCCTCAATTAGGTGGGGTTAGGGAAGTCTGTGATTCTGTTGATTAATCTTCTAGGTGCCAATGAATCCAAACCTCAGATGGTTGTTCCTCATGGTACAGTCAATGCCACAATTCTAGTTACCATGTTGGTCACTCCATCTTCCTGGAGATCACTTAGTGCTCATGGGCTTTTCCCTGCTCCCTTGACATTTTCTCTCTTAGGCCTACTTTGGCCTAAGTTGCCAGCTTTGACCTGCTTCTATAAATCCTGGTCTGGATTGACTACTGCAGAGGTCTCTGGCTTGTTGGTCCTGCAAAGGTACTCTGGCTTTGGTCTACTCCTTGGGAGTTTCTAGGCTTAGGTGCACCCCAAACTGCAGGGGACCTGGCTCAGGCTTACTCCTTCGGAGGTACCAAACTCGAGCTAAGTCCTGCAGAGTTTTCTGGTTCTTGCCTTTTCCCTTTGATATCCTAGACCAAAGTCCAGATGCACAGAGGTTCTGGCTCAGGCTTACTCCTTCTGGGGTCCAAGACTCATACCTGGACCCACAGAGATCCCATATTTCTTCCTATTCAATCAGAAGTCCCAGATTCATGACAGAATGGCAAAGAAGCAAACATTATACAACAGAAAAAGGAAAGCACCTTAAATAAATGCTGCTGGTCTAACTGGATATAATCATGTAGAAGAATGATAATAGAACCATATCTATTTCTCTGCACAAAACTCAAGTTTATGTGGATCAAAGGGATCAACATAAATCCAGATACACTAAACCTGATAGAAGAAAATGTGGGAGATAATCTCAAACATATTTGCACCAGATATATTCCTGAAGAGAACACCGGTAGCATAGGCAGTAAGATAGATAATTAATAAATGAGACCTCATAAAATTGAACAGTTTCTGTAAGGCAAAACCAATATCAATAGGACAAATTACTAGCATACATAATAGGGCAAGATAGTCAACAACTGTACATCTGACAGATAGCCAATTTCCAAAATTCATAAAGAACCTAAATATTAACCAACTAAGCAATCCAATTCTAAATGGGGTATAGTTCTCAAAAGAGAATTCTCAACAGAAGAATCTTGACTATCTGAGAAACACTTATGAAGATGTTGAATATCCTTAGCAATAATGGAAATGACAATTAAAATGACTCTGAGATTCCACTTTACACCTGTCAGAATGGCTAAGGTCAAAACTACAGTGACAGCTCATACTGGAGAGGATGTAGAACAAAAGAAACACACTTCCATTAGTGGTGGTAGTGCAAACTTGGACAGTCACCCTGTAAGTCAGTGTGACTGCTTCTCAGAAAACTGGAAATCAGTCTACCACAATACAGGGAAGACTAATCTTTATACTGTGTGTGTGCGTTTGTATGCATTCATGCTTTGAATATATGTGAAGCTAAGAGAAAATTTTGTGTAGTTTGTTTTCTATATCCACTTACTTATGTGTTTCAGAGATCATACTCTAATTGCCAAGGTTGAACATCAATACCATTATCTGCTGAGTCATTTCATTAGTCTTTATTTCATTTTAATTCTTTTACTGTTTTATGCATGTATATAATATATCTTAGCCATTTACATCCCAGTACTTTCTTTAATATCTATTCCTTTTTCCATT
>JAQHUG010000500.1:600765-615109 GCA_028555095.1 Dicrostonyx torquatus | reverse complement strand
TTGACTGAGATGGAGGGGGGAGGGCCTTGGGCTTCCCATAGGATGGGGTATCCTGCACCATCATAAGGAAGCAGGGGGAGAGCAGTGGGGCAGTGGGGGAGCGGGAGGGCCGAGAACAAGTGGAGTAAATGTAAATTTTTCTTTTAACAATAAAAAAAAATGTGGCCTCTAAAATTCCTGCAGTGTTCTTAAAAGTAGACCTCCACCATTTGCCCTTTTATTTAGATATGTATAGAATAAGGTTAAACACACATAATAACTGTGATCAGATATGAATATATTGACAAATGCACAAGTAAGTAAACTTTATATTTTAATAAAGTTAAAAAGGAGCACTCATAGAATAGTGCGCAATGATACAGTCTATGAGGAGAAAGCACCAGACATCTAATGTGGGGACTGTTCTGGATGTCCAGTGTAGGACTCAGGAGCACAGGAAGAGTTTTCATCATTGTTTTCCTGCTATCTTTTTTCTGTCAGCATTAGCTTATTTTATCCCTTAAAGATAGGGTAGTTTACATGCATAACCATGGAAGAATTTACAGACAAATAATAGCTCAGACATCAGGGTAGCAGGTCTTAGTGATTTGTTAACTTCTGCCATTTTATCTTGCCTTCTCCAAAACCATTGCAACTTTTCCTTCTTATATCAGATATTTGAGGTAAAGTAAAAGCTCTTAAAAATATTATGAGTCATTACATTTTTCTACACATTTTACCATTTGTTTTGTACATCTAATTTTCTATATTATTAAGTATTATCTTTGATCTTCATGAATTTTTTAACTTAATAGATCTTTTTATACTTGTGAACAATAGAGCAACTGAAGAGAAAAAAATATTTATGGGAATATACCACATACTTGATGATCAAGAATAAATATGGCAGCACAAGATCATCTGAGTGAATTTCCCTGACAGCTCTGGACTACATATTTGCCTTTGTTAATATACTTATTTTCTCCATTTTGTAAATAAAGTCAGTACAGCATAATACTATTCATGTAAGTGTTAGCACTCACAGTATGTGAAAGAAATGGCAAGAAAAGATGACATAGGTAAGTATTCCTTCCTTCTTTATAGGGAAGCATGAATAGGATCCTCTACTCCAGGAATTACCTACTTCAATTCTCATTGAAATTAACATTTAAAACTTCTTATCTATACTGAACACATTATTTTTTTCATTTCCTACCTGGTGTGGGAAGTCCTTCTGTATATGTATTGATTTTATCAGTTAATGAATAAAGAAGCCATGATGACCTCTAATATGACAGAGTAGAACAAGGCAGGAAAAATAAACTGAATGCTGGGAGAAAGAAGATGGAGTCAGTGAAAGGCCATTTAGCCACTGCAGGAAACAGAAGCACTAGAACTTTGCTGATAAACTATGTACCTCATGGTAAAAGATAAAGTAATAGAATTTGGTTTATTTGAGATATAAGAGATGGCTAGCAATATGCTTAAACTATTGGCCAAGCAGTGTTGTAATAATATAATTTTTCTGTGTGGTTATTCTGGGTCAGAGTGCCCAGGAAACAAACAAACCAACAGGCTATGGCTTAAAGCCATCATCTTTCTTTTCTTTCTTTTTTTTCTTCTTCTGTCATTCTATAAATCTTCCATGTTATGACATGAAGAAAGGAAATCATTAATGAGTGTTGGCAATAGCATCAGGAATGGATGACAAGTTAACACCAAAATTCATATGAATCTACATATGGAACCATATGAATCTACAAAGCACAAACTGTCTTGAGACTAGCATATTCATATAACTCTATATTAAAATTTATCTCAACATGAGATAATCAGGAGGTTGTGGTGCTTGTATAAAGACCATATGAAATAAGTGACTATGTTGTTTCAAAGAAATATTTAAATAACATGTAAACTTATTTTGAAAGATTGACAAGGCAATAAATTATAAAAGATTCTTTTATTTTCTCACAACTATAGCTTGGAGAATTTGATGTGCACGTGCAAATTTATTTCTCATCTCACAGTGAAATTTCAAGTAACTTAAGAGTTCATATTCCTATGCCAATCAGTGATGACACATGCCTTCAATCCCAGCAGTGGAGAGTCAAAGGGATGTGGATCTCTATGACTCTAAGGACAGCCTGATGTAAAAGAGCTATTTCCAGAACAGGCTCCAAGGCTACAGAGAAACCCTGTCTTGAAAATGCAAAACAACCAATAAAACAAACAAACAAACAAACAAAAAACCCAAGTATTTCATAGTCCTAAAATTACAGTCTAAAATTACAGACCCTCTACCTCATATAAAGAATACCCAGAAAGAAATTTTCTTTCATTGAATAAATAGTAGGCAATACTTGTCATTCATTACATAACTGACTCAAAAATTATGAGGATGTTCAGGAAATATGAACTTTTGTTAGGCTAAATATCTTTGATAGCAACAAAGGTGTATTGCCTACAATTCAGATACAGGAAATATTATGAATATAAGTGGAAGAAGATGCAGTGTGTGTGTCTACGTGTGTTTTTGCTCTAATATACTACAATTAAAAATACTGAGAATAGAGATTACACAATGTATACAAAGAGAAACCTGGAATGAAAATTATCCAAAAGAAATTGGAAAAGTAATGATAGGATCATTCCCTCAGAGCTCATTACATAATGCTGTGGCAGAAGCATTAAGAGAGATCCTTCCTTAAGGGTGTGAAAGTAAATTCAAATATCTACATATTTTACTAAGAATTTTTCTAAATAGACTAAATTTACTTTACAAATATGACAATTGCTGCCAGGAAGGGTAGCACATGCATTTGATCTCAGCACTTAAGAGAAAGAAGCAGTATGTTCTCTGTGAATTCAAGGCCAGCCTGGTCTACAGAGCATGCTCCAGGACTGGATCTGTAGCTATTGAGAAACCATGTCGAGAAAATCTAAAAAATATGTCAATTGTAAAAACAAATTTTAAAAAGACTTTATTGTATTTTCCGTTAGTGTGTATCAATCAGCATGTGGAACTCACTGTCTGCAGATGGTGGAGAGGGCAGCAGAGTGCTTCTGATCCCCTGGGACTGGTGTCTCAGACCCTTCTCAGCACAAATGTAGGTGTTGTTAATTGAACACAGACTCTCTGGAAGAGTATTCAATGGCTTTAACCATTGAGAAAATCTCCAGGGCAAAGGCAGGTTTCTTAAGGCCAATATTAATTACCAGTTTTAACACTCTGCCTCTATTAAGAGCAAAACCTGTTCTAAGAGCCTCTATAAACTTGAGGAGATGTCATAGACTTAACAGTTGTTTCTACAAGTGGATGGTAGAGGGCAAGAGGCCAGAGATATGTAATATTTTCAGTTGATAAGGGAGGTTGTTTCATCATCTGGTGACAAACACACAACTATGCAAAAATAGTGTAATATCCATGTTCTAGAGTTCCTGGTTTAGGTAGAAGTAACTGATAGCATAAAGAAAACACAGTATAGAGAGAAAGAGGTCAACTGAACTATTGTCCTTAGGTAGCTTGTGAGTGACTCTACATCTCTCTCCTTGTCCAGTAGTTATAATTTATAGACACAATGAAGATGAGTTATGACATATAATGAGAGATTTAGCTATAAGCTCTTGTTATGAGGATGGGGACAACGTTTTTTTTTTTCACCCACCTCTACAATTCCCTAGCACTTTAGTTTGGGGAATTCTTTGATCTCAACCTATTTATCCACCATGAGTAAAACATCCGTTTTAGAAATTGCAGTAAAAGATAATGTTCAAGGACTTAGGACTTTTAATTTCATTTTCCTATGCTGATGTTGAGAACCAGAGTAAAACTTACCAAGTTGGACAGAACAGATGATAAGAGAGGTTATGAAAAATATTACAGGTGCTTATTGGGAAAGGATGGCATAAGTGACAGGGGAATAGATCATTAAAACTTGCTTGAATTAGTAGAATTACATTGTCAAACACCACTAGAGAACTTGGTAAGAATGAATAAAGCTCTAGAGATTGATACCTGAGAGCATAAGGGATAACAAATACAACAAAAAATTACAATAAAAATAACAAGAATCAAAAAAATCCCCTACACTTATGTCTCCTAAAAATGACATTCTTTCTTTCCTGAATCAAAATTTCATTCAGGATTATAGAGCCTTATGCCTTATTTTAGTGCATCTGCACACTTTCAAATGGCTTGATACTTGAAGATATATTTTATGGCACTGAAGCAAGTATCTCTTATAAAACTTTGCCCCTCACTTTCCTGTTAGAGATATAGTGGTAGAATTATTACAAAATAGTAGAATTCAATCAATTCGTGTGTTAGACTTCCACACTCTATTTATGGACTCACATCTAAATTAACGTGGAAGGAAGGAAGTAGGGCGGAATGAAGGAAGAAAGTAAGGAAGGAATAAAAGAAGGCAAAAAAGTTGCTGAAAATTTCATGCAACAATTTCCTGTTATAACTGGAACGTCGACTGACAAATAAAATACCCTCACCAACCCCAGAATTGACGCCGAACGTTTCATTTCATTATTAACAAGATCAAAACTTCTTTTAGAACACATTTATAAATTTGTATCCAAAGACATCAAACTTAGCAGAACAAAGCTGGGACATGTAAAACTTAAAAACAAAGGAAGAAATGTGCTCGGTGTGACTCCCCAACAAAACAAAACAACAAAACAACAAAAACTTAACGGGAATTTTGTTGCTTCTGTGTGGCGCTTGGGTAAGTTGTAAACAAAAAAGAGCTTTGGCCCTCGTAGTTTATCTCGGTTCCTTCTCTCACAGGCTCGTCCTGCAGCCTGGGTCTGTGATGTAATTCTTGTCGCCCATCTTCCAAGGCCTCTTGACTCCGCTGTAGGCTTTTTTCTTTTTTTTTTGTTTGTTTTTTTTTTGTTTTTGGATTTTCGAGACAGGGTCTCTCTGCAGCTTTGGAGCCTGTCCTGCAATTAGCTCTTGCAGATCAGGCTGAGGTTGAACTGACACACATTAACCCGCCTCTGCCTCCCAAGTGCTGGGATTAAACGCAAGTTCCACCAATGCCGGCCGCTGTAGGCTTTTAAGGGCGGTGGAGAGTGTGAAAGGGAAGGGCTGTGATCAGCTTTAATGGTGCCCCCCCCACCGCCTCAATATTGCCTAGGAAGCATCCTTCACTATTTGCTAGATTTCTGAATCTAGTCCTCAGAACAGTGTAGGAATAAAATTAAAAATAATTGTAGGAACTAAAGAAGAGAGGTAAAGTAAAGCACCCATTCAATAAGTAGTTCATCCAATTACAGTCAATTAAGTAACTGGTGAATTAAAAATAAAATGATATATGAAGTGTAACAATAGAATTTTTAATGACGTTTGTTTTGATATTTCAGTTTAATATTGAGACCATAAATTCTTCTAAATAATTATTCCAATATTATTTCCACCTTTAACAAATACTGCTGAATGATTTAATTCTGTTACTGAGAGGCTGGAAGGGATTTCATTTCTGTGTTGGGATATTTTGGGACTTTGAATTACACTCCAGCCACCAGGACAAGCTGAAGTCTGCCGGAGTCTTCTTAGAGGAAATATTAATGAAAAAAACCCAAGTTACAGGAAGCAGCCCATTCCCCAACCCGTAGTCATACAGAAAAAGTTGACCACATTACTTCCCTTATCAGTTGAGTAATGATGGACCCACCAGACAGGATTCCAAACAGCCCCTGCATTTAGCAAAGGGTCAGCAGAAGTCCTGAGGTCGTGACCAGGGGGCATTTGCTATCCCCTTAGACAATAATGGCCTATCAGGAACTCAAAGCTAACCTTTAGCCAATTGTGATATAGAATAAATAATTTTGTACTTTGAAAGTGTAATCTTGTGACTGTCTTGTGGTTTTTGTCTTATAAACCCCTTACAATAGTAGACGGGGTTCTTCTCCCTCTATCTGCTGTGTCAGGCTGAGAGGCAGAGGATTTGAGGTACATATTAAATAAAGTTTGCTTTTGCATTTGGAAATGTGTTGCTCTGTGATGGTCTTCTTGGGGGGGGGTCTCAGAACTCAGGCACAACAATCACAATTCTACATTCTACTTAATACATACAGAAAATAAAATTAATCATATAAAAGAAAAATACATTAATTCTTTGTTATCTTAGGTGTAGTTATGGCTAGGCCACTGGTCTACCCCTGAGCTAAACTTTGAAACATACTTACATTTTAGTGCTTATTTGGATGAAAAGGTCCAGTTAGTACGTTGTTAAATAATAAGTACAGGAATCAGAAGTGTTAGAAAATCTTTTTCATGAATTATTATTTTTCTGAAAAATTAGCCTGTGTACCCCAAGACAACCCAGAAATAAATAGATTTGTGTTTGCATGTGGGTTGTGTGTACCTGTGTGTGTGCATGTATGTGTGTGTCTGTGTGTGTGTAACAGAAACAATAAGTATGAGATTCCTAGTATTTTCATTAGATTTGTGTTATCTCCCGGCTCTAGGGATTTCCTAACGGACAGTACTATATTTGGCAATTTCCATACCTCTGTGCTACCTGCCTCTGGATTCAGATGGATTTTTATGACTTTGCCATTATTGTACACTTTTAAAGTTTTTATCATTCTAGTATTCACCTTCCATAATTATTGCATAGAAATTTGAGAATTTAGTGGCATTTGACAATGCAGGACTTCAATCTTAGGCACATGTGAGTGTGAGGAAGTGAGGTCACAGCATCTAGACTTGTGCACCACAAAGCAACATCAAGGATACTGACTACAAGATAGTGAAACCGCGAGTCAAACAAGAAAAAGATTCAAAGGTACAACAGACAAACGATTTTCAGATATGTGTGTTATGTCAGAAGCTGGTAACATAGCTGCCAAATGTCAGATGCTGAAATTCTGTTTATTTTATGAATTGTAACTTGTAAAAAAAAAAGTGTGAGGGTCAAAATGCATCCACACAAAATCGAGCATAAATATCACATACACAATGGTCAGGTGACTTTATGGATTTGAATCTGCACTAAGTGTGTGCCATTGCCAAGTATTTTTCTTGACCTATGTTTTATTCAGTCAGCCGTGAAGGATTGTCACTGATCTTTAACCTTTGTAACCTGATTTATGTATGGTGTGCCCGCTAACAGGGTCCTGCATTGGTACACCCTGTGTCTGCAAGTGAACATACAATAGATAACACCCGTAGAGATCAGGCCATAGGTTTTGACTTTGAGACTTCTTTTTTTAAAAATCCTTTAGAAAAGGTGGGAGGGAGGACTACGATTGGGTGTTAAATGAAAATTAAAAAATACTAAATTAAAAAAGATAAGAACACAGTCATTTCCTATTAGGTCCTTCTGCATTCTTTTTAGAACTTCTCCCGGGTTTCCATCAACCGTCCAATTTTATGAACGCTAGATGGCGCTCTGAGCACATAGATCACTACTTTTTCAAGTAGATTTTGGCACGTGGTTTTCAAGGGCAAGATTCAATTCTGTGTTTAGGATGACTTGTCGCATTCCAGTAGTAAAAGTGTATTCTTAAGTAGTTTCACTTCATTTTTGGTGATGAATTTATAAAATTTTATTACATTTATATACTGCCAGGAAATAAAATTACTTAAGATCCCTGTGTGATGTATTTCCAAAATATTTTGGCTTCTCTGCTTGCTATTGTTTCTCTCTGAATACTAATCCTTCCATTGTCTTCCCTAACACTAATTTCCATTGCTTACACCTATATATCTTTGTTTTTCAATTATAAATTGCTTCATCTAAGGACTAGTTAGTGATCATTCAAATGCTGGTTTTCTTTATAGAAAAGGTCACATCCTCATTCATCAGGGATATGCACATCAAAACCAAAGTAGGATTTCATCTTCCACTACTCAGAATGGGCAAGAACATTAAGAAAATTGGCAGCACTTGCTGGTGAGGAGAAGTCCTTGTTCATTGCTGGGAGAAATGTGAATTACATTGCCACTGTTGGAATCAATGTTGGGGGCTCCCGGAAAACTGGAAAGAGATCTATTTCATTATCTAGATGCACAACTCTTTGTCAGATTCCAGAAAAGCTCTACATCCTATTACAGAGACTCCTGTTCCATTCATCCTAGTCTGAAATAGGAAACATGCTGGATGTCCATATATGGGTACTGAACATGGACTATATATGTACAAAGAAATATAACTCAGAGCTCCCAAAGTCCAGTTGAAGAGTGGGAGGAGTGAGAATATGAGAAAAGAGGTCTAGACCATGATGGGCCATGATGGGAACACCCAATGAAACAGTTTACCTGAGTAAATGGGAGTTCACCAATTTGGCCAGACATGGTCCAAACTAGTGCTTGTGAATATAGGAAACAGTTGTCTGGAAAGGGCAGACTGCAGGGCCACTAGCAGTGGCACCAGGACTTATCCCTATTGCTTGTACTGACATTTTGGAACCCATTTGCTTTGGATGGATTCCTTGCTCAGCCTAGATATAGTAGTTAGGTCATTTGTCCTTGCTCAAAGCCAGGTGCCTTACAATCTCTGAGGAGTGGATTGGGGGACGTGGTGGGGGGAAGGAGGATGGAATGGTAGGAGGAAGGGAATGGGAACTGCAATTGGTATGAAAAATGAAAAATGATAGTTTTGTTTTTCTTAAAACAAAGTAAAAATAAAAACCCTCAATTTTCAAAAAAAAAACACATTTGTTAAGTCCCAAAGAAATCACACAGGGGCCTACATTAACTATAAATTGATTGTCCCACTAGCTGAGGCTTCTTATTATCTTTTATAACTTATATTAGCCCATTATTCTTGTCTAGGTTAGCCACGTGGTTTGGTACCTTTTTTGGTGAGGTTGTTACATCATCCTTGCTTTGTGGCTGGGTCAGGACTACACATCAAGTTTTCCTCTTCCTAGAATTCTACTGTTCTAATTTCCCAACTCTACTTCCAGTTTGGTTGTCCCACCTATGCTACCTGCCTGGTTACTGACCAATCAGCATTTATTAAAATACAATTGTCAGGCTATAAACCATTGTCCCGTGGAACTTCCCCCTCTTTTCTAAGGAACAAGAACTCTGAATCTATGTTTTAAAAAAAGTGTTGTGTTATTATTTGCTGATTAAGCTTATTTACTCATGTATTTAAAAAGTACTTGCTATGATGTACATTTGTGTTTATTTATTCATTTATTTATTTTTTTGGTTTTTCAAGACAGGGTTTCTCTGTAGCTTTGGAGCCTATCCCGGAACTAGCTCTTGTAGCCCAGGCTGGTCTCGAACTCACAGAGATCCGCCTTTCTCTGCCTCCCGAGTGCTGGGGTTAAAGGCATGCGCCACCACCGCCCGGCCTCATTATTTATTTTTAAGATGATGTCTTGTTCTTGAGAGCTTACTGTACTTGGAAGTCAGTTTGTAGACCAGGGTAGAGTTATACTCATAGAGATCCACCAGCATCTGCCTCTCGAGTAGTGAAAATAAAGGCATGTGGCACCACGATTAGCTATATTTTATTATTTATAATAATGTATGTATTTCTCTCTTCAACCCCCCCCGTGTTTCTGTGTGCTTGTATGCTCCTGTAAACATACATGTAGAGGTATGAATGTAGAACAGCAGCTTTACTGTCCTCCAGATCTGCAGTTACAAGTAGTTTGGCATTGCGGACATGGGAGCTGGGAGCTGGACTCCAGCCCTCTTGCAGAGCAGCATTTGCTGTTAACAGCTGAACCATCTCTCCAGCTCTTCTATTCACTTTTATGCCTTGGTAAGTTATATCCCTACTGAACATGTAAAGAAACAATTGAACAAAAATCTAGATAAACTTTTAAATTTTATATATGTATACATTCCATTCTTCTAATAAATGTAACTGTGATATTGATCTATTAATATCTTTGTCTGAAGACCAAGGACTACAAGGGAAAAGGAAATCCATATTGATTTAACAAATGTACTCTGGAATTTGAAAATCGACCATGTACACTATAACATCATAGACGAAACAGATCTGCAATACTAAGATTATAGCTTTAAAAGGAAATTTATATTACCAATTAGTAATTTTGAATACTCCAAACAAACTTAAGGCACTCCAATGGAAGAAAAGTCCACAGCAAGGTTTGCTAGTCCAGTTTTAAGAGGAAGAAGAAAGAAATACAGAGGGACTCTTCCAGAGAGTCTTCCCTTGCTGATAAATAGGGCAAATAATGCCCTAGTCTTTGCTTTATTCACTTCCCCTCCTCCACCTAATACTTGTAGGGAGAGAGCCTTTAAGATCCCCATTGTGCTGTGCCTGTGGAAATAGGGAAAGGAGTGAGGAACAGTGGTTACCATAGCAGCCAGTGAAGAATAGCTGCAATTCTCTGAGGTCAGAGATGAACAAGCTCTTACAGTCTACACTTACAGCAGGAGGGCAGCTGTCTCAGCTTCTGTGCTTCCATGCCCTGTTTCCTATCTCATGGCAGCACTTTCAGGAGTTGCCTCAGTGTGCTGAATTTCCTTGCAAAGTAGGAATCAACTCATGCAATACTGTGAGGAGGGAATGAGATCCCTAAAACCTGCTGTGCTCCTGCTGTACAGTCAGTCTCTTTAGAGCTTATGCTAGATTCTAAGAACTCTAAAGTATGCTGAAAACATACTCCTGTCATCTTGCAGTGTCAATGCACCTTTCAAATATTGATTCCTAACACGAGAAAAGCCAGGGAAACTACAAGGTAGTAGAATTCTCTTTGTGAAAATTGTGAGAAGATGCCTGGCAGCATGTTATCAGTAAGATTTACTGGTTTTGTTACTACTAAAGCCTATGTTTGCTTCGATTGCTCTATCAATCAGTGAATAGCAAAATATTAAACAATGTGGACACAACAAAGCATTGCACATATGAAATTATGGCTATTATCATAGTGTTCACAGGACCTATGTATCGGCTAGCCAGAAAACATCCCAGCATCTATGGAGAGAAGCTATTGGAATTTGAAAACTCCCAGGAGACCCAGGGAGAGGAATGTGGCAGTTAGAAAGCAATTGGTCCCAGGAACATCATAGAGAGTGTCACTGTTAGGAGACTTGGCGTTGCTGGAGTAGCTGTGATCTTGTTGGAGGTAGAGTGTCACGGTGCATGTGGACATAGAGGCTTCCTATAGGTTAAATATACTGCAAACTGTCTTCTTTTCATTTGACGTTAAATGTAGTGGTTACTACCCACATCTAGTGGAATCCAAGGTTTTTTTCCTTAGGGCACTTTAGCTTCCTGCTGTGAACTTTTAGTTAGTTTCAGTCCATTGATACTGAGGGCATGCTTGCTTAAAATTCCCATTCAACTACCCTGTGAGAATATGACCTTAATTAACCATTAATTGTGATCACTTGAAGGTGTGGTATTTGTTAATGTAAATTTACAAAATAAAATTAATAAAAGAAATAGCAGTAAAGTTAAAGCATTACCAACTGATGGATGAGAAAGTTCTCAGAGACAAATGCACGCACACATACACATTCACATGAGCATGCGGATGAGAGAGTTCTCAGAGACAAATGTACGCACACATACACATTCACATGAGCATGAGGATGAGAAAGTTCTCAGAGACAAATGCACGCACATATACACATTCACATGAGCATGCGAGCACTTTGAAAGACAAGAAGTGATACAAAATATCTTAAGTATATCTATTAAGATGGTTAGGAAGGAAAATAGCTTGCATCTAAGAATCTTTCTTATAATTATCTCATTTCAACTCCTGGGTCTTAAAGAAAGAAGCAAAAACTGAGTCTCTTAAATTTATTCTGGTATCCATAAAGGGTTTCTGGAATGCAAACCACGATCAGCTTAATGAAATTAATGAATACATATTAGAAAATAATAAAAGTATATCTCAGTTAGTAAACATGGTAATGATTGGTGGTCAAAGAAAAAAATGAGCTCACCTTGCTAATTCCTAGGCAATTAAATCCTTATATTTGATATATAAGATTTGGTGAGTAAACCATTGAGAACTAAAGTAATATACACAGAATATATGATTATCAGGGACCTGATATTTTCCAATGTAACAGATTTTTTTAAAAAAAGTATCAATACATAATTAAAATAAATAAAGCAAACCTTCTGTCAGCCTGTGTGTCTGTTCTGAAGAGCATCTGGCAATTACCTCCTTCATCCTTCAAGTATATATGTCTAATTTAGGGAAGCATAGATAGTCAAAGACATGATTCCCTGACTTTTAGAGCTTCTTTGGTTATGAAGATAAGGACAGTATAGATCTTCACTTTAAGGTGATAATTATGAAAATAAGTACCACTTATTCTCGAGAATGATCAGTTTGGGATCAAGGAAGAAAGATAAACTATATATTGTTGAGGCAGAGACAATGAGTTATGAAGAAATTTTAATCATAATAACTTTTGCAAATATGAAAATTTCTACAATTATTTTTCTCTTGGACGCTTTGACATTACACTCCTTGCAATCCTCAGGCTGAAGACTTGCTCAGGGTCTGCGCACTATTTCAGTCGGCACCTAGTTGATGATGATGATAAAGCTAACATTAAAAACTACTATAAAATTCTGTAACAGAAACTCTTGATTCAACCAGAAAAGACTCAAGATCATCAACACTGATCAATAGGTCAAGTAACATTCAAAAATACCAAAGGAATAAAAAGGCAAAAAACTTCCATAATGATAAAAAAGATCCATTTCTGTTGACATTGAAGCAAAAATGGAAGTAACAATAGGCAAAAGTTGTTGTTTTCTTTCCAAAATAGAAGCCACGCCTATAATTATATGAAGAATGGCTTCTGTGGAAATCATGTTGTTGCTGGATTCATCAGGTTCTCCAAGTTTTGTGCTGTCATCAGGGCCATGATGAAAACTCCCTAAACAATGCTGCCTATGGCCATATCTGGGTCCCTGTTTCTGTAGCAGATGGAGTCTGGGTGGATGTGGCTCTACTTTTTCCTCCAGATCATTGGCTGCATTGCTTCATGGTGGGTGGGTAGGGCAGAAGCAGAAAACAGGGTTCAAGTTGGCTGTGGATACTATCGGAGACAATCTGCCAAGCTAAAAGTACAGAACCAACTCCAGTAAAGTTGGTCTCTGACCTACAAACATATGCCATGGTATGTATTCATCCACACTTAGCGATACAATGAACAAATACTTAGTTTGGGGAGGTTGTGCATGACTTAGTCTCAGCAATTGCTATGCAAGAGAAGGCAGATCTCTGAGTCTCAGGTCAGTCTGGTCTGCCCAGGACACCCAGGGCTACAAAGAGAAACCCTCTGACAAAAAGAAACAAACTACCACCAACAACAAAATACAATGATAAACATGTATCTACACAAAAGGAAAGGAAATATAAACACTGCAATGTCAGCAAAATGACAGGAATAATTGCCCCATTTCAATAATCAATAGAAACACTGATGATATTCTTTCCAGAAATATGACCCAGAGTAGTGGAATTAATCAACTAATGGAATGGATCAATCACTATTTTGTTCCAAGGAGGGAAGTTCATCACGAGATAGACATTGCTTTAAAATGAGAATGCAAATGGTCCAATGAAACCAAGAATTTTCTTTTTTCATATATTCTACAAAGCAGATATCAAACTAAAATAATGAGAAGTGACAAAGAATGTAATTGCAAATAAATTAAATGATCAACACCTGAAGACGATATTATTATTCTACATATGTTGCAAAACAGGAGAAGAACGGAGGGTTCTAGAGGGCTGGTATAAAGGCTTTAAGCAGAAAAGAATTTTGGAATGACTGCATATAAGTTGTCCAGGAGAAAATTTCAGTGCCTTTCTCCAAGAGTTTGCTTTTAATCAAGAAATCTTTCTTTTTTACCGCATTGGAGGAGCAAGTTACTGCCTACCTAGGCTTG
Source organism: Dicrostonyx torquatus (assembly GCA_028555095.1). Classification (NCBI taxonomy): domain Eukaryota; kingdom Metazoa; phylum Chordata; class Mammalia; order Rodentia; family Cricetidae; genus Dicrostonyx; species Dicrostonyx torquatus. The sequence continues at coordinate 601,256 of JAQHUG010000500.1, read as the reverse complement.
ATTGATGAGGAACTCGGAACATCCTGTGGCTCAGGAACAAACGTTTGCAGGGATCTAGCTCAGAGTAACAAAACTGAACGTAAGTTTCATCCCAATTTTCAGGAAACTTAGCCTCTGTGGCCACCCACATTGTTTGGCCAAACCATATTGAACATTTTTTTATAATGTTAAAGATCATCAGTTTGGAAGCTTGGGAAAACATTGCAAGAACCCTTTTCTAATTATCTGAGGAGAGGAGATGAGCAAGAATTACCTCCAAATAAGCCAAGCACATAGTCACACAGGACTGAAGTTTCCTCCAGTGCAATTAGAAAACATCGTTTAGCTCATGAGGAAAAGAAATTCCAGAGGATCCTGCCTCAGAGACTGAATGGAAAAGTAAATTCCTCTCCTCTCCTCTTCTCTTCTCTTCTCTTCTCTTCTCTTCTCTTCTCTTCTCTTCTCTTCTCTTCTCTTCTCTTCTCTTCTCTTCTCTTCTCTTCTCTTCTCTT
>JAQHUG010000500.1:574655-599385 GCA_028555095.1 Dicrostonyx torquatus | reverse complement strand
AAAAAAAAAAAAAAAAAAAGAAAAGGAAAGAAAGAAAAAGAAATCACATCTAAATTAACGTTTAAAAAGCCAAAATACTTGCTGAAAATTTAATGCAACAATTTCATATTATATCTAGAAAGCCGACTTACACATAAATGACTTTTCTGTCTCCAGAATTAACGCTGAGTGTTTCATTTCGTTATTTATAAAACCAAAACTTTCTTTAGGACGCATTTGTAATTCTGTATCTAAAGAAAACAAGGCATAAGTTGTAAAATCCGTATAATTGCAAATTCATGATTACGACAATGAATTCCTATATTTGAAAACATAAGGAATGAGTTCAATATGACTTTCCTCAGGGAAACTTAACCAGGGGTTTGTTGCTTCTGTGAGGCGCTAGAGGAAGTCGCAAACCGAAAAGAGCTTTGGTCCTTGTAGTTTTTCACGGTTCCTTTTGTCACAGGCTGGTCCGCAGCCTGACCCGTGATGTAATTCCTGTCGCCTGTCTTCCCAGGCTGCCTGATTCTGCTGTAGTGCCCTAGGCTTTTAGGGACGGGTTGGGGGTGGAGTATGAAAGGGAAAGGCTGTCATCAGCTTTAATGGGGGTAACCCTTCTCCCCTGTCGGTAAAGTGTAGGAAGCATGTTTGGCGATTTGCTAGATTTCTAAAGCTAGTCATCAGAATAGTCAAAAGGAAAAATTTAAACATTGATGCCACAAGTAGCATAACGACTACCATAAAACACTCTTGCAAGAAGTACTTCATCCAGAAGCAATTAAATAACTGTTGGAGTAAAAAAAAACCGATATAAAGTGTAAAATCGAAAACATTAAAAAAAAATTAAAGCAATCTTTTTTATTTATTTTTATTTTTTTATTTTATTTTTTATTTTTTATATTGTTAAAAGAAAAATTTACATTTACTCCCCTTGCTCCCAGCCCTCTCGCTCCCCCACTACCCCACCGCCTTCCCCCTGCTTCCTTAAGATGGTGCAGGATACCCTGCCCTATGGGAAGCCCAAGGCCCTCCATCTCGGTCTAAGAAGATGTGCATCCATATAGAATAAGTTCCCAAATAGCCAATACATGCAGAAGAGATGTAAATTAAAGCAATCTTATTTTACATACCCATTTCAGTTCCCTCTCCCTCCTTCTCTTCCACTCCCCCCCATCCCTGCATTCACTCATCAGAGAGGGGGAAGCCTCCCATGGAGAGTCAACTAAGTCTCCCAAATTATCAAGGCCCTCCTCCCTTGTATCTATTCTGAGCAAGGTATCCCTCCATAAGGAATGGGCTCCAAAGAGTCAGTTCATGCACTAGAACACCAGAAATTTAAAGGACGTTTACGTTTTTTTTTTTGATAATTTAAACCAGTATTGAGACTTGAAGTACTTTCTAAACAACTATTCCACTATTTCCTCATACTGCAACCTTTAGCAAATACTACAGCATGATTTAAATTAATTGTGAGTTATACAATCTATATAGTCTGTGCAGAAAATACAATTAATTGTATAAAGAAAAAAACACTAATTTATTTGTCATGTTAGGTATAATTATGTTTCCATTCAAGCTAAGCCTGATCTATACTTCCAAACAAATGTATATGTTAAAGTTTTAATTTGGATGAAAAGACCCTAATTTTATGTTGTTGAATAGTTACTACATGAATCAGAAGTATTGAGAAGTTTTTTCATAAATTATTTTACAGAAAAATTTGTTTTTATTCCCCAAGACAACACAGAAATAAATAGATTTTATATGTTTGCATGTGGTGTGTGTGTGTGTGTATGTGTGTGTTTGTGCACGCGTGCACGTGCATAAGAGAAGGAATGGTATAGTAGGTGATTTCTAAAATTTTTAGTTTTTATTTTTGTCCTGTTTCTATTCATATAACACAGGCCATTTCTATATTTGGCAAATTCCATACCTCTGTGCTACAATCTTCTGTATTCAAATGCATTATCGTGACTTTGGTATTATTCTATGATTTTACTGATTCTTAAATCCCTAGTATTCACCTTTGATATTTATTATACAAAATTTTGAAAGGTAAATTCTCAGTGGCATCTGATAATGCAGGACTACAATCTTAGGTAACTAGGGAGCTGGAAGAAATTAGGTCACAACTTCTGTACCTGTGCACCCCAAAGCAACGTCAAAGCTATTGACTACAAGTTGGTGACATTATGTGTGCAACAAGAGAAGGATTCAAAGGCACAACTGACAAATGATTTTCAGATAAGTGTATTAGGTCAGAAACTGGTAACATAGCATTGGAGTCTGTTAAAGGGATGAAGGAAAGGGAAGGAAGATTATAGGAAACAGTGGTGTACAGGGTTGTAACAAATTAATGGTGCAGACTGTGTTACCTGGTGAGGGGAACGGAGGTTAAGGGAAAGGAGTGAATATGAGGAAAGAAAAACAATTAAGTCATTTGAAAACCTCCTTTGGGAAGATACTGAATAACAATGTCTCAATATCTATGTTTTTTAAAAATAGTTTTTATTTGTTCCAAGTGTGCATTTTATAAACACTGCTGCACTGGACAGGTATAGTCTATAATTGCTTCTGTGAGCAGGTTTATAGATTGAGGAGTATTGTGTTCTTAGGAAAACAGAACTTTTGAGAGTAGCTTGGTGGAAAAGCTATTGGACTAATCTGAAAAATAATCTTTTAACTAATAAAATGTAAGTTTCACGACATATCAATCAGCTTGTGAAATTTAAAAGATATATGATTATGTGTAACCCTCAGTTTATCATTATGTATTTTTCTAATTAAAAACTAGCTTTTTGTTGTGATCTGTTATGAATTCTATAAATGTTTGATCTTGAAAGCTCTACAATTCATGCCAAATATGTGCCCTTGAATTCATAGTAAAAACTTTTGACTGAAAGGCATGATTGTTCAGAATTTTAGGGACGTGGTGATTTTCAATGCCTCTTAACACAAACATATTTATAATTTATTATGAACAATTTTAGTATGCTAAATAGCTTCTGTAGTGTTGCAACCAAGATATTTAAAAAGTGTCATGATTCAAAACTTTCATTATTTGGTTAGTGTATGAAGCCAGTATAAGAGTTTCCACATTTGAACTAGGGGTTTTTCTATGCCATGGTATGTATAAAATATTCTGTAAGGAAATATCTCCTGTCTATTTGAGGTGATTTTCTGTCAACTGACTAAAGTTGTCACAGTTAGAATAGAGAAACATTATAGAAATGTAAGGATAGAAAACAAATAATCAAGTAGTATAGTTAAGCAATAAATAAATGATGTATCAAAAATTTAAATGTAATATAAAAGAAGTAAAAACCATTAATACCGAAGTTCAAGAATTCAAAATCATGGCTTTTTGCAACACTGTATGTTAGTAAATATGAAAGAAAAAATGATATTTTAGAAACAGAATTGTATATATTGTAGAAAATAAATAGCCTACCGGCAGCTAACACAAAGTTATGGAGCAAAAAGCTCAACAGCACTATGCAAGTTAATCTGGCCATTTGGAATAGTGGGAACAATCACCATGGGAGTAATTTTCAGGGGTTGCTTAAGGAGGAAGAGATTGTCCAGTCTGCAGAACAAAAGAAACGTAGGGACTTCCCAGTCTTTCTTATATTTAGAGGCAGTCAGGATCTACCTGCTGTGCTTTTACCATTCAGATATCGTCCCCATAAGGCAGACCAAGTTTTCTATCCATCCTGAAATTCAGCACATTTCTTCTTGGTCGTTTGAAAGTGCTAATGGCCAAAACTGTAAGTGGCATTTGCATCTAGAGCTGTCAGAAGCAGTGTCCTCTTCTTGGAGTCTGAGACAAAGAGACAGCCAATCTCACACATCATGAATGGTGTAGCAAGTACCAAGCTACAAAGCTTCAGGTAATGAAACTCTCTTTGTTATATAAATTATAATGTAACTGATGTGAGAAGGATGTTGAAGAAAATGCACCCAAAGAGAAATAAGAATAGATATCACATAAACAATGGTCAGATGAGTTAGGTCTGTGCCACGGCAAAACATTTCTTTTGACCCATTTTTTGCATTCAGTCAGTCTTGAAGGACTCACATTGATGTTTAACCATTGTACCGATTTGTGTATGGTGTGACAGCTAACAGGGTCCTGCGTAAGTACTCCTTGTGTCTCTGCATGGGAACATACAATAGATAACCCCTGTAGAAATCAGACAGTAGGTTTTGGTTTTGAGATGAATCTTTAGATCTTTGAGAAAAGAGCAAAAATCATTTTATATTGTTGGGTCCCTTTGCATTCATTTTAGAAGTTTATGTGGGTTTCCATCTACCTTCCCGGTTCGTTGAACGCTAGATGGCGCTCTAAGCACACAGATCATTACCAGGTGGTTTTTAGGGCAAGATTCAAATCTGTTTATGATGACTTGTCATGTTCCAATACTATTTAAATGGCATCTGTGAGACCTAAACGGAGTTATTGCCCATTTTCTTTCGCTGTAGGCTTTCCTTCCCTATCTCCATACTTTTTTTTCTTTTCCTATCTAAATTCTAATCCTCAACTTCATGAATTCCCTTTCCCCACTTATCAACTATACAGGATCTTTAAATTCTTATGTAAAAGTATATAATTAAGAAGTTTGACTTAATTTTTGAAGATAAAAACCACAAAATTGTATTGCATTTATATATTGCCAGGAAATAAAATTGCTTAGTGTCTCCATGTAATGTATGTCTGACATATTTTGATGCTCTATTTGCTATTGTTTCTCCCTGAATACCAATCTTTTCATTGTCTTCCCTGTATCTCATTTCCATGGCTTTCACCTACTTATCTTTGTTTTTCATTTATAAATTGCTTCATCTAATGACGCATTAGTGACCATTCAAATGCTGGCTTTCTTAAAAAAAAAAGTCACATCCTCATTCATCAGGGATTTGCACTTCAAAACCACTATGAGATTTTATCTTCCATGAATCAGAATGGCCAAGAATAATAGGAAAATTAGCAATACAGTGTGGTGAGGACATGGAAGCGGAAGAATCCTTGTTTATTGTTGGTAGGAATGCAAAATTACATAGCCACTGTTGAAGTCAGGGATGGTGGCCACTGGAAAGCTGGGAATATATCTACTTTATTATCTTTGTACAACACTCTTGGTCAAATACCAGAAACACTCTATATTCTATTGCATAGACAGCTGTTTCATTCATCTTTGTTAGAAATAGGAAACAGCCTAGATGCCCACAAATGGGTAATGAATAAGCAGTACATTTACACAATGGAATATAACTCACATTTCAAAACAGCATGAAATAGTGATACTCATGTTTAAGTAGATGTAACCAGAAAAATGTCATCCTTAATGGCTTACCCAGTAGCCAAACACACATATAGAATACAATGTCTTAAATTTATCCAAATTTAGTATTCATTCAAAGGCATGTAAGAATCCTAAAATCCATAGATGTAAGGTGAGGAGTAAGACACTCTTGCATCTCATACTTGGCTAGAGATGATTTTTACCTAGTCATTCATGTCATAGTGCCCCAAATTATTTTTTTTCACAGAACTTCTGGGTTTGTACTAAAAAACAGCCACAAGTTAGGCATGAATAAATACTACCACTGATCTACACTCTTATGCTGAAAAGCTTTGAAAAGTATAAAATTCATTTGAACTTGAACCATGGACCTTCAGCACAGTCTGCATAAATGCTACCATTGAATTACACAAGTGTGACTTAAGGGTTTTTAAATAGTAATAATCATTTGCTCTTATTTGTACTGTCGTATTGATGAGCCCTCTACTGAGAACTGATTCTTATAATTTTTACATCACTGATACCTCAGAAAAATTAAAGTCTTTTTCTTTTGTTCATTTTCTTCATGATTTAAACTTAATTATTTTTATTAATTTTGATACAAAATCTTAAACTGCAACCTAGTTTGAAATCTTATTTATGTAATCCAGTGTTGCATAACACATTGTTCCTCCCAGTTCAGCTGTCCCAATTTTGGCTTACAAATAAGAGCTCCCATGGTAACTTCCATCCACTTTTCTTTGAAGAATTCAGCCTTTAAGAGAAAAATATAAAACTAACAGGTAAAAGAATGTAAGTACAAAAAATAAATCATACTGAATGAGGTAACCCTAGGGCAAAAGACAGATATATGTGTCAGATTATATATAAATATTCCAAGTGAACTTGTTAATAACTCTCTTAGTTAGGTTTGTATGCTATGATGAGACACTATCATTGCAGCAACTTATATCAGGAAAATACTGAATGAGGGTGTTTCACTTATAATTCAGAGGCTTAGTCCATTATCATAATGGTAGGACATGGAGGCTTGAAGGCAGACATGTTCCTGGAGTAGTGGCTGAGACTCCTGTATCTTACAGGCAACAGGAAATGTTCTGTGACACTGGCAATATCTGGAGCATATAAGGGAACACAAAGCCTCCTCCATATTGACAGCCTTACTCCAACATGATCAGAACTACTCCGACAAAGCCGCATCTCTAAATAGTTCCACACCCTTTGGAGGCAATTTTTTTCAAACTACCTTATTCTACTCCCTGGCCTGCAAAGGCTTTTAGTCATATCATAATGAAAATATGTATTCAGTCCAATTTCAAAGTCCCCATAGTCTATCACAATTTCAATAATGTTTAAAGTCCAAAGTTGAAGGTCTCTTCTGAGATTCATTTATGAGGTGGTATTCCCCTCTATATGCTGTGAATATGTTTTATTACCATTGGTTAATAAAGAAGCTGCTTTGACCTATGGGAGGGCGAGTATAGCAAGGAGGGACATTCAAACAGAGATAGAGGAGGAAAGAAGGCAGAACCAGGCAGTGACTTGTTAGCAGCATGGGCCAACTGCTTCCCAGAGTTGGAATTGTAAGCATGGCTCTGAGAGGTGGTGGTAAATGGACCATTGCCTTGCTGAAAGTCAAGCAGGGTGGAGCAAACAAAGTGTCTACTCTGGTCTTAGCCACACCTGCTTTACACTTTAGTGCTATGATCTTAATCGGCTTACATATATGCAGTAAAGACATATTTAGGCAAAAAACACATCTCTAGATGGGTCATAATGTATTTTAAAAGTGTATGCAGGCTAAGAAAAAATGGGTATAGGAAGTTACAGAAGGAAATATTTTAAAAACGAACAAAGAGAGATAATGTGGGATTCTCCTCTGTATGTTCTGAATATGTTTTATTATCAGTGATTAAATGAATAATTCATTGGCCTATGGCAAGGCAGAGTATATGAAGGTGGGAAATCTTAACAGAGATAGAGGAGGAAAGAAGTAAGAGTCAGGCAGATGCTGCGAAAGGTGAAAGATGCAAGAACCTTACTGGTAAACCATGAGCCAAATGGTAAAATATAAAATAATGTAAATGGGCTATTTTAAAATTTAAGAGCAAGCTAGCAATATGTGTAAGCCATTGGCCAAATTTACAGTGCTGTAATTAATACAGTTGCTGTGTGATTATTTGGGTCTGGGTGGCTGGGAAATAAAGTACAGTCTCAGTTTACACATGCAATCTCTTAAGTGTGATCCTCTGTAAAGTTAAATCCAAAACACATCACATACTTTCAATATATAATGGCAGAGAATATACATTACAAACTACAAGATGGAGAGAAAGGAGCATAACGAGGAAATACTGAACCAAAGTAAGATTGAAAACCAACTGGGCAGACTTCAAACTCTGTGTTTCTATGTCTGATGTCAAAATCTTCAGATCTTTAACTCCTTTCACCTCTTTGGCTACAACACCCTTCTTTCCTATGGCTGGTTCCGCTTACTGTTAGTTTCTCCCCTCAGTCAGCATCCCATGACTCTGGCATCTCTAACATCTTAGGGTCTGTAAAACAATCAAGGTTTTATCTTTACAGCTTCACAAAATGGTCTCTTTAGGCCTTGATTTAGTGACACGCCTGACACATGCCTGGCCTCTGCAGTTTTCATAGGCATGGAGGCAAATCCTCTACTCCCTTTTGTTGATGGAGGCTACTTGTTTGTTCATGGCTGCTCAGCCCTGAAATAATCATACAGAAACAATGTTATTTGCGATACTGTTTGGCCAATAGCTTAAGCATATTTCTGGCTAACTCTTCCTTCCCCTGTGTGTTTTTTTGCTCATGTAACCATACACGTGGAGGTATTAATTTATAACAGCAGCTTTGTTTGCCTTCAGATCTGGAGTTTCATATAAATAAAATATTCCTGATATGGGAGCTGGACTCCAGCCCTCTTGCAGAGCATTAATCTCTATTATTAAAATCTGTTATTTGCTTATTACCTATAACCTGAACATTAAGTATGTGTTTGTGTTTCTTGCTTGATGTTGTTCTTGTTTGTTGTATTTCTACCTTTGTGGGGTTATCACCATTCCTTTTTCTTGGTTCTTATTATATGTAGTTTTGTATTAAGTTTAGAATCTTCTTAATTAGACAAAAGGGGGACATGTTGTGCGAATTCATCCCGACAATTGTTTTGGGGTACTATCTTAAGGGCACGGCTTCTTAGTGAGTTTTTTATGGCCAAGAAGAGGTGGCTCTCTCACGTTCTTGTATAGTGGTAGAGATCACATCACTTCATCCATTGTGCTGAAGGGAAGACCATAGAAATTCCCTCCCTTGTTGTTATTCATAAGTGCTCCCTAATGAATCCCTATGACCCTCTTGTTTCGGCTCATGTGGATTCACTTCGTGTCACCTACATTTAACAGTTGAACCATCTCTCCAACTCTGCTATTCAATTTTACGTTTTGCTAAGTTACATCCCTACTGAACATACAAACAAACAAAAATCTAGATAAACTAATGAATTTTAAACATGCATGTATTCCATTTTCCTAATAAATGTAACTATGATATTGACATTATAACATCCTTGTCTGCAGGCAAATGTCTACATGGGAAAATAAAATCCATTTTGAGTTACCAAATGTACTATGAAATTTGAAAATATACTATGTGAACTATAACATCATCAAGGAGAAAGTCACAGAAAAGTAATAATATGACTTTGAAAGGAAATTTATATTTTCCATCAACAATTTTGGATACTACAAGCATACATAAGGTACTGTTTTTTGAAGTAAAGCCCCAACAAGGTTTACCTGTCCAGTTTGAAGAAAGAAATACACAGAGAATTTTCCATTGCTGATATGGTAAACAAAGCCCTAGCCTTTGCTTCATTCATGTCCCCTCCTCTACCTAATACTTGCAGAGAGAAAGCCTCTAAGAACCTCATTAAGTGTGCCTGTGCCTGTGGAAATAGGGGAAGAATTGAGAAAATGTAGCTACTCTAGCAGCCAAGTGAAGAACAGCTGCCATTCCCCTAGGCAGCTGTTACTGCCTTACTTACTTACAGATCAACAAGCTCTTACAATCTACACTTACAGCAGGAGGACAGCTGCCTCAGCTCCTGTGCTTCCATGCCCTGCTCCCTATCTCATGGCAGTATTTTCAGGTTTTACGTGGAGTCAGCCAACCATGTTGGGCAGCCAAACTGTTGTAAGTTATGGGGGAGAGGTGTGCGGGTTGTATGTTCCCAGCACCCAGCCCCCAGGCCCCAGCCACTGGCCCGCTCAGAGGATGGTTGCTTGCTTATGCCCGAAATAACCACGAGACCTGTATTAATTTAAATACTGCCTTGCCCATTATCTCTAGCCTCTTCCCGGCTAGCCCTCACCTCATAAACTAACCCATTATAAAAGTCTGTATGTCACCACGAGGTGGGTGACTTACCGGATGGATCTATGGTACTTCCATCTGTGGAGGGAGCTTCATGGCGACTGGCTCTGACCCAGTCTTCCCAGCATCCCCTTTTCTTTTCCCCGCCTATCTAAGTCCTGCCCTATCAAATGGCCCAGGCAGCTTTTTTATTTAACCAATCAAAGCACAGAAATACAGATGAACCCTCCTTCAGAAGTCTAATATGTTTTTCCTCTGCTTTACCAAAACCCTCCTTTTCACTGCACATAATTCTAGTTTTCATATGATAGTCATTTCCCTGAAGTCTCTTGGACTTTTCCTTGGCTCTGAATATTAGAATCTTTTCCTTCTTCCTCTTCCACTTACAAAGTTTTTCTCCCCTTCATACCCTCTTTTTATTGGAACTTTGAGAAGTAATCCCATTCTATAACCTAGGGTGGCATCAAATATGAAGTAATCCTTTGACTTCTATCCCTTGAATGAAGGGAGTACAGGTGTGAATCAATATGAACAGAATGATGTGCCCTACTCCATTTTTAAATGTGTCTTTGATTTTAATCATTAATTATTTTACAATTAAATGTTTAATATCAAAGACCAGGCATGTTGGCACATGCCTTTAATTCCAATACTTGAGAGACATAAGCAGATTTTGAGTTTAACTCCAGCCTGGTCTCCATAGTAGATTTAAATCAAGCAAGGATTACATATTGAGACTCTGTCTCAACAACAACAACAATAACTAAATAAAGTTAAAATAGTAATACTAAAATATTATTTCTGATCTTTCTATGTCTTGAGTGGCATGCAGCAGGAAGCTGGAGCAGCTGCTTATATCAACCTATAACTCAACCACAAGGAGGAAGTAGAAAGAGATAACTTGAAATATCAGCAACTTTTTGAAATATGGAAGTCTATCCCTGCAATGTCACATACACTATTCTTCCCTAAACAGTCATCAACAAGAGTCAAGCATTTGAATACAAGAGATTAATGGGGGGGCAGCTCATTAAAACCACCACACTACCCTCCTTAGCTCTCTTAGTCTGAGAGCCATATCATAGTTTAAAAATCAAACTTCCAAAGCCTCCATAATCTTCTATAGCTTGAATATTGTTTAAAAAGTCCAAGTGTCTTCTGAGACTGAAAGAAATACTTTAAATGTAATACTAACTAAAATCAAAAGCAAATCATATATTTTCAACATACAATGACAGAGATGTTATATTATCTTTACTTTGAAATGGTCTCCGTGTGGTCTGAAAAATGCTGAGCGTAATCTTGAGCTTCACATTCCTCTGTGCCTACTTCTTGAGTACTGTAGTCATTTGTGTGTCTAATCTTACATGTGTTTGTGTTTATGGTCAAATGAAATTGGTTCATGCTACACAAGTTCTTTACCAAAACTTCAATAACAAACATATCTATCATATGTTTTGTTATAAAATTTAGTTTTGGTGACAACCCTGGTAACTTTATCTAGCAGAACTCTCCTCAAATTGATATAAGATTAGACATCTCCTCCTCCTCAATTTCACAGGTGATATATAAGCACTGTGAACTAATTTTAGCCTGACTTCCTTATTGGTTAATATCTTTCCATTCAGTGAGACCCCCTAACCTGGTCCTTGGTATAATTTACCACTTCCCTATTTAAACAAAACAGTCTCTCCATATGAATAATTCTGCTGTTGTGATGTTTACCTATCTTCCATTGTCAATATCTTTGAATGTTCCAGAAAGGGAATATATCATTCTCGGTAGCCATGCTCAGCCTGACAGGAGCTTTGACATGATGTACATATAGCATCTTTTGATGCTATACACACTTCACATAGAGTAAATAAATTATGCCTTAATCTACCTTTCTGCAACATACTGTACAAATTCTGACATGCAGACCCACCAGATTAAATAATTTTCAATAAATATATGGAAAGTGTCAAACCATATGTTGAGAAATAAAAAATAATAACTATTTAACAGTGCATTATGGAAAGTCTGTATGTTCCTTTAAGATCAATTATGTGCAAGTTATCATAGATTCTGCTGGAATCACTTCTTCTCTTTCCTCTGTAATTGTAGATTTTCAAATTAAATTATGGAATTCAAAATTATATACCCAAGGTTCATGTTTTGTAAAAGCAGTGGTTTAAAATTAATACCATCTCAGATAAAAATGGAATGAAAGTGACTAAGTCACTAAAAATAGATTTTAAATAAAAACAACAAAACGAATGATAGAAAGAGAAGATACCTAAAGGTAATGTCTTAAAAATGATAAGTGTAACCAAAGAAATAATAAAGATACTGTAATATTGTTATATATGAGAACAAAGCTTTCTGAAGTAAACATCTACATAAGATGTAATCAGGGAAAAGGTCAATAAAGACGAGTCCATAAAAGTCTGCACTACATAAAGAGAGCTCTTCAGTGAGGGACCATGGGTGACTTTTAAAGTATGGGAGAAAGAAGAGAGTGTTAAGTGTAAAAGAGAAATCATGGAACTGAGAACATTACATGTGGCAGAGGAAGAAATATGAAGACAAATAGGGTCAAAGACCTTTAGAAGAATCATATGAAAAACACTGTTGCAGAGTTTTGGGATATTACATATACACAGAAATGTAGAATTAAAATGGATAAACATGTCTGCTTTTTATGCCGATATCATTTGAGTTTTACTACTATAGTTCCATAGTACAACTTTAAATCAGGAATGGTGGTACCTCTCTTAGTATCGTTTACCATTTTTGAGCTATCCCGTTTATCCCGTTTTTTTTTTTCCAGTGACCCTTTAAAGATCTATGATGAATTGTGTTGGAATCTCCATATGTAATGCAGGCAATATTTAAATTGCTTTGGATTGAATGGCTATTTTTACTATGTTTATGCTACTGGATTACCTTACCCAACCTTGGTGTGAGGATTTGCGGCTAGTCTTATGGTATTTTGCTATGCTGAGTTCAGTTGATAAGCCTGGTGTCTGAGACCAGCTGTGACAAAAATACCACTTACTAGGGTAGGAGCATGAAGATTAGAAAATAAGTAAAGAATATGAAGATGTGAGTGAAAATAATAAAACAGAAAACATAGGATAGTACTGGGAGGGAGTTCCAGAGAATACTGAAATCCACCTGTTTCTATTTTTTCATACACTTTTGTACCCCAGTACAATGGGGGGAAGAAGACAAAAGACTGCTTGGACATGATACAAAGGACAACTAGAACTTGCTTCAAAACTTTAAGAAATTGAACCATTAGTTTTCTGTTATTTAGGCAGTGAACACACAGTAGACCAAGTATTCTGAAGGTAGTCACTCCCAAGGTCAAATATCCTATTTCAAAAGAAGGAGCAGAAGTATGCTTGAAAATCATAAGAATTGGTTAGGGTGGAGTGGATCTACTTGTACGGGCCATCTTAATGCCAAAAACACCAAGTAACTACACCCTAGGTCAGGATGTGTGGCACACGTGTTGTCAACAACATTGAACAAGCTAAAACTCACTGACCTTCAGACAAGGTGGAAATAGGCTCACATTTTTGGGCTCCACAGCCCGGGAGTCTTGTTCTGTTCTAAAGGGAAATAGAGGAGGAGTGGATCTAGCTGAGATGCAGGTGCCTGTGTGGCTGGGACAAGTGGAGACTGGGGATATTGTAAAAAGGATGTATTGAAAACTAAAAAGAATAAAAAAATCAAAAAAAGAGAAAAGGGGATTTAAATGGAATTACCACCTAAAGGATAACAATGTCCCAATTGGATATCACAGTATAGGAAAATTAGTCCCAGCTCAAGGCATGGTTTACCTTCTTTATTTGTTGTTGTTGGCTAATAAAGTTTGTTTTTACCATTTACTCTTCATTAAAATCCTAGTGCTGAACACATCACACACTTGAGTCATAAAACATGAAAAAAAATCTGGTTCTTAACTGGAAATTTTGTTTCTATTGGTTGACATTCATACAGCTAAATGATACTATGCATGCTACCAGAGAATAAAAAAAAATCATTAGTCTAACATAACCATGAACTTTGTAAGTTACAATGTTGACTTGCAGGTTAACGTGTTCAATGCTGTAAAACCAGTATGAGCTTAAAGGGAATTAGAAGACACTATCTTATTTAAGATATCCTTCCAAGGATGAAATTTATAGATGACAAAATTCCTGAACCTACTGCTATTCTGTGATAGACATAGTATTAAACCAAATTCTAATAAATTGTTATAGCCAGAAATTAGTTCCTTTCTAAACCTCAAATTAGAAATGTTTTCTAGTCAATGGGACCTGACAAAGAGTTTCAGAGCTAATCACAGTGCAGAGAATAAGGGATTGTTGAGTGCTGAGGCCTAAATGTGAAATCTGTTTTACAGGCCAATTTCCAAGGCTCTGGGATCATTGTGGAAGAGAGGGGACAGTAAGGCCAAACACACAAACAAAATCTAGAGGCAGTGAATGACAAAAAGCAAAACAATGCCCTGTGGACACAACAAAGCACTTGTACATATGAAATTTTGACTATTATGTTAATATTCACAGGTCCTATTTAACGTCTAGCCAGACAAAATTCCAGCATCAAGGAAGAGATGATCACCAAGTATCACCAGAAACCAAGAGGCCATTGATAACTCCCAGGAGAACGATGGAGAGGAACGTGGCCCCCCAAATCTCATAGAGGTAGAGCTCTTAGGAGACTTGTCTTTGTTGGAGTAGGAGCAATCTTGTTGGAGGAAGGCTGTCACTGTCTATGTGGGCTTTGAGGTCTCATATATGCTTGCTACACCACTTTCTGTTACCTGCAAGTCAAGAGGCAGGATATGTGGCTACTTCTCCAGCATCAGTTTCTCTGGATACTACCAAGACACTAGATGATGATGATAGACCAAACCTCTGAAGATGTAAGCCACTCCAATAAAGTGTTTTTCCTTTGTGAGAGTTTCAGTGATCATGGTGTCTCTTCACAGAAATAGAAAACCTTACTAAGATATAATCTTTCCAGTTTCAAGTTAGTTCATTTGTTGCATACCTTTATTTAATTTGCTATTATTTATTGAGGAAATTTGCTTTTATAGACATAATAAATATAAGCCTGCAGATTTTTCTTTTTTATATATTTTATCTGTTTTGTAATTAAAGTAATATAGGCTTTGGATAAGTAGTGCACCTATTATTCAGTAAATAATTTAATAAGCATTGGTAATAGATACAGCCAGTGAGACAGGGCCTGCAAATTTTTGTGGTTGTGGTTTTCTGTAATGCTCTCTGTCTTTTGTAAAGAAAATTTTCCTTGAAAACAGGTAAGAAATACAATCATGGGAGGTAGAAAGATGAATGTTTAGAGAGTAATAAGAAATTTCACAGGCTCCTAATTACTTAGAGTGGTGATTATGGGTTATCCTAAAAATTCTTTTCTCTAGCTTTGGCTAGAGAGTCAAATAGACAACCTTGACCAACTACTCAAAATAGGTCTCCTCTTGCCTGTTTGAGATTTTAAGGTGGTATTTGGATATCAGAGGGAACATTGCCAGAGCAAACAATAAAGTTTCATGGAAACTACATATGTATGTTGAAACACATTCTTAAAGATAGCTTTGGTCTTTTGAATTTGGAATCTAGTTAATAGTATGTTTCCTTATTACTTTTTTTGACAATGTTCCTTTTTTTTTACTCTTTTACCTTTTCCTTCTGCATTTATCTCCCTTCCACATCCTGATTATGAGCCCATCTTCAATTTTACCAGACATATCACTTGCACCCTGCTATTCTCCTGTCTGTGCATACCCATGCAGAGCAATGTCTCCATTTTACTTTAGTGATTTCTGCAGTTATATCTGGATACACATTGTCATCTGGAGTTAGGTGCCTTCAATAAATAAGAACATCTGACATTTTCCTCTCTGGTTGGGGTTACCTGACACATTTTAGTAATTTATAGTTCCATCAATTAATCATTTACCTCTAAACTGAATATGATTGTACACTATATACACCCCATATTTTATTTTTCATTCATGAGTTGAAAACATTTAAGTTGTTTCCCTATCTTTGCTATAATGACTAGAGCAGTAAGGAGCATGGATGTGCATTTGTCTGTGAAGAAGGATGGTAAGTGACTTAGGCATATAAAGGATTTTTATATCTGGGTCATAGGTTACATGGGGGATTTATTACTACATCTTGAGAGTTCTCCACACTCATCTCTCTAGTGGCAGCATATGCTTTTAGTTCCACTGTATACCAATATGTGTTCACTTTTCTCTACACTACCACATTGTTTGTTGTTCCATTTTTGGTAATTTTTGCCATACTGACTGTGGTAAGATAAAATCTCAAAGTTGTTTGATTTGCATTCCCCTACAAACTACTGACAAAATGAATATTTTCCAGATAATTCTTACCCCTTGTTTTCTTGTCTGAGGATACTCTTTTTTTCTTTTTTTAGGTCTCCTGCCCACGTTTTATATTGTTCTTTGATGTATGATTTTTTCTTTGATTGCTTATGTTTCTTTATGGTTTATATATTCTGAACATTAATCCTCTATCATATATATATATATATATGATAGTTATATATATATAACTATAAGTGGTCCTGACTTGCTCTGCCCCCTTGTTCTTCACCTGGCTGATTTTTCCTTCAGCTGTGCAGTAGCTTTTTAGTTTTATGTAATCCCACAAGTGAACTGTGGCCTTAAGACTTAGCAAGTGGAGTCCTATTCAGAAAATTCTTTCCTAAAACTAAATCATGTAGAGAAATATCAATATTTTCTTCTAGATGTTTCAGTATTTCAGGTTCCACTTTTAAATCTGTGATCCAGTTGGAGCTAATTCTTTTACAAATAAGTAGATGAATATCTAATATTCTTCAGCATGCATAGTCAGTTTTCCCAGTGATATTCATTTAAGGTTTATGTTGATATACCATGAGTTCCAGTGGAAAACTCTCTATCACAACTAATATGTTCATTGCATATATAATTATGCAAGCAATGGCATATAAGTGGCTCTTAAAATATGTACTCTATTTAATATTGAAGAGAAACTTTTATTCTAATCAAATTATCATGATTAGCATAAATATAATGAGGAATTTGGCAAAATCTACTAAAATTTCACATGTATCAAAGTGACTGAAAGTTACCAATATTGAAATCAATTTAGATTGAAGATAATTTTAAAAGAAACAGCAGAAATTTGCAATGATAATTTAATTTCACATTAAAGAAAAATAGATCTACTATACATGAGAAATAGAAAGTAGAAAAAGATAAGATTTCCTGAGTAAATTAGGAGCATGGGGACCTTGGGGGCAGGTTGAAGAGGGGATGGGAGAAGCAGGGAGCGGAGCAGAGAAAAATGTAGAGCTCAATAAAGATCAATTAAAAAAGAAAAAAGTTGTCTACTGGACTTCAATTTTGGATTATTGACAATTCACAGAGCTACAAATCTTGGTTTTCCCATTGTACCAAGAGACTGACACAAATAAAACATGAGTGAATGTCTATTAATCACTGTGCTTCATTAAATGTTCATAAGAAACCTGTGATGTGCAGAACATGACCCTTTAACAGTTGCAAACTTGAAGCAGTAATTAATTATTTTCTTCCATTTTAAAGGTGAGGAACAGGGTTTCCTCTGGTAGTAAAGAAGCCTTTTCTTCAATAATCACTGGAGTTGTGATTCAATTTTTAAAATTCTAAGAAAATCTTATACTTCTTTTCTCATCTAAAGAACATCTACATTCTTAAAAAATAGTGCAGATGTTTTCTCTTTCAACATTCATTTTATATTAAATAATTAAATTTTCTGATAATCTCATATATAACTGAGATGCTGACTTCATTTCCTTTCCTATCTCCCCACTCTCTTATTCTTCCACCAACCTCTCTTCCTCACAAATTCATGACTGCTTCTTATTCCTTATTTTTACACAATAACACACACAGAGAAACACACACACTCAAACAGTCACTCACACACTTGCTCACACAAGTCTGTTTTGTTTATATGCACTTAAGTTTATGGTTAATCTGGAAGGACATATTCCTCATTCAAACTTTTTCAACCCCTATTAACAGCCATTAATTACCAATAGTTCTTTATGTATGATTTAGTCTTTGTGAAATGGCCCCATTGATCATGATGTGGTGTCAGAGTGGAGGGCAAAATTAGGCGACTGTATTGTTGAGATATGATGGGTGCATATTTTCTGTCATGCTTAGAAGTCATGAAATATTGCAGCAGGCATCCTGATCTTCTGCCTTCTCTACCATGAAGTTCCCTGAGCCTTGGGTATAGCCATCATATTCTAGATGCATTGGTTAGCATTGGATACTTATTCTTTTCATTTTGATCATCTGTGGATAACTGTGATAGCCTCTGTTTAATGTAAATAAAGGATTCTTTGCTGAGGGGTGAGAGATACAATTATCAAGGGTCATACTTTCTGGAGGATTTAAACAAAATCCAAATACTCTTTTTTTTTCCCCGTCCCGTTTCACCAAGTAGAAAAGTGGAATAATAGAAAATTTTTGTTTAAGTAAATTGACTTCAACAGTTGGGATAGTCTTCCATCTGCCCTTTCCAAGTAGATTTACTTGCTGTGGGCTTCTAGCGCCTTAAAAAAATATGTTTATTCATTAAATATTCCCCTGTAGTTTCCAGACTTAGTGGTTGGTTGTAGTCTGTGCTGCCACAAACCAGCCTTAGAAATTTATTGTCAATCAACTTATTAAAATATCCTCATTAATCATGGAAATCAGAAAAAAGATTTATTCAATATAGATGACATAACCATAGCCCTCGTGTACAACTATATGATTGATATAAAGATACTGACATGGACCTGTTTGAAAGATCAACCAAACTGTATTCAGGTTCTTGATCTCATGCTCCTCTAAAAAAATCAAGTTTTTAGCATCCTAGCTAATTCATTTTAGTAAAAGCTGCAGAGTTGACAATACACTAATCTTCTGTCTTCTGCAGTTTAGAGTAGGTTGTCCTTTCCTTTCATGTGACTTTGAATGTAATAATAACTATCTGCACTGTAGAAAGCAAAACGTATCTTCACAGAATTGATTTATGTCAGTTAGCCTCCTGGTGTAAACTTTTAATCAGCATCACCCTACTGATACCCAGGGCATGCTAGTCTAAAATTCACACTAAACTATCCTGTGAAAATATGACTTTCATTTCTCAGTAAATCTGAACAGTTGAAGTTTTGTATCAATATAAAGTTACTAAGAAAGTTTATAAAGAAATATCAATAAAGGTAAAACATTATCTTATGACTGATAAGAAAGTTCTCAAACATGGGTAACTATACATATACACTTGTACACATGCATGGGGCCAGTTTTCAAATATAAGAAGTGATATAAAATAATTCAAATACATCAATTATGATCGTGAGGAAGGAAACTGGCTTGCTTCTAGGCACCTTTCTTCTACTTCAAACACTAGGTCTTACAGAGTAGAAGGAGAAAACTGAATCCTTTGTTTCTCTGATGTCCATGTCTGCCTTATGGTATTCAATGCACAACCAGCTTAAAGAAATAAATATTAGAAAATAATAAAATATATCTCAAATGAGTAAACATGGTAATTATTATTATTGTTGATCAAAGAATAAATGATTCCAACTTGTCATTTCTTTAGCATTTAAATCCTTATATTTGGTATATAAGATTTTCTGTGTAAGCCATTGAGAACTAAAATAATACACAGCAGAGCATATAATCATCAAAAAACAATAAAGAGGGCACAAAAATCTTAAGTCTATTTGGAAAGTGTTGTGTATTCAGAAGAGGTTGAAAGTTTCTTTTGAGTAACATAAAACTAGCTTTAGATGATGATGATGATAAAACTGAAGTTAAAAAATATTACAAAAAAGTCTGTAAGAGATACTCCAGCTACAAACCATAAAAGATTCAAGATCATCAATATTGATCAATAGGTCAAGTATCCTACAAAACATGTTTAAAAAAATCTTGCCGGGCAGTGGTGGCGCATGCCTTTAGTCCCAGCACTTGGGGCAGGCGGACCTCTGTGAGTTCAAGGTTAGCCTGGTCTACAAGAGCTAGTTCCAAGACAGACTCCAAAGCAACATAGAGAAACCCTGTCTCAAAAAACCAAAAAAAAAAAAAATCTCAAAAGATTAAAAGTTTCTATCTCTATTACTGAAGCAAAAATAGAAGTAACTATAAACAAAAGGTGTTTTCTTTCCAAAATAGAAGCCATGCCCATAATTATATGAACAACGTGCTCCATGGGAACAAAATTGATGCTGGAGATACTTGGTTTTCAAAGATCTGGGCTCTATCATCAGATAAAAATCAGGCCCCAAGCTGCTACCAATAACCATATCAGGGTCTGTGATTCTGTAGCAGCTGGGGTCTGTGTGGATGTAGCTCTGCTTCTACTTTCAAATGATTGGCTGTGTTGGTCCATGGGGATGGGTGGAACAGAAACAGGGAACAGTATTCAAGATGGCTGTGGGTACTAACGGAGACAGCTTGCCAAGAGACAGACTCTGGAGAATAATCTTAATGTTATTCCAGAGTATAAGGAATATGTCGAATTGGGGAGACTGGGGGAAAAAAACCCTAATTTGCAATAAGTGACACACTACTTGCATCACAAAACAATGCTTGGTATGTGGCAGGAGGTTCCTACAGCAGAGCTCCTAGCAGGTGACTTCTTGGCAGGAATCTACGCCAAACATCAAGCTAAAGATAAATTAGACATCTGGTTTAGAGACAGAGTTTATATAAGGTCAGTCCTCCAGACCCTGGATCATTTTCCAGATAAGGTAAGTAGAGGAAGGAAGTTCTTTTGGAAGGAGAGAACTCCATGTTGTTGAGCCATTGAGATAAGCTACCAGGCCATGGGGAGACTGCAACCTCTTTCAGCCAGAAATATCTTCCAACATGTGGATGCCCATTGCCTTTATTACCACATGGGCACTTACAAGCCATGTGCTGAACCATGTCCTAAACATTATGTTGAAGTACCATGGCCTTGCTGAGCTTGCCTCACCCTGCATTAGCCCAGAGTGACCTTCACCCTCACCCCAGGAGAACTGACTCTGAACTCCCATGGCCCTGGGATAATGGATCCTGATGACCCTTGAAACTGCCCCTCCACAGTGATCATCACACTTGGGAAAGCTCACCCCACACCTCACCATGTGTCTGGGTGAGTTGGCTTCACCACTCACTTGAGAGGAGTGTTCTCGGTGTCCTGGACTGACCAACTCACCACAGCTTTCTGGATGGAAAAACAGGTTTTTCATCTTTCCCATTGGAAAGTTAATGCTTAATATTCCTGGTTTCTCTGGAGATCTGTTGGCACAGGGACCTTCATGTTAAGTTCCCAATAGGATAGACCACATTAAATCAGGATATGCAGAGCTGCCATTTCAGTAATTGTTTAAAAGCAAAGGGGAGAAAGTTATTTGAGACTTGGGTAATTTTTAAATGCTGTTTTATGATGAATGTTTGAGACTGTGGAGACTGGCAGTGAGCCAGAAGTCTTATATAGCTTTAGTTTTGTGGAAAATTACAAGACAAAAGATAAACAGTATTAAAACAAAATAACAATTAAACACAATATGACTTAAAAAAGAAAACTGAATTAGCTTTTAGTCTAAGACAGTATAGATACATGAGAATCTTTAATATTGAAGATGAAGGATAGAACAATATTTCAGCATGTTAATAATTCTATGCAAATTAAATACTGCTTTATAAATCTGGTACTAATTTTTTAAGAAGGGAAAATGTCTAACCAATGTGAAACTAACAGAAAAAAATAATAAAAACAATGACCAAAATGGCAAGCAAGAAAAAATAGTAAAGATTTTACTATGGGTTCAGGATGAAAGACTTGGCAGTGAATGAGACTGGTGAGAAACTCCTGAAACTTGATTCAAAAGATGCAATGTGAGACAAAGGAAACTAGGTGGAGAGGGTCAGCACTACTCTCCCCACCCGGCCTTCAAGGTGAAGAACCAAAGACTGAGTGTTCTACCAGGCTTTAGCTCCTCCGCAGCAGGCTCCAGAACTCTCAGATCCAGCTGATTGGCAGAAACACTGAAAAATAGTGCTTTCTACCTGTGTACCCATCCAGTGAAACTGAATTCGGAAGGTTATCAGGCTCTTGAGTATCACCTAGTACAGTACACCTGTGTACAGTGAGTACACAGGCCACTCTATTGCATATATTTTAGTTTCTTTTAAAAAAAACTTAATAGATTTTCTAGTTTGTGAACCCCAGAGCAATTGAAGAGAAGTGATATGAATGGAAATACACTACCTACAGTTGGTCAAGCATAAATATTGCAGCAGCATGACAACTGAATAATGTTCACAGCCATATATGAAGTCTATGTGTCATTATGTCATGCAGCTATACTCTTGTTCCTTTTTGTTTACAAATAAAATAAAAATAACCTAATAGTATTCACTTTGATGTTTAGCACTTACAGCTCGTATAAGAGATGGCAGTAAAAGATGACACGGGCCAGCATTCTTTATTATATTTTTTACAAGTATGTGTGAATTGAGTCCCTCTACAGATATTATCCAGATATTTGAAAATCATCCTGATAGACGACTTTGTTTCTCATATGAATTCAATGAAAGAGCTTTGTTTCTCATATGAATTCAATGAAAGAGTTCCAATGTGGAAACATTGGAACTTGGGGTATTTTTGGGGGACATGGTACCCATATGTGCTTCTCTTATTACTTTGAAGTAAATGTGTTTTCTTCTGTAAATAAATAAGTTGACCTAGTAAGAATCAACAGAGACTAGGTACAGAGATGGAAAGACAGTAAGGGATCAAAAATGTGGGCCATTAAAAAATATAAATAATAGAAAACATTAAATGTAAAATATCGGAACTGAAAAGAACTATTAGTGAGGAGCAAAATTTTAATGTTGTAGTTTAAATACATACTTTATGTGAGCATAAGTGAGAGGAAAACATATTTTAGAAAGATAATTATAAGTGTTCAAGAAAGTCATAACTTACCAGCTGATATTAGAAAGTTACAGAGTGAAAAAATTCGACATCAATAATGAAGTGAAATAGATCACTTTTAATCGTCAGTTACCACTTGATGCCTTTGATAAGCATTCACTCTTCAAGAAGCCATTGAAGATTGGCTGATCTACAAAGGAACAGACTAATCTCATGTACAGAACAAAAGGAATCTAGCGAGGGATGAGTTATCTCAATGCCAACTTCTCAGCCCTACTGTGCTCAGAGGTAAGAAGGATATACCTGCTGGGACAACTTGCAAAACTTAACCTTTACAAGTCCCACCCCGAGTACAGAGCTAGTTGGTCAGCCAAAATGAAACTAACACATTCCCTGGGGACTATCTGTTAGTGTTAATGCCCAACTCTGAGTGAGGTATCTGCAATGAGGGTTGCCAGACACACTGCCTCCTTCTTGGATGCTGAGATAAATAACAAATGTGGCCACTCTCACAGTGAAGGGATGTTTCAAAAATTAACCAGCTTCAGTGCTTTAGCTAATAAAATGCTGTTTGTTGTATGCATTGTAGTATAACTGAAGTGAAAAGTATTTGGATGAAAATACACCCATACAGAACAAAGCATAAATATCACATATGTAATGGTTAATTGAGTTACTTACACATTTAATCTGCACGATGTGTATGTCATGGCAAAATATTTCTCTTGAATCATGTTTTCAAGTCAGTCAGTCTTGAAGGTTTCTAATGGATCTTTAATTCTTGTGTTGATTTTCACCTGATGTTTCACTTAACAGAGTCCTGCATCAGTCCTCCCTGTGTCTCTTAAGGGTACCATGCATTAGCTAACCCTGTAGAAATCAGGCAATAGGTTTTGGCCTTGAGATAAACATTTAAATGCTTTGAAATGAGCAATCAGTTCATACACTTGGATCACTCAGAATTCTTTTTAAAAATTTTGGTAGGTTTCCATCAAACTTCCTGTTTTCTTGAAAACTATGTGGTACCATGAGCATGCAGGTAATTACTCCTTCAAGCATAGCCTGGCATGTGGCTTTGAGGACAAGAATTAATGTCTGCATCTGCTTCTATCAGTCACTGATTGAAGGTTCTATGATGTGGAGGTAGTCACTAATCTTATTACAGTGAATGGCCAATTTAGGTGTTCTTTCCACTGTTGCTTAGACTGTTAGTTGGGGTTTATTCTTGTGGATTCCTGAGAATTTTCCTAGTGCCATGTTTCTTGATGACACTTTAATGTCTCCCACAATCCAGCGAATAACTGAGTCAAACTAGAGGAGACAAGTACAAGAGAGGAAAGAGTGATAATATGAACAAAGGGGTCAAGATCATAATGGTGATATCCATAGAGACAGCTTACTTGAGCTAGTGAGAGCTCACTGACTCTGGATTGATTGCAGAGAAACCTGCATTAGGACCAAACTAGGCCCACTGAATATGGGGGACAGTTGTGAGTCTTGGGTGGTCTGTGGTGCCACTGGAAGAGACCAGGATTTATTCCTAGTTCTTGAACTGGGATCTAGGAACACATTCTCTTTGGATGAATATCTTTCTTAGCCTAGATATAGTGTGGAGGGTGTTGGTCCTAACTTGAAGTGAAGTGTCAGACTTTGCTAATTCCCCATGGGAACCCTTACAATTTCTGATTGGTAAATTGTGGTGGGATTGGGGTAAGGGTAGGACAGGAGTTGGGGAGGGAGTAGGGATGGAGATAGCTATAAACAAAGGATATGGAGCCTATAGTTCATGATCCTAGAGAAGCTAAGTAATAAGGAAAACTCTAAGAAAAACATGTAGACCCACCTGAAAAGTGGAAACAGACAAGTTCACCTGACAAAATTGGGACCATGGGGGTGGAGGAGAAGGGAGTGTAGAAGAAGGAAACAATGGGAGAAGGGGAGGGATAAGGAGAACTTGAGAGAATAAAATAATTGAGATGGAGGAAGGACAGAGATGAGAGCAAAGAAAGAGATAGTTTAATTGAGGGAGCCATTATAAGGTTAGCA